>CM029022.1:160386259-160986259 GCA_016801055.1 Panax notoginseng
ATCATTATCATATATATACCTGTTATAACAGGTGATCATATATATGATAATGATTTCATGAATCCCCTTTAACTATTATAAAATAAAAAATAATCCACGGGTTTTTAAAAAAAAACAGGCTACTCGAATAATTTTTTTTTTAAAAATAAACTTTATACAACAAAATTATGCTCAATTAAATTATTCTAAACACATATCAATATATATATATATATATATATATATATATATATATATATATATCAAATTAAAATAATTAATAATTCACATAAAGGTTTGGCTCTGATACCACTGATAGGTTTATAATATTTATGGACGCAATCAAATTGCACAAAGTAAACGGAAACGTGATAAAATAGAGTTTTAAAATTTTACAAACCATATACACGGATCATCTTTTATGCACAATTATTAATTAAACGAAAAGATAAAGAACAATAATCATACCCTTGAAGATTCGAGCTTCATCATGTACAAGTTCACCTCCAATCTTTTTCACATTCAACTTGAATCCACCAGTTTTGGTTCCTTCCTTTGATCAACGTTAGCCACCCAAGTGTTTGGCCTCTAGAGGTGATCCACCAAGGGAAAAAAAAGATTCAAGAAAATGGGTGTTTGGTAAAACTCTAGTTTTTCTATCTCTCATAGAAAAGGGGTGTACTCTCCCAACTATTAAAATTACGTATTCACGTGTATTGTGAAAATATCAACCACCCTCACCCATAATAAGACTCATCTTATATATAGATGTGGACAACTCTCCTTAACAATTAAGAAATTTGGTTTTATTTTAATTAATTAAATTCTTTTAATTAATTATGCTCCCAATCTTATTAGGAATAATTAATTAAAATCTTCTAATTAATTTGCCTCCTAATCTTATTAGGAATATATGAGAGTACTTTTATTAATTAATTCCAAACTCCTTTAGGAATTAAATAATAATAATAGTAATTATAATAATAAGACTCCTCTTATTAATTTATATTTAATATTTATAAAATATTAAATAATGAATATTAAGATATTTAATTTATTCTATCACCATAGATTAAATTAAATATACTTAACTTATTATTATGATTATGCCATTAACTTCTTAAATAATTATTCTTCCTTTTATGGTGTGACCCTTTAGGTTCTCCATATTAAATCGGTTGTGAATAAATCAATTAGAACAATTCTAATATTATTTAAATAAATAAATTAAACTATTAATAAATAATATTTATTATACAATAGGGATAAGCCTTCCTAGCGATTAACGACTTTCCAGATAATATAGATTTTAACATTAATCATAAAAGAACCTTTGAGTGAATAGTTACTATACAATTCAATCCTGCCACCATACAATGTCCCAATTAAATATAAGACATGAAAATACTGTCAAGTCTTATTTTATTTAATTATATGTATTTTGACTCTTAAATACACAACTTCAAATAATACAAATTAGAAACTCCTTTCTAATTTAATTCTGCATTGGCCAATTACTACTGGGTTGTCATTTATCGAATCATAAATGACATTTCTATTCTTTTACTAGAAGTGGTACATTCTTTATTGATCATACATTATCTCTATGTATAACTTATTATACCTAAGCATACCCTTTGATATACCCTAAGGGTCTTAAGGAATAAGTCAAAGTATAACTCATCATACACAAGATACTATGATGATCTCAAGTTCAAGGATCACTTGTACTACTATCAATACAGGAATTCCTATTGACAGGCAAGTAAAACTCCATTAGGTATTCTTTAGTGAGCCACGTTCAGTAAACTTATTCTCTAATAAGTACCTACATACTTGCTTTAGTGTCTGCACACAAATGATCATGAGATCAATTATCCTCATCTAATGAGCAAGCAACGTATGTACCAATCTATCTGAATTCACTAATCCCCAATTTAGTAATCCAACGAATGGGAACTATTTTAATTTTAAGCTTTTTAAGAATTTAGATCTTATTAGAATGATCATCATCATCATTATTCTAAAGGCATTGCTTAAAACTATGAGTTTATCACATATTTTAAAACAGCATCATGTAGATAATTAAAAGCCTTTAATAAATGTGAGACCCCAGATTTTATGAATAAAGATTTAAATTTCTCGAAATATTTTTTTGAATATTATGGTATGGATTTGATATAATGTTATAGTTGTGGATAATATTTATAAATTTTGCAAAATATGCAAGTTGAATTATATTCGATTGGTCGGGGAATATTCGTACGAAGACACAATTATTGGTGGATCCCACAACGGAATTATTGTCGGATTGAGAAAACGACAAAAATATTTTATAAAAATAACGGCAGAAGTTTTACCGTTAATACTGTTGAACTACTCGGTAGTAAAAGTACAGTAATACGTGTGGTTGCAAGTAGCATACATTATTGATTATTAAGGCTTACGTGATAAGTCACTCAGTTTTGTTTTATTGGTATTATTAATGTAATAAAACATAAAAGCTTTTTATATAAAACAGAATACTTTTATAAAGTTATTCGTTTTATTAAGCTAATAGTAAAATCTTTTTATATAAAACGGAATACTTTTAAAAAGTTATCTGTTTTATTAGACAATAATTAGAATATATTATATTTTATTATGCATAGTATTTGCATAGTGCCTACATAGTGTTTGCATAGTAAAATCTTTTATAAAGTTATTCGTTTTATTAGATTATAAATAGAATATATTATATTTTATTTAAAAGATTTTGCTTTAAATATGGACCGTCAGATTAAAGTAAATCAATCTAGACCGTTCATGAGTTAGTTACTATGCAGTCTATTTTTCTATAAATAGAAGCTCATTCCTTCATTATTTTCTTACGAATTCACTGAAACTTTAGAGAGAGAAACTATAGAGAGAAAGAAAAAAAGTATTCTGCTACTTCACTACTCCGATATCAAGTTTCTTTTACGGTAACGAATATTATTTGTTGTACTCGTAAAGGGTATTCTTTCTTTCTTATTCATGAAGAGAACTTCTGTTATTCCATTCTTTATTATTCTGTTGGAATAACCTGTACACGCGGGCTACCCTATACTTGGTGAAATTCTTCTGTTATTACATTTTTATTATTCTGTTGGAACATCCTGTCTGTGCTTTACGCCGGACCTGGTTCCATTATTTATTATTCTGTCGGAATATCCTGTCTGTGCTTTACACCGGACCTGGTTCTATTATTTATTATTCTGTCGGAATATCCTGTCTGTGTGTTTACGCTGGACCTGGTTCCATTATTTATTATTCTGTCGGAATATCCTGTCGGTGCATTTACGCATAACCTGGTTCTACTATTTATTTTTCTGTTGGAATAACCTGTCTGTGCGGTCCATCGCATGCATGGTGATTTTTTTTTGTTATTCCATTCTTTAATATACTCAGTTGGTTAAAACTTTGACTTCTATACTCCATGAAATTAGTGGAATATCCTTGATATTTGCGCTTCATCCAGTATCTTTTCATGAAAATATTCTTCTGAGCATTCTTGAATTTTACTCTACAAAGCAGTATCATGTTGACTATTTGGACGTAATCAGTTTCTAGATAAATTAATTCTTGAACTTGTTTTATTGAATTCTTATATCATTGTCATTATCCTCATATTTATATTTTGTTGAAAGTCATCTATGGCCTGTAGTGCATAGATGGACTTGGTATGATTATGACCAGGGATTATTCGGTGTAATCATGACCGTAATGTTACAAATGATGTGAAAAAAGTCCTCATTAGCCCGTAGTGCATTGATGGACAGTTTTTGGTATGATTATGGCTATGGATTCTCTTTGGCCGTAGTGCAAAGAAGAATTGTTTTATGGCATGATCAGGACCGTTGATGAAAACATGATTATCTTTAGCCGTAGTGCATGGATAATTCGTGGTCGTGATACTAAAGAATATCCTTGGCCGTAGTGCAGGGGTGATTTGATGATGTGAATTATTTATTAAGCTGAGTCCCAGCGATAAAAGTCATGAAAAACCTTTTAAATCATAAAAGATAGTAGATTTTATTCTCTACTTGACTCTTTTAATGGATTGCTGATTCCGCTGCAGTTAAACTTGATGTCTATTGTATTTTATCAGTTTAACATTGCTGAAGACTAATGATAATTTATTCTGCATTATCTTAGTCATAATATTTCTTACTGGGCTAGTTGAGCTCACCCTTTCTTTCACTGTTCTCTTCAGGAAATGAGAATATAGTTGGAACGAGTCGGGAAACGGAGTGATGGATCAGATGATAGCATTAGCAGTCCTCACTATTCTATGTAATAGTGTGATAATAATTGTAATGATGACTCCTTTTGAGTATGGATACTCTCTAGAAGATAATATTTGTATTCAAACTCACAGTTTATGTTTTGTCGTAGTGTACACGACAGTTGTATTATTAAGTTGTATTTGAATTTTGCACCATGTATCTGGCGACTCAAGATGGGTGATGTATACCTAATTTTGGGGGCGTCATAGTTGGTATCAAAGCTTAGGGATATGATCGATGGCTGAGATGTGAGGCAAGAACTAGGAGGGGAGAGACGGGGGAATTCTTTCGCTAGTATGACCTACCTAAGTTTATTTGGTATTTAATTGGTCGGTCAGAGTATAAGGATAATATGTGATATGTTAATTAACCCTTGTTTTGTTGCAGTATTTGAAAATGGCATCTGAAAATGTTGAGATAAGCAATGGAGCACAGGAGACCGTTGAGTCTCCACATATCAATAATCAGGACAATGTGCAACAGGAAGACAATAATCCTCATGTAAACAACAACACTGATCAATTGACGAACGATGGTACATTTAGTAGTTTTTTAGAATTCATGCAACATCAGGCGAAGGCGGCTCCTGTTCACAATGCAGGAGGAAACAATGGCAACCCACGGTTGGTCAGCGCTAAGCAATTCAAGGAGTTGGGACCACCAGAGTTTTTTAGAAAGCCAGAATCACTTAAGGCGGAGACGTGGTTAAAGCAGATCACCAAGATATATGATGTCTTGGGATGCTCCGATGAGCAAAAGGTTCCCTTTGCCACCTTTATGTTGCGTGAAGAGGCAGATCACTGGTGGAAATCTGTAAAACGTACCCAACCTGACGCACTCAAGATGTCTTGGGAGAAGTTCCAAGAGCTGTTCAATGACAAGTACTTTTCTAAAAGCATTCGTCACATGAAGGAGGTGGAATTTATCAAGTTGGAGCAAAACAACATGACCGTGTCGCAGTACGAAGCCAAGTTTGCCGAGTTATCTCGATTTGCGTCCCACTTGGTTGATAATGAAGAGAGAATGACGCGTATGTTTTTAAGAGGTTTGAAGCCGGAGATACGTCAATATCTTATTTTTCATAAACTGTGTTTGTATTCAGATATTGTAAATAGGGCTCAGTTAGTGGAGCGCGATAACGAGTCAACGCAACCAAAAGAGAGCAGCCGACAAAATGATAATACCGGTGATAACAGTCATCAAAACGGTGACAATAAACATGGAGAGAATCAACATGCCAAAAATGGTAACCACTTCGGTGGTAATCATGGTCAAAACAATAAGAATGAACATTTCAAGAAGAGGAGATTCAACAATGATGGAAAGACTTCAGCACCAGCACCCGTTGTTAAGGAAGGACAACGACCACCTATCATTTGCTTCAAATGCGGAGGGGAGGGACACATCAGTCCAAACTGCGCGATGCCGTCCAAAGCATGTTATAATTGTGGAAGAGAAGGTCACTTAGCTCGATTTTGTCGTTCACCGAAGACAAGTTCAGCTAAGATGGAGGCACTAAAGGCCGTCCCAGAAAAGTCAAAGCCGGTAGTTTAAGAGAGAACGTTTTTTTTGTGACAAGGAACCTGAATAAAATTATCACGGGTATATTAGTCATAAACTCTTGTGAAGTCTATACCGTGTTAGATACCGGTTCTACTCACTCTTTTATTTCACCTAGTTGTGTTCAATATTTGAAGTTAACTCCGGAGAAGTTAGACTTTGATATATCTATTTAAACTCAGTTGGGAGAAACCTTCATTACCTCCACTATTTATAAATCTTGTTCAAATCAACACTTTCACGTTACCTGTCGATCTTATCTCTTTGAAAATACTTGACTTTGATGTGATTTTAGGAATCGACTGGTTAACCACTCATCATGCTTTTTGTTAGGTTGTTAGATTTCATACTGCTAACCAACCTATTATGCGAATTCAAAGTAACCAAATCACTAAAGTCAATCATTATCATATCAAGCCATAAGTAAAGAGCCCCGATCCTTTCATTGTTGATTTCCTTGTGTGGAATGCACCGAAGCCAGACTTTCTGTAGGCGATGTCGTGAATGACGATGGCAAGTTGATAGGTATTAACGTGATGTGTTATCCAAGTCTTGGATGAGGGTCACAGTTTTGAATGATATTTCTATTGTTAATAAATTTCCTGACGTATTCTTGAAGACTTCTTAGCCTACCCTTAGAGCGTGAAATCGAATTTTGTATTGACCCTAGTACAAAACCCATTTCTTAAACCCTCAAATATTTCTTCAACTAAAATGAACGTAACATGCGCCAAAGACGTTGACTTGAGTTGTTGAAGATTACGATCGTACCATTCAATACCATCGTGGAAAAGCAAACGTGGTAGCTGACGCGTTGAGTAGAAGATCGTATGCGGTTACAAGTGCGAATATACGAACCCACGTGAAGATAACGAATATACGATTAGAATAGACTGTAATCAATAAAGTTAAAACCGCTCAAGCTACATACTCAGAGCTGATGAATATGAAGAAGAAGGTTCAAGAGGGCATTATTATAGAAGCAAGAATCGATGAAGAGAGAAAATCTCAACCCTCGATTTAATTGGCCCATTTAAAATCCTCGATCAAGTAGGAACTGTGGCTTATAGACTCGTTTTATCGCCAAGTATGTTACTTGTTTAGAATGTTTTTTTCGTATCGATGTTACGTAAATATGTGGACGACCCGAACCACATTATTAATTTTAAACCGGACGAGATAGCAGAAGATTTAACGTATGAGGAGATACGTGTTAACATCTTGGATAAGAAGGATCATTTTCGACTCTCAAAGGTTATACCTCAAGAGTTAGAATTTGAAGTGAAGTCAAGGTATCCTCACCTCTTTGGCATATCAATTGCGTACGTAAATTTCGAGGGCGAAATTTTATAAGGAGGGGAGATTGTGAGACCCCAGATTTTATGAATAAAGATTTAAATTTCTCGAAATATTTTTTTGAATATTATGGTGTGGATTTGATATAATGTTATAGTTGTGGGTAATATTTATAAATTTTGCAAAGTATGCAATTTGTTGTATTATATTCGATTGGTCGGAGAATATTATTTTTCTTGGAGAATATTCGTACGACGGCACAATTATTGGTGGACCCCACAACGGAATTATTGTCGGATTGAGAAAACGACAAAAATATTTTATAAAAATAACGGCGGAAGTTTTACCGTTAATACTGTTGAACTACTCGGTAGTAAAAGTACAGTAATACGTGTAGTTGCATAGTAGCATACGGTATTGATTATTAAGGCTTAAGTGATAAGTCACTCAGTTTTGTTTTATTGGTATTATTAATGTAATAAAACAGAAATATTTTTTATATAAAACAGAATACTTTTATAAATTTATTCGTTTAATTAAGCTAATAATAATTTTTTTTATATAAAACAGAATACTTTATAAAGTTATCTATTTTATTAGACAATAATTAGAATATATTATATATTATTATGCATAGTGTTTGCATAGTAAAATCTTTTATAAAGTTATTCGTTTTATTAGCTTATAAATAGAATATATTATATTTTATTTAAAAGATTTTGCTTTAAATATGGACCGTCAGATTAAAGTAAATCAATCTTGACAGTTCATGAGTTAGTTACTATGCAGTCCATTTTTCTATAAATAGAAGCTCATTCCTTCATTATTTTCTTACGAATTCACTGAAACTCTAGAGAGAGAAATTATAGAGAGAAAGAAGAAAAGTATTCTGTTACTTCACTACACTGATATCAAGTTTCTTTTACGGTAACGGTTATTATTTATTGTACTCGTAAAGGGTATTCTTTCTTTCTTATTCATGAATAAGACTTCTGTTATTCCATTTTTTATTATTCTGTTGGAATAACCTGTACGCGTGGGCTACCCTATACTTGGTGAAATTCTTCTGTTATTACATTTTTATTATTCTGTTGGAACATCCTGTCTGTGCTTTACGCCGGACTTGGTTCCATTATTTATTATTCTGTCGGAATATCCTATCTGTGCTTTACGCCGAACCTGATTTCATTATTTATTATTCTGTCGGAATATCCTGTCTACGCATTTACGCATGACCTGGTTCTACTATTTATTTTTCTGTTGGAATAACCTGTCTGTGCGGTCTATCGCATGCATGTTGATTTCTTTTGTTATTCCATTCTTTATTATACTAAGTTGGTTAAAACTTTGACTTCTATACTCCATGAAATTAGTGGAATATCCTTGATATTTGCGCTTCATCCAGTATCTTTTCATGAAAATATTCTTCTGAGCATTCTTGAATTTTACTCTACAAAGCAGTATCATGTTGACTATTTGGACGTAATCAGTTTCTAGATAAATTAATTCTTGAACTTGTTTTATTGAATTCTTATATCATTGTCATTATCCTCATATTTATATTTTGTTGAAAGTCATCTATGGCCTGTAGTGCATAGATGGACTTGGTATGATTATGACCAGGGATTATTCGGTGTAATCATGACCGTAATGTTACAAATGATGTGAAAAAAGTCCTCATTAGCCCGTAGTGCATTGATGGACAGTTTTTGGTATGATTATGGCTATGGATTCTCTTTGGCCGTAGTGCAAAGAAGAATTGTTTTATGACATGATCAGGACCGTTGATGAAAACATGATTATCTTTAGCCGTAGTGCATGGATAATTCGTGGTCGTGATACTAAAGAATATCCTTGGCCGTAGTGCAGGGGTGATTTGATGATGTGAATTATTTATTAAGCTGAGTCCCAGCGATAAAAGTCATGAAAACCTTTTAAATCATAAAAGATAGTAGATTTTATTCTCTACTTGACTCTTTTAATGGATTGCTGATTCCGCTGCAGTTAAACTTGATGTCTATTGTATTTTATCAGTTTAACATTGCTGAAGACTAATGATAATTTATTCTGCATTATCTTAGTCATAATATTTCTTACTGGGCTAGTTGAGCTCACCCTTTCTTTCACTGTTCTCTTCAGGAAATGAGAATATAGTTGGAACGAGTCGGGAAACGGAGTGATGGATCAGATGATAGCATTAGCAGTCCTCACTATTCTATGTAATAGTGTGATAATAATTGTAATGATGACTCCTTTTGAGTATGGATACTCTCTAGAAGATAATATTTGTATTCAAACTCACAGTTTATGTTTTGTCGTAGTGTACACGACAGTTGTATTATTAAGTTGTATTTGAATTTTGCACCATGTATCTGGCGACTCAAGATGGGTGATGTATACCTAATTTTGGGGGCGTCATAGTTGGTATCAAAGCTTAGGGATATGATCGATGGCTGAGATGTGAGGCAAGAACTAGGAGGGGAGAGACGGGGGAATTCTTTCGCTAGTATGACCTACCTAAGTTTATTTGGTATTTAATTGGTCGGTCAGAGTATAAGGATAATATGTGATATGTTAATTAACCCTTGTTTTGTTGCAGTATTTGAAAATGGCATCTGAAAATGTTGAGATAAGCAATGGAGCACAGGAGACCGTTGAGTCTCCACATATCAATAATCAGGACAATGTGCAACAGGAAGACAATAATCCTCATGTAAACAACAACACTGATCAATTGACGAACGATGGTACATTTAGTAGTTTTTTAGAATTCATGCAACATCAGGCGAAGGCGGCTCCTGTTCACAATGCAGGAGGAAACAATGGCAACCCACGGTTGGTCAGCGCTAAGCAATTCAAGGAGTTGGGACCACCAGAGTTTTTTAGAAAGCCAGAATCACTTAAGGCGGAGACGTGGTTAAAGCAGATCACCAAGATATATGATGTCTTGGGATGCTCCGATGAGCAAAAGGTTCCCTTTGCCACCTTTATGTTGCGTGAAGAGGCAGATCACTGGTGGAAATCTGTAAAACGTACCCAACCTGACGCACTCAAGATGTCTTGGGAGAAGTTCCAAGAGCTGTTCAATGACAAGTACTTTTCTAAAAGCATTCGTCACATGAAGGAGGTGGAATTTATCAAGTTGGAGCAAAACAACATGACCGTGTCGCAGTACGAAGCCAAGTTTGCCGAGTTATCTCGATTTGCGTCCCACTTGGTTGATAATGAAGAGAGAATGACGCGTATGTTTTTAAGAGGTTTGAAGCCGGAGATACGTCAATATCTTATTTTTTATAAACTGTGTTTGTATTCAGATATTGTAAATAGGGCTCAGTTAGTGGAGCGCAATAACGAGTCAACGCAACCAAAAGAGAGCAGCCGACAAAATGATAATACCGGTGATAACAGTCATCAAAACGGTGACAATAAACATGGAGAGAATCAACATGCCAAAAATGGTAACCACTTCGGTGGTAATCATGGTCAAAACAATAAGAATGAACATTTCAAGAAGAGGAGATTCAACAATGATGGAAAGACTTCAGCACCAGCACCCGTTGTTAAGGAAGGACAACGACCACCTATCATTTGCTTCAAATGCGGAGGGGAGGGACACATCAGTCCAAACTGCGCGATGCCGTCCAAAGCATGTTATAATTGTGGAAGAGAAGGTCACTTAGCTCGATTTTGTCGTTCACCGAAGACAAGTTCAGCTAAGATGGAGGCACTAAAGGCCGTCCCAGAAAAGTCAAAGCCGGTAGTTTAAGAGAGAACGTTTTTTTTGTGACAAGGAACCTGAATAAAATTATCACGGGTATATTAGTCATAAACTCTTGTGAAGTCTATACCGTGTTAGATACCGGTTCTACTCACTCTTTTATTTCACCTAGTTGTGTTCAATGTTTGAAGTTAACTCCGGAGAAGTTAGACTTTGATATATCTATTTAAACTCAGTTGGGAGAAACCTTCATTACCTCCACTATTTATAAATCTTGTTCAAATCAACACTTTCACGTTACCTGTCGATCTTATCTCTTTGAAAATACTTGACTTTGATGTGATTTTAGGAATCGACTGGTTAACCACTCATCATGCTTTTTGTTAGGTTGTTAGATTTCATACTGCTAACCAACCTATTATGCGAATTCAAAGTAACCAAATCACTAAAGTCAATCATTATCATATCAAGCCATAAGTAAAGAGCCCCGATCCTTTCGTTGTTGATTTCCTTGTGTGGAATGCACCGAAGCCAGACTTTCTGTAGGCGATGTCGTGAATGACGATGGCAAGTTGATAGGTATTAACGTGATGTGTTATCCAAGTCTTGGATGAGGGTCACAGTTTTGAATGATATTTCTATTGTTAATAAATTTCCTGACGTATTCTTGAAGACTTCTTAGCCTACCCTTAGAGCGTGAAATCGAATTTTGTATTGACCCTAGTACAAAACCCATTTCTTAAACCCTCAAATATTTCTTCAACTAAAATGAACGTAACATGCGCCAAAGACGTTGACTTGAGTTGTTGAAGATTACGATCGTACCATTCAATACCATCGTGGAAAAGCAAACGTGGTAGCTGACGCGTTGAGTAGAAGATCGTATGCAGTTACAAGTGCGAATATACGAACCCACGTGAAGATAACGAATATACGATTAGAATAGACTGTAATCAATAAAGTTAAAACCGCTCAAGCTACATACTCAGAGCTGATGAATATGAAGAAGAAGGTTCAAGAGGGCATTATTATAGAAGCAAGAATCGATGAAGAGAGAAAATCTCAACCCTCGATTTAATTGGCCCATTTAAAATCCTCGATCAAGTAGGAACTGTGGCTTATAGACTCGTTTTATCGCCAAGTATGTTACGTGTTTAGAATGTTTTTTTCGTATCGATGTTACGTAAATATGTGGACGACCCGAACCACATTATTAATTTTAAACCGGACGAGATAGCAGAAGATTTAACGTATGAGGAGATACGTGTTAACATCTTGGATAAGAAGGATCATTTTCGACTCTCAAAGGTTATACCTCAAGAGTTAGAATTTGAAGTGAAGTCAAGGTATCCTCACCTCTTTGGCATATCAATTGCGTACGTAAATTTCGAGGGCGAAATTTTATAAGGAGGGGAGATTGTGAGACCCCAGATTTTATGAATAAAGATTTAAATTTCTCGAAATATTTTTTTGAATATTATGGTGTGGATTTGATATAATGTTATAGTTGTGGGTAATATTTATAAATTTTGCAAAGTATGCAATTTGTTGTATTATATTCGATTGGTCGGAGAATATTATTTTTCTTGGAGAATATTCGTACGACGGCACAATTATTGGTGGACCCCACAACGGAATTATTGTCGGATTGAGAAAACGACAAAAATATTTTATAAAAATAACGGCGGAAGTTTTACCGTTAATACTGTTGAACTACTCGGTAGTAAAAGTACAGTAATACGTGTAGTTGCATAGTAGCATACGGTATTGATTATTAAGGCTTAAGTGATAAGTCACTCAGTTTTGTTTTATTGGTATTATTAATGTAATAAAACAGAAATATTTTTTATATAAAACAGAATACTTTTATAAATTTATTCGTTTAATTAAGCTAATAATAATTTTTTTTATATAAAACAGAATACTTTATAAAGTTATCTATTTTATTAGACAATAATTAGAATATATTATATATTATTATGCATAGTGTTTGCATAGTAAAATCTTTTATAAAGTTATTCGTTTTATTAGCTTATAAATAGAATATATTATATTTTATTTAAAAGATTTTGCTTTAAATATGGACCGTCAGATTAAAGTAAATCAATCTTGACAGTTCATGAGTTAGTTACTATGCAGTCCATTTTTCTATAAATAGAAGCTCATTCCTTCATTATTTTCTTACGAATTCACTGAAACTCTAGAGAGAGAAATTATAGAGAGAAAGAAGAAAAGTATTCTGTTACTTCACTACACCGATATCAAGTTTCTTTTACGGTAACGGTTATTATTTATTGTACTCGTAAAGGGTATTCTTTCTTTCTTATTCATGAATAAGACTTCTGTTATTCCATTTTTTATTATTCTGTTGGAATAACCTGTACGCGTGGGCTACCCTATACTTGGTGAAATTCTTCTGTTATTACATTTTTATTATTCTGTTGGAACATCCTGTCTGTGCTTTACGCCGGACTTGGTTCCATTATTTATTATTCTGTCGGAATATCCTATCTGTGCTTTACGCCGAACCTGATTTCATTATTTATTATTCTGTCGGAATATCCTGTCTACGCATTTACGCATGACCTGGTTCTACTATTTATTTTTCTGTTGGAATAACCTGTCTGTGCGGTCTATCGCATGCATGTTGATTTCTTTTGTTATTCCATTCTTTATTATACTAAGTTGGTTAAAACTTTGACTTCTATACTCCATGAAATTAGTGGAATATCCTTGATATTTGCGCTTCATCCAGTATCTTTTCATGAAAATATTCTTCTGAGCATTCTTGAATTTTACTCTACAAAGCAGTATCATGTTGACTATTTGGACGTAATCAGTTTCTAGATAAATTAATTCTTGAACTTGTTTTATTGAATTCTTATATCATTGTCATTATCCTCATATTTATATTTTGTTGAAAGTCATCTATGGCCTGTAGTGCATAGATGGACTTGGTATGATTATGACCAGGGATTATTCGGTGTAATCATGACCGTAATGTTACAAATGATGTGAAAAAAGTCCTCATTAGCCCGTAGTGCATTGATGGACAGTTTTTGGTATGATTATGGCTATGGATTCTCTTTGGCCGTAGTGCAAAGAAGAATTGTTTTATGGCATGATCAGGACCGTTGATGAAAACATGATTATCTTTAGCCGTAGTGCATGGATAATTCGTGGTCGTGATACTAAAGAATATCCTTGGCCGTAGTGCAGGGGTGATTTGATGATGTGAATTATTTATTAAGCTGAGTCCCAGCGATAAAAGTCATGAAAACCTTTTAAATCATAAAAGATAGTAGATTTTATTCTCTACTTGACTCTTTTAATGGATTGCTGATTCCGCTGCAGTTAAACTTGATGTCTATTGTATTTTATCAGTTTAACATTGCTGAAGACTAATGATAATTTATTCTGCATTATCTTAGTCATAATATTTCTTACTGGGCTAGTTGAGCTCACCCTTTCTTTCACTGTTCTCTTCAGAAAATGAGAATATAGTTGGAACGAGTCGGGAAACGGAGTGATGGATCAGATGATAGCATTAGCAGTCCTCACTATTCTATGTAATAGTGTGATAATAATTGTAATGATGACTCCTTTTGAGTATGGATACTCTCTAGAAGATAATATTTGTATTCAAACTCACAGTTTATGTTTTGTCGTAGTGTACACGACAGTTGTATTATTAAGTTGTATTTGAATTTTGCACCATGTATCTGGCGACTCAAGATGGGTGATGTATACCTAATTTTGGGGGCGTCATAGTTGGTATCAAAGCTTAGGGATATGATCGATGGCTGAGATGTGAGGCAAGAACTAGGAGGGGAGAGACGGGGGAATTCTTTCGCTAGTATGACCTACCTAAGTTTATTTGGTATTTAATTGGTCGGTCAGAGTATAAGGATAATATGTGATATGTTAATTAACCCTTGTTTTGTTGCAGTATTTGAAAATGGCATCTGAAAATGTTGAGATAAGCAATGGAGCACAGGAGACCGTTGAGTCTCCACATATCAATAATCAGGACAATGTGCAACAGGAAGACAATAATCCTCATGTAAACAACAACACTGATCAATTGACGAACGATGGTACATTTAGTAGTTTTTTAGAATTCATGCAACATCAGGCGAAGGCGGCTCCTGTTCACAATGCAGGAGGAAACAATGGCAACCCACGGTTGGTCAGCGCTAAGCAATTCAAGGAGTTGGGACCACCAGAGTTTTTTAGAAAGCCAGAATCACTTAAGGCGGAGACGTGGTTAAAGCAGATCACCAAGATATATGATGTCTTGGGATGCTCCGATGAGCAAAAGGTTCCCTTTGCCACCTTTATGTTGCGTGAAGAGGCAGATCACTGGTGGAAATCTGTAAAACGTACCCAACCTGACGCACTCAAGATGTCTTGGGAGAAGTTCCAAGAGCTGTTCAATGACAAGTACTTTTCTAAAAGCATTCGTCACATGAAGGAGGTGGAATTTATCAAGTTGGAGCAAAACAACATGACCGTGTCGCAGTACGAAGCCAAGTTTGCCGAGTTATCTCGATTTGCGTCCCACTTGGTTGATAATGAAGAGAGAATGACGCGTATGTTTTTAAGAGGTTTGAAGCCGGAGATACGTCAATATCTTATTTTTCATAAACTGTGTTTGTATTCAGATATTGTAAATAGGGCTCAGTTAGTGGAGCGCAATAACGAGTCAACGCAACCAAAAGAGAGCAGCCGACAAAATGATAATACCGGTGATAACAGTCATCAAAACGGTGACAATAAACATGGAGAGAATCAACATGCCAAAAATGGTAACCACTTCGGTGGTAATCATGGTCAAAACAATAAGAATGAACATTTCAAGAAGAGGAGATTCAACAATGATGGAAAGACTTCAGCACCAGCACCCGTTGTTAAGGAAGGACAACGACCACCTATCATTTGCTTCAAATGCGGAGGGGAGGGACACATCAGTCCAAACTGCGCGATGCCGTCCAAAGCATGTTATAATTGTGGAAGAGAAGGTCACTTAGCTCGATTTTGTCGTTCACCGAAGACAAGTTCAGCTAAGATGGAGGCACTAAAGGCCGTCCCAGAAAAGTCAAAGCCGGTAGTTTAAGAGAGAACGTTTTTTTTGTGACAAGGAACCTGAATAAAATTATCACGGGTATATTAGTCATAAACTCTTGTGAAGTCTATACCGTGTTAGATACCGGTTCTACTCACTCTTTTATTTCACCTAGTTGTGTTCAATGTTTGAAGTTAACTCCGGAGAAGTTAGACTTTGATATATCTATTTAAACTCAGTTGGGAGAAACCTTCATTACCTCCACTATTTATAAATCTTGTTCAAATCAACACTTTCACGTTACCTGTCGATCTTATCTCTTTGAAAATACTTGACTTTGATGTGATTTTAGGAATCGACTGGTTAACCACTCATCATGCTTTTTGTTAGGTTGTTAGATTTCATACTGCTAACCAACCTATTATGCGAATTCAAAGTAACCAAATCACTAAAGTCAATCATTATCATATCAAGCCATAAGTAAAGAGCCCCGATCCTTTCGTTGTTGATTTCCTTGTGTGGAATGCACCGAAGCCAGACTTTCTGTAGGCGATGTCGTGAATGACGATGGCAAGTTGATAGGTATTAACGTGATGTGTTATCCAAGTCTTGGATGAGGGTCACAGTTTTGAATGATATTTCTATTGTTAATAAATTTCCTGACGTATTCTTGAAGACTTCTTAGCCTACCCTTAGAGCGTGAAATCGAATTTTGTATTGACCCTAGTACAAAACCCATTTCTTAAACCCTCAAATATTTCTTCAACTAAAATGAACGTAACATGCGCCAAAAGACGTTGACTTGAGTTGTTGAAGATTACGATCGTACCATTCAATACCATCGTGGAAAAGCAAACGTGGTAGCTGACGCGTTGAGTAGAAGATCGTATGCGGTTACAAGTGCGAATATACGAACCCACGTGAAGATAACGAATATACGATTAGAATAGACTGTAATCAATAAAGTTAAAACCGCTCAAGCTACATACTCAGAGCTGATGAATATGAAGAAGAAGGTTCAAGAGGGCATTATTATAGAAGCAAGAATCGATGAAGAGAGAAAATCTCAACCCTCGATTTAATTGGCCCATTTAAAATCCTCGATCAAGTAGGAACTGTGGCTTATAGACTCGTTTTATCGCCAAGTATGTTACGTGTTTAGAATGTTTTTTTCGTATCGATGTTACGTAAATATGTGGACGACCCGAACCACATTATTAATTTTAAACCGGACGAGATAGCAGAAGATTTAACGTATGAGGAGATACGTGTTAACATCTTGGATAAGAAGGATCATTTTCGACTCTCAAAGGTTATACCTCAAGAGTTAGAATTTGAAGTGAAGTCAAGGTATCCTCACCTCTTTGGCATATCAATTGCGTACGTAAATTTCGAGGGCGAAATTTTATAAGGAGGGGAGATTGTGAGACCCCAGATTTTATGAATAAAGATTTAAATTTCTCGAAATATTTTTTTGAATATTATGGTGTGGATTTGATATAATGTTATAGTTGTGGGTAATATTTATAAATTTTGCAAAGTATGCAATTTGTTGTATTATATTCGATTGGTCGGAGAATATTATTTTTCTTGGAGAATATTCGTACGACGGCACAATTATTGGTGGACCCCACAACGGAATTATTGTCGGATTGAGAAAACGACAAAAATATTTTATAAAAATAACGGCGGAAGTTTTACCGTTAATACTGTTGAACTACTCGGTAGTAAAAGTACAGTAATACGTGTAGTTGCATAGTAGCATACGGTATTGATTATTAAGGCTTAAGTGATAAGTCACTCAGTTTTGTTTTATTGGTATTATTAATGTAATAAAACAGAAATATTTTTTATATAAAACAGAATACTTTTATAAATTTATTCGTTTAATTAAGCTAATAATAATTTTTTTTTATATAAAACAGAATACTTTATAAAGTTATCTATTTTATTAGACAATAATTAGAATATATTATATATTATTATGCATAGTGTTTGCATAGTAAAATCTTTTATAAAGTTATTCGTTTTATTAGCTTATAAATAGAATATATTATATTTTATTTAAAAGATTTTGCTTTAAATATGGACCGTCAGATTAAAGTAAATCAATCTTGACAGTTCATGAGTTAGTTACTATGCAGTCCATTTTTCTATAAATAGAAGCTCATTCCTTCATTATTTTCTTACGAATTCACTGAAACTCTAGAGAGAGAAATTATAGAGAGAAAGAAGAAAAGTATTCTGTTACTTCACTACACCGATATCAAGTTTCTTTTACGGTAACGGTTATTATTTATTGTACTCGTAAAGGGTATTCTTTCTTTCTTATTCATGAATAGGACTTCTGTTATTCCATTTTTTATTATTCTGTTGGAATAACCTGTACGCGTGGGCTACCCTATACTTGGTGAAATTCTTCTGTTATTACATTTTTATTATTCTGTTGGAACATCCTGTCTGTGCTTTACGCCGGACTTGATTCCATTATTTATTATTCTGTCGGAATATCCTATCTGTGCTTTACGCCGAACCTGATTTCATTATTTATTATTCTGTCGGAATATCCTGTCTACGCATTTACGCATGACCTGGTTCTACTATTTATTTTTCTGTTGGAATAACCTGTCTGTGCGGTCTATCGCATGCATGTTGATTTCTTTTGTTATTCCATTCTTTATTATACTAAGTTGGTTAAAACTTTGACTTCTATACTCCATGAAATTTGTGGAATATCCTTGATATTTGCGCTTCATCCAGTATCTTTTCATGAAAATATTCTTCTGAGCATTCTTGAATTTTACTCTACAAAGCAGTATCATGTTGACAATTTGGACGTTATCAGTTCCTAGATAAATTAATTCTTGAACTTGTTTTATTGAATTCTTATATTATTGTCATCATCCTCATGTTTGTATTTTGTTGAAAGACATCTATGGCCTGTAGTTCATAGATGAACTTGGTATGATTATGACCAGGGATTATTCGGTGTAATCATGACCGTAATGTTACAAATGATGTGAAAAAAGTCCTCATTGGCCCGTAGTGCATTGATAGACAGTTTTTGGTATGATTATGGCTATGGATTCTCTTTGGCCGTAGTGCAAAGAAGAATTGTTTTATGGCATGATCAGGACCGTTGATGAAAACATGATTATCTTTAGCCGTAGTGCATGGATAATTCGTGGTCGTGATACTAAAGAATATCCTTGGCCGTAGTGCAGGGGTGATTTGATGATGTGAATTATTTATTAAGCTGAGTCCCAGCGATAAAAGTCATGAAAAACCTTTTAAATCATAAAAGATAGTAGATTTTATTCTCTACTTGACTCTTTTAATGGATTGCTGATTCCGCTGCAGTTAAACTTGATGTCTATTGTATTTTATCAGTTTAACATTGCTGAAGACTAATGATAATTTATTCTGCATTATCTTAGTCATAATATTTCTTACTGGGCTAGTTGAGCTCACCCTTTCTTTCACTGTTCTCTTCAGGAAATGAGAATATAGTTGGGACGAGTCGAGAAACGGAGTGATGGATCAGATGATAGCATTAGCAGTCCTCACTATTCTATGTAATAGTGTGATAATAATTGTAATGATGACTCCTTTTGAGTATGGATACTCTCTAGAAGACAATATTTGTATTCAAACTCACAGTTTATGTTTTGTCGTAGTGTACACGACAGTTGTATTATTAAGTTGTATTTGAATTCTGCACCATGTATCTGGCGACTCAAGATGGGTGATGTATACCTAATTTTGGGGGCGTCACAGTTGGTATCAAAGCTTTGGGATATGATCACTGGCTGAGATGTGAGGCAAGAACTGGGAGGGGAGAGACGGGGGAATTCTGAAAATGTGATATATTAATTAACCCTTGTTTTGTTGCAATATTTGAAAATGGCATCTGAAAATATTGAGATAAGCAATGGAGCACAAGAGACCTTTGAGAATCCACAGATCAATAATCGGGACAATGTGCAACAGGAAGACAATAATCCTCATGTAAACAACAACACTGATCAATTGACGAACGATGGTATGTTTAGTAGTTTTTTAGAATTCATGCAACATCAGGCGAAGGCGGCTCCTGTTCATAATGCAGGAGGAAAGAATGGCAACCCACGGTTGGTCACCGCTAAGCAATTCAAGAAGCTGGGACCACCGGAGTTTTTTGGAAAGCCAGAACCACTTAGGGCGGAGACGTGGTTAAAGCAGATCACCAAGATATATGATGTCTTGGGATGCTCCGATGAGCAAAAGGTTCCCTTTGCCACCTTTATGTTGCGTGACGAGGCAGATCACTGGTGGAAATCTGTAAAACGTACCCAACTTGACGCACTCAAGATGTCTTGGGAGAAGTTCCAAGAGCTGTTCAATGACAAGTACTTTCCTAAAATAATTCGTCACATGAAGGAGGTGGAATTTATCAAGTTGGAGCAAAACAACATGACCGTGTCGCAGTACGAAGCCAAGTTTGCTGAGTTGTCCCGATTTGCGTCCCACTTGGTTGATAATGAAGAGAGAATGACGCAGATATTTTTAAGAGGTTTGAAGCCGGAGATACGTCAATATCTTATTTTTCATAAACTGTGTTTGTATTCAGATATTATAAATAGGGCTCAGTTAGTGGAGCTAGATAACGAGTCAACGCAACCAAAAGAGAGCAGCCGACAAAATGATAATACCGGTGATAACAATGATCAAAACGGTGACAATAAACATGGAGAGAATCAACATGCCAAAAATAGTAACCACTTCGGTGGTAATCATGGTCAAAACAATAAGAATGGACATTTCAAGAAGAGGAAATTCAACAATGATGGAAAGACTTCAGCACCAGCACCCGTTGTTAAGGAAGGAGAATGACCACCTATCATATGCTTCAAATGCGGAGGGGAGGGACACATCAGTCCAAACATCTCGATGCCATCCAAAGCATGTTATAATTGTGGAAGAGAATGTCACTTAGCTCGATTTTGTCATTCACCGAAGATAAGTTCAGCTAAGATGGAGGCACGAAAGGCCGTCCCAGAAAAGTCAAAGCCGGTAGTTTAAGAGAGAACGTTTTTTTTCGTGACAAGGAACCTGAATAAAATTATCACGGGTATGTTAGTCATAAACTCTTGTGAAGTCTATACCGTGTTAGATACCGGTTTTACTCACTCTTTTATTTCACCTAGTTGTGTTCAATGTTTGAAGTTAACTCCGGAGAAGTTAGACTTTGATATATCTGTTTAAACTCAGTTGGGAGAAACCTTCATTACCTCCACTATTTATAAATCTTGTTCAAATCAACACTTTCACGTTACCTGACGATCTTATCTCTTTGAAAATACTTGACTTTGATGTGATTTTAGGAATCGACTGGTTAACTACTCATCATGCTTTTTGTAAGGTTGTTAGCTTTCATACTCCTAACCAACCTATTATGCGAATTTAAAGTAACCAAATCACTAAAGTCAATCATTATCATATCAAGCCATAAGTAAAGAGCCCCGATCCTTTCGTTGTTGACTTCCTTGTGTGGAATGCACCGAAGCCAAACTTTCTGTAGGCGATATCGTGAATGACGATGGCAAGTTGATAGGTATTAATGTGACATGCTATCCAAGTCTTGGATGAGGGTCACAGTTTTGAATGATATTTCTATTGTTAATAAATTTTCTGACGTATTCTTGAAGACTTCTTAGCTTACCCTTAGAGCGTGAAATCGAATTTTGTATTGACCCTAGTACAAAACCCATTTCTTAAACCCTCAAATATTTCTTCAACTAAAATGAACGTAACATGCGCCAAAGACATTGACTCGAGTTGTTGAAGATTACGATCGTACCATTCAATACCATCGTGGAAAAGCAAACGTGGTAGCTGATGCGTTGAGTAGAAGATCGTATGCGGTTACAAGTGCGAATATACGAACCCACGTGAAGATAACGAATATACTATTAGAATCGACTGTAATCAATAAAGTTAAAACCGCTCAAGCTACATACTCAGAGTTGATGAATATGAAGAAGAAGGTTCAAGAGGGCGTTATTCTAGAAGCTAGAATCGATGAAGAGAGAAAATCTCAACCCTCGATTTAATTGGCCCATTTAAAATCCTCGATCAAGTAGGAACTGTGGCTTATAGACTCGTTTTATCGCCAAGTATGTTGCGTGTTTAGAATGTTTTTTTCGTATCAATGTTACATAAATATGTGGACGACCCGAACCATATTATTAATTTTAAACTGGACAAGATAGCAGAAGATTTAACGTATGAGGAGATACGTGTTAACATCTTGGATAAGAAGGATCATATTCGACTCTCAAAGGTTATACCTCAAGAGTTAGAATTTAAAGTGAAGTCAAGGTATCCTCACCTCTTTGGCATATCAAGTGCGTATGTAAATTTCGAGGGCAAAATTTTATAAGGAGGGGAGATTGTGAGACCCCAGATTTTATGAATAAAGATTTAAATTTCTCGAAATATTTTTTTAAATATTATGGTGTGGATTTGATATAATGTTATAGTTGTGGGTAATATTTATAAATTTTGCAAAGTATGCAAGTTGTTGTATTATATTCGATTGGTCGGAGAATATTATTTTTCTCGGGGAATATTCGTACGACGACACAATTATTGGTGGACCCCAGAACGGAATTATTGTCGGATTGAGAAAACGACAAAAATATTTTATAAAAATAACGGCGAAAGTTTTACCGTTAATACTGTTGAACTACTCGGTAGTAAAAGTACAGTAATACGTGTAGTTGCATAATAGCATACGGTATTGATTATTAAGGCTTAAGTGATAAGTCACTCAGTTTTGTTTTATTGGTATTATTAATGTAATAAAACAGAAAAGCTTTTTATATAAAATAGAATACTTTTATAAATTTATTCGTTTTATTAAGCTAATAATAAAATCTTTTTATATAAAACAGAATACTTTATGAAGTTATCTGTTTTATTAGACAATAATTAGAATATATTATATTTTATTATGCATAGTGTTTGCATAGTAAAATCTTTTATAAAGTTATTCGTTTTATTAGATTATAAATAGAATATATTATATTTTATTTAAAAGATTTTGCTTTAAATATGGACCGTCAGATTAAAGTAAATCAATCTTGACCGTTCATGAGTTAGTTACTATGCAGTCCATTTTTTTATAAATAGAAGCTCATTCCTTCATTATTTTCTTACGAATTCACTGAAACTCTAGAGAGAGAAACTATAGAGAGAAAGAAGAAAAGTATTCTGCTACTTCACTACTCCGATATCAAGTTTCTTTTACGGTAACGAATATTATTTGTTGTACTCGTAAAGGGTATTCTTTCTTTCTTATTCATGAAGAGAACTTCTGTTATTCCATTCTTTATTATTCTGTTGGAATAACCTGTACACGCGGGCTACCCTATACTTGGTGAAATTCTTCTGTTATTATATTTTTATTATTCTGTTGGAACATCATGTCTGTGCTTTACGCCAGACTTGGTTCCATTATTTATTATTCTGTCGAAATATCATATATGTGCTTTACGCCGAACCTGATTCCATTATTTATTATTCTGTTAGAATATCCTGTCTGTGCGTTTACGCTGGACCTGGTTCTATTATTTATTATTCTGTCGGAATATCCTGTCGATGCATTTACGCATGACCTGGTTCTACTATTTATTTTTCTGTTGGAATAACCTGTCTGTGCGGTCCATCGCATGCATGTTGATTTCTTTTGTTATTCCATTCTTTATTATATCAGTTGGTTAAAACTTTGACTTCTATACTCCATGAAATTAGTGGAATATCCTTGATATTTGCGCTTCATCCAGTATCTTTTCATGGAAATATTCTTCTGAGCATTCTTGAATTTTACTCTACAAAGCAATATCATGTTGATAATTTGGACGTTATCAGTTCCTAGATAAATTAATTCTTGAACTTGTTTTTTTGAGTTCTTATATCATTGTCATCATCCTCATGTTTATATTTTGTTGAAAGACATCTATGGCCTGTAGTGCATAGATGAACTTGGTATGATTATGACCAGGGATTATTCGGTGTAATCATGACCGTAATGTTACAAATGATGTAGAAGAAGTCCTCATTGGCCCGTAGTACATTGATGGACAGTTTTTGGTATGATTATGGCTATGGATTCTCTTTGGCCGTAGTGCAAAGATGAATTATTTTATGGCATAATCAGGACCGTTGATGAAAACATGATTATCTTTAGTCGTAGTGCATGGATAATTCGTGGTCGTGATACTAAAGAATATCCTTGGCCGTAGTGCAGGGGTAATTCGATGATGTGGATTATTTATTAAGCTGAGTCCCAGCGATAAAAGTAATGAAAAACTTTTTAAATCATAAAAGATTGTAGATTTTATTCTCTACTTGACTCTTTTAATGGATTGTTGATTCCGCTGCAGTTAAACTTGATGTCTATTGTATTTTATCAGTTTAACATTGTTTAAGACTAATGATAATTTATTCTGCATTATCTTAGTCATAATATTTTTTACTGGGCTAGTTGAGCTCACCCTTTCTTTCACTGTTCTCTTCAGGAAATGAGAATATAGTTGGGACGAGTCGGGAAACGGAGTGATGGACCAGATGATAGCATTAGTAGTCCTCACTATTCTATGTAATATTGTGATAATAATTGTAATGAGGACTCCTTTTGAGTATGGATACTCTCTAGAAGATAATATTTGTATTCAAACTCACAGTTTATGTTTTGTCGTAGTGTACACGACAGTTGTATTATTAAGTTGTATTTGAATTCTGCACCATATATCTGGCGACTCAAGATGGGTGATGTATACCTAATTTTGTGGGCGTCACAGTTGGTATCAAAGCTTTGGGATATGATCCCTGGCTGATATGTGAGGCAAGAACTAGGAGGGGAGAGACGAGGGAATTCTTTCGCTAGTATGACCTACCTAAATTTATTTGGTATTTAATTGGTCGGTCAGAGTATAAGGATAATATGAGATATGTTAATTAACCCTTGTTTTGTTGCAGTATTTGAAAATGGCATCTGAAAATGTTGAGATAAGCAATGGAGCACATGAGACCGTTGACTCTCCACAGATCAATAATCAGGACAATGTGCAACAGGAAGACAATAATTCTCATGAAAACAACAACACTATTGACGAATGACGGTACGTTTAGGAGTTTTTTAAAATTCATGCAACATCAGGCGAAGGCGGCTCCTGTTCATAATGCAGGAGGAAACAATGACAAGTCACGGTTGGTCACCGCTAAGCAATTCAAGGAGCTGGGACCACCGGAGTTATTGGGAAAGCCAGAACCACTTAAGATGGAGACGTGGTTAAAGCAGATCACTAAGATATATGATGTCTTGGGATGCTCCGATGAGCAAAAGGTTCCCTTTGCCACCTTTATGTTGCGTGAAGAGGCAGATCACTGGTGGAAATCTGTAAAAACGTACCCAACCTTACGCACTCAAGATATCTTGGGAGAAGTTCCAAGAGCTGTTCAATGGCAAGTACTTTCCCGAAAGCATTCGTCACATGAAGGAGGTGGAATTTATCAAGTTAGAGCAAAACAACATGACCGTGTCGCAGTACGAAGCCAAGTTTGTCGAGTTGTCCCGATTTGCGTCCCACTTGGTTGATAATGAAGAGAGAATGATGCGGATGTTTGTAAGAGGTTTGAAGCCGGAGATACGTCAATATCTTATTTCTCATAAACTGTGTTTGTATTCAGATATTGTAAATAGGGCTCAGTTAGTGGAATGCGATAACGAGTCAACGCAACCAAAAGAGAGCAGCCGGTAAAATGATAATACTGGTGATAACAGTCATCAAAGCGGTGACAATATACATGGAGGGAATCAACATGCCAAAAATAGTAACCACTTCGGTGGTAATCATTATCAAAACACTAAGAATGGACATTTCAAGAAGAGGAGATTCAACAATGATGGAAAGACGTCAGCACCAGCACCCGTTGTTAAGGAAGGAGAATGACCACCTATCATATGCTTCAAATGCGGAGGGGAGGGACACACCAGTCCAAACTGCGTAATGCAGTCCAAAGCATGTTATAATTATGGAAGAGAAGGTCACTTAGCTCGATTTTATCGTTCACCGAAGACAAGTTCAGCTAAGATGGAGGCACTAAAGGCCATCCCAGAAAAGTCAAAGCCGGTAGTTTAAGAGAGAGTATTTTTTTTCGTGACAAGGAACCTGAATAAAATTATCACGAGTATGTTTGTCATAAACTCTTGTGAAGTCTATACCGTGTTAGATACCGGTTCTACTCACTCTTTTATTTCACCTAGTTGTGTTCAATGTTTGAAGTTAACTCCAGAGAGGTTAGACTTTGATATATCTGTTTAAACTCAGTTGGGAGAAACCTTCATTATCTCCACTATTTATAAATCTTGTTCAAATCAACACTTTCACGTTACCTGTCGATCTTATCTCTTTGAAAATACTTGACTTTGATGTGATTTTAGGAATCGACTGATTAACTACTCATCATGCTTTTTGTAAGGTTGTTAGCTTTCATACTCCTAACCAACCTGTTATGCGAATTCAAAGTGACCAAACCACTAAAGTTAATCATTGTCATATCAAGCCATAAGTAAAGAGCCCCGATCCTTTCGTTGTTGACTTCCTTGTGTGGAATGCACCGAAGCCAGACTTTCTGTAGGCGATGTCGTGAATGACGATGGCAAGTTGATAGGTATTAACGTAACGTGTTATCCAAGTCTTGGATGAGGGTCACAGTTTTGAATGATATTTCTATTGTTAATAAATTTCCTGACGTATTCTTGAAGACTTCTTAGCCTACCCTTAGAGCGTGAAATCGAATTTTGTATTGACCCTAGTACAAAACCCATTTCTTAAACCCTCAAATATTTATTCAACTAAAATGAACATAACATGCGCCAAAGACGTTGACTTGAGTTGTTGAAGATTACGATCGTACCATTCAATACCATCGTGGAAAAGCAAACGTGGTAGCTGACGCGTTGAGTAGAAGATCGTATGCGGTTACAAGTGCGAATATACGAACCCACGTGAAGATAACAAATATACTATTAGAATCGACTGTAATCAATAAAGTTAAAACCGCTCAAGCTACATACTCAGAGCTGATGAATATGAGGAAGAAGGTTCAAGAGAGCGTTATTCTAGAAGCAAGAATCGACGAAGAGAGAAAATCTCAACCCTCGATTTAATTGGCCCATTTGAAATTCTCGATTTAAGTAGGAACTGTGGCTTATAGACTCGTTTTATCGTCAAGTATGTTGCATGTTCAAAACGTTTTTTTCGTATCGATGTTACGTAAATATGTGGACGACCCGATCCACATTATTAATATTAAACCGGACGAGATAGCAGAAGATTTAACGTATGAGGAGATACGTGTTAACATCTTGGATAAGAAGGATCATATTCGACTCTCAAAGGTTATACCTCAAGAGTTAGAATTTGAAGTGAAGTCAAGGTATCTTCACATCTTTGGCATATCAAGTGCGTACATAAATTTCGAGGGCGTAATTTCATAAGGAGGGGAGATTGTGAGACCCCAGATTTTATGAATAAAGATTTAAATTTCTCGAAATATTTTTTTGAATATTATGGTGTGAATTTGATATAATGTTATAGTTGTGGATAATATTTATAAATTTTACAAAGTATGCAAGTTGTTGTATTATATTCGATTGGTCGGAGAATATTATTTTTGTCGGAGAATATTCGTACGACTGCACAATTATTGGTGGACCCCACAACGAAATTATTGTCGGATTGAGAAAACGACAAAAATATTTTATAAAAATAACGGCGGATGTTTTACCGTTAATACTGTTGAACTACTCGGTAGTAAAAGTATAGTAATACGTGTGGTTGCATAGTAGCATACAGTATTGATTATTAAGGCTTACGTGATTAGTCACTCAATTTTATTTTATTGGTATTATTAATGTAATAAAACAGAAAAGCTTTTTATATAAAACAGAATACTTTTATAAAGTTATTCATTTTATTAAACTAATAGTAAAATCTTTTTATATAAAACAGAATACTTTTATAAAGTTATCTGTTTTATTAGACAATAATTAGAATATATTATATTTTATTATGCATAGTATTTGCATAGTGCCTGCATAATATTTGCATAGTAAAATCTTTTATAAAGTTATTCGTTTTATTAGATTATAAATAGAATATATTATATTTTATTTAAAAGATTTTGCTTTAAATATGGACCGTCAGATTAATGTAAATCAATCTAGACCGTTCATGAGTTAGTTACTATGCAGTCAATTTTTTTATAAATAGAAGCTCATTCCTTCATTATTTTCTTACGAATTCACTGAAACTCTAGAGAGAGAAACTATAGAGAGAAAGAAAAAAAGTATTCTGCTACTTCACTACTCTGATATCAAGTTTCTTTTACGGTAACATATATTATTTGTTGTACTCGTAAAGGGTATTCTTTCTTTCTTATTCATGAAGAGAACTTCTGTTATTCCATTCTTTATTATTCTGTTGGAATAACCTGTATACGCGGGCTACCCTATACTTGGTGAAATTCTTCTATTATTACATTTTTATTATTCTGTTGGAACATCCTGTCTGTGCTTTACGCCGGACCTGGTTCCATTATTTATTATTCTGTCGAAATATCCTGTCTGTGCTTTACACCGGACCTGGTTCCATTATTTATTATTCTATCGGAATATCATGTCTGTGCGTTTACGCTGGGCCTGGTTCTATTATTTATTATTCTGTCGGAATATCCTGTCGGTGCATTTACGCATGACCTGGTTCTACTATTTATTTTTCTATTGGAATAACATGTCTGTGCGGTTAATCGCATGCATGGTGATTTTTTTTGTTATTCCATTTTTTATTATACTCAGTTGGCTAAAACTTTGACTTCTATACTCCATGAAATTAGTGGAATATCCTTGATATTTGCGTTTCATCTAGTGTCTTTTCATGGAAATATTCTTCTGAGCATTCTTGAATTTTACTCTACAAAGCAGTATCATGTTGAAAATTTGGACGTTATCAGTTCCTAGATAAATTAATTCTTGAACTTGTTTTATTGAATTCTTATAACATTGTCATCATCCTCATGTTTATATTTTGTTGAAAGTCATCTATGGCCTATAGTGCATAGATGAACTTGGTATGATTATGACCAGGGATTATTCGGTGTAATCATGACCGTAATGTTACAAATGATGTGGAAAAAGTCCTCATTGGCCCGTAGTGCATTGATGGACAGTTTTTGGTATGATTATGGCTATGGATTCTCTTTGGCCGTAGTGCAAAGATGAATTGTTTGATGGCATGATCAGGACCGTTATTGAAAACATGATTATCTTTAGCCGTAGTGCATGGATAATTCGTGGTCGTGATACTAAAGAATATCATTGGCCGTAGTGCAGGGGTGATTCGATGATGTGGATTATTTATTAAGCTGAGTCCCAGTGATAAAAGTCATGAAAAACCTTTTAAATTATAAAAGATAGTAGATTTTATTCTCTACTTGACTCTTTTAATGGATTGCTGGTTCCGCTGCAGTTAAACTTGATGTCTATTGTATTTTATCAGTTTAACATTGCTGAAGACTAATGATAATTTATTCTGCATTATCGTAGTCATAATATTTCTTAATGGGCTAGTTGAGCTCACCCTTTCTTTCACTGTTCTCTTCAGGAAATGAGAATATAGTTGGGATGAGTCGGGAAACGGAGTGATGGACCAGATGATAGCAATAGTAGTCCTCACTATTCTATGTAATAGTTTGATAATAATTGTAATGAGGACTTCTTTTGAGTGTGGATACTCTCTAGAAGACAATATTTGTATTCAAACTTACAGTTTATGTTTTGTCGTAGTGTACACGACAGTTGTATTATTAAGTTGTATTTAAATTCTGCACCATGTATCTGACTACTCAAGATGGGTGATGTATACCTAATTTTGGGGGCGTCACAATAAATTAATACTTTTTATTAATAAATGAATAATATTGTTACAAAGTATATGCTTTATCATCAAACATGATTGACTTGTGTCCATACTACTTTCACTTATCCAGTCGAAACAAGTCGACAACTCATAATCACATGCCAATATATTACGGTGTAAATCTACAATCCCTCTTTTAACATCATATAGATTACCAAAATCATCACTAATTTCTTAGCAAGAATCATTAAGCATGAATATATTAAACCAAACCATATGGCGCCAACTAAAGAGATAAGACATTCAATTCAAAATAACAAAGGGTTCCATTATAACCTTAGAGCCAATACTTAGTTCACAGCTCTTGAACAAAATATAAGTATCAATAAAGACAACATTTGTGGATTACAAAATCAAAGGAAACAAATGGATAAGAATAAACTCTGTCAAGGCTCTTCAGTATCCAAGAATTCCATTCCATTCAAGCTTTCCCAAAAGTCTAATTCTTCCTTTTCTACGCATAATTTCATATTCAACTTGTTTTAATTCTCTTGAAATGACACTAATCAGACTATTAATCAATTGGATTCTCATCAACCCATACAATTAAATCAAATTCTAACAATGAAGAACTTCTAAGAAATAAAAGTAGAAGTTTTAGAATTATTTTCCTTACCTCTTGAATCTTTTTAAGGCTTGATAAAGGATGAAGATTGCTTGATAAATCCTTCTTTTCTTCTTTGATTTTCTCATAATTTATCTTCCAATTTACAAAGAACTCACTCCCATTCTCTCTTACTCTCTAACTCAGCAAATGAAATAAACTAATAAAGAAGTTTAACGTAGTTTTACTTGATTGATCAATTGCAGAAACCAAGAAGTCTCGACAGTTAGGAACAACAAGGGCCTAAACCTTGTTTGGTTACCCTCAAATAACATTCCCTTAGTTTATTTTCATTTTCCTTTATTATTTACTTACCATATGATGTCACACTTAATTGTCACACCTCATTTCTATTGCTAAATTATTTAGCTAGATACATTGAATAATTATACGATTATAATATGTATAATTATTACACTACATACTATAAAATTATATTCATAAGCATCTCTATTTAAAATAAACATCTCCATTAATATATTCATTTCATTAATTATTTTAATAAATTATACAATTATTATATATAATTGTTCAATTTCTTTCTTCTATAAATTATCCCAAGACAATTTCTTCAATCTATACATTTTGTCATATCTTAAATATTAATTCAATTTATTAATCTCTAACCAATATTAATTTATAGATATATTGGTTTTTCTTTTCTCATCATCAATATATATTTTATTAACATCATTCAAGTTATTAAACCTTTTCATATATTACCATGACATGTAATATATATTAAAAATACCAAATTTAACTAACATAATCATTTTCCTTATGCAAAACACATATATTAATTCACCATTTTAATTAAGAGAAGCAACCCTTTCATTCAATTTACTATAACACCATTACCAAGCACGTCTTTAATATTCTTAATTTAAATTAACTAATATTTATTTAGTTAATTTCCCTTGCCACCATATTCCTTTCGTGACTAATTTCATTTTCTTTCTTTAATAATTTAATCAACTATTAAATATCATATATATTTAATTTCTTCGCACCAAAACACATAATCCAAAATATATACATCTCATAATAAGAATTTTATTTATTAAATTCTTATTTAAATAATTTCTGAAAATCTGGGTTGTCACATACTTCAATAATTAGTTCAATTACAATGCACTAACAGCTATAGAAGTGGAAGAGCTAGCTCTATACGGCTAAGCTCAATTTTATGAGTTAGGATGATAATCTCATCCCGTGAACTACGTTGGACGAAGATCATGCCTGATGGATCATGTTAGGTTTGTATATAGCGCAATCATGCAATCAAATTACATAAAAAGTGCGAAAGCGCGATAAAATAGGAATTTAAAATTTTCATACAAACCACCACCATGATCATACTTTGTGCATTATTATCAATCTATAGAAAGAAGAAGGAGATTAGAAATTATACCCCATTGTAGAAATTAGCTTACTCAGGTACAAGTTCATCTCTAATTCCTTTTCACGTTTAACTTGAATCCATCGGGTTTGATTCATTCTTTTGATCAACGTTAGCCACCCAAGTGTTTGGCCTCTAAAGGTGATCCACTAAGGAAGAAGAAGTGTTCAAGAAGATTGGTGTTTGTCAAAACCCTAGTTTTTCTATCTTAATAGAAAATACGTACTCTTCCAACTCTTGGAAAAATCATTAACGTGTGTTGTGAAAAACATCAACCCTCATTATTTATAGATGTAGGCAACCTTTCTTAACAATTAAGGATTTTGTTTTATTTTAATTAATTAAACTCCTTTAATTAATTAGGCACCTAATCTTATTAGGAATAATTAAATAAACTTTTTCAATTAATTAACCTCCTAATCTTATTAGAAATATACGAGAGTACTTTTATTAATAAATTACCAAACTCCTTTAGGAAATAAATAATAATAATAATAATAATAATAATAATAATAATAATAATAATAATAATAATAATAATAATAATAATAATAAGACTCTTCTTATTAATTCATATTTAATATTTCTAAAATATTAAATAATAAATATTAAGTTGTTTAATTTATTCTATCTCCATAGATTAAATTAAATACACTTAACTGATTATTACGATTATGTCATTTACTTCTTAAATAAATATTCTTCCTTTTGCGGTGTGACCCTTTAGGTTCTTCATATTAAATCGATTGTGAATAAATCAATTAGAACAATTCTAATCTTAATTAAATAAATAAATTAAACTACTAATTCATTTAAATAAATAACATTTATTCTATAATAAGGATAAGCCTCCTTAGTGATCAATGACTTTCTAGATAATATAGAATTCAACATTAATAATAAAAGAACCATTGAGTAAATAGTAACTGTACAATTAATGTTAGGTTTGTAATATTCATGAACGCAATCAAATTCTATAAAATAAGCAAAAATATAGAAAATCAGAGTTTAAAATTTTACAAACCATATACCCGGATAATCCTTTATGCACAATTATTAATTAAACGAAAAGATAAAGAATAAGAATCATACCCTTGAAGATTCAAACTTCCTCAGGTACGAGTTCACCTCCAAATCCTTTCGCGTTCAACTTGAATCTACCGAGTTTGGTTCCTTCCTTTGATCAACGTTAGCCACCCAAGTGTTTGACCTCTAGAGGTGATCCACCAAGGAAGAACAAAAATTCAAGAAGATGGATATTTGGCAAAACTCGAGTTTTTCTATCTCTCATAGAAAATGGTGTACTCTCCCAACTATTAGAATTACGTCTGTTGTTAAAAATCAACAACAACACTACACCCATAATAAAACTCCTCTTATTTATAGATGTGGACAACTCTTCTTAACAATTAAGGAATTGAGTTTTATTTTAATTAATTAAATTCTTTTAATTAATTATGCTCCCAATCTTATTAGGAATAATTAATAAAAATCTTTTAATTAATTTGCTCCTAAACTTATTAGGAATATATGAGAGTACTTTTATTAATTAATTCCCAAACTCCTTTAGGAATTAAATAATAATAATAAGACTCCTCTTATTAATTTAATATTTCCAAAATATTAACTAATAAATATTAAGCTATTTAATTTATTCTATCACCATAGATTAAATTAAATATACTTAACTTATTATTACGATTATGTCATTAACTTCTTAAATAATTATTTTTCTTTTTGTGGTGTGACCTTTTAGGTTCTCCATATTAAATCGGTTTTGAATAAATCAATTAGAACAATTCTAATCTTATTTAAATAAATAAATTAAATAATTAATTTATTTAAATAAATAATATTTATTCTACAATAGGGATAAGCCTCCCTAACGATCAACGACTTTCCAACTAATATAGATTTCAACATTAATCATAAAAGAACCTTTGAGTAAATAGTTACCGTACAATTCAATCCTTCCACCATACAATGTCCTAATTAAATATAAGACATGAAATTATTGTTAAGGCTTATTTTATTTAATTATATGTATTTCGACTCTTAAATGCACAACTCCAAATAATGCAAATTAGAAACTCATTTCTAATTTCATTCTGCCTTGGCCAAGGACTACTGGGTTGTCATTTATCGAATCACATAGGACATTTCTCTTCTTTTACTAGAAACGGTAGATTCTTTATTGATCATACATTATCTCCATGTAAAACTTATTATACCCAAGCATACCCTTTGATATACCCCAATGGTCTTAAGAAATAAGTCAAAGTATAACTCATCATACATAAGATATTATGATAATCTCAAGTCCAATGATCACTTGTACTACTATCACTACAAGAATTCCTATTGACAGGCAACTAAAACTCCATTATGTAACGACCCCAAAATAGGTCCATTCCATCCAACCTATTCTGAGTCGCCAAATACGTGGTACAGAAAATAACTGTAACTTTATTACAACAATTGTCGTGTAAAATACAACAACACATATGCTGTGAGTTTGGATACAAATATATACCAAATGTGACTCATGTTCCAACCGTGGACATCACCTCACAATGACACCTTACATAAAGGTATAGTCAAAAACTATTTTAGAAATTAGAATCTTTGGGAAGTGCTCAAGGAAACCTTCGTACATGGGAGGCCATGCGTCTAGGTTATGATAGATATCATATGGCCACAGAATTATTCTTGGTTGACCCAATAGACCCCAAAGAAAAACGAGAAGATTACTATCATATTCTTCCCAATGGTGAGTCTTCTCTTGACATATCATTATCTCTACCGTCTCTAATTGAGAATTATACTTCAAACAAACACCAAGATTATATAGGTAGTGCTCTTATATATACTCAGCAAGTGGATGAGCACATCCCTGTCTTATGATGACACGAGGTTGTATGTCGTTAGACATCTTGTATGATAGTGGCAAACCACCCTTCCAACGTTGAGTACACCTTACCCTATCGGATTCAACAAATAAAACTACTAAATGAACTTTTTTATACTGCTTCGGGAGAACATCCACAGCTAGAGACCACCGTTCTATTTCCCCGTTACCCTCGCTCGACCCAGCTACACTCTTATTACCTAAAAGGAATTGTGAAGCAAAAGGGTGAGCACAACTAGCTCAGTAAAGTATATCATGACTAAAGATAATTAAATTATCAATAGCCTTCATCAATAATAAATCAGAGATTTAGAACATATGGTAAATGATAAAAATTTCAACCATAGTTGCAGCGGAACGAGCAATCCATTAGAAGAGTCAAATAGACTATAAAGTCTATTATCTTCTCCATGTTAAAAATCCATCAACAATGTTTTATCCCTGTAACATCAATCAACAATTCTGGTCCACAATCATATGAATAACTCATAATCATAACTGTAGTTCTAAATTCCTCTTCTCATCCAGGACGAAGATAATTTTCATCACCTATCTTTACCTGAAACATCAAAGATCATGGTTACACCAAATCACATTTTCTGTTCATAATCATACTAATAACTTCATCTTTGCACTACGGCCAAAGATATTCATTTGTATCACCAGTTGGTCATGTTTATCTCAACATCTGTTCATCTTTGCACTACTGGCCAAAGATATTCAACAACATCTCATCTTTGCACTACGAGCTAAAGATATTCATCAACAATTCATCTTTGCACTACAGGCCAAAGATATTCATCAATATTTCATCTTTGCACTACAGGCCAAAGATATTAATATCTCAAAGAAATATATAATCATTTCAGAATTTATATAAACAATAATTATAACCATGTTGATCAATTCACATTTGCACTTAAGCTAAAGATATTCACTTATAAATTCAATGGTCATGATCATACCAATCAACGATTCAACTTTGCACTACTGGCCAAAGAGAAACCAAAGTCATGATCATACCAATAATCTACCCATCTTTACACTCAAGTGAAAGAGAATTTCAACATCAGGGTTATAAAAATGTTATATATGATAATAAAAATAATATGATCAACATATAGATTTAATCTCAAGAGTAATATTCATAAATCAACTATAATTTGGTTAGAAAAAGGAAACCAATTTTGTCATGAATAGTAACTCAAGAATAGTAACTCATGAATAGTAACTCATGAATAGTAACTCGTGAATAGTAACTCATGAATAGTAACTTAACATGAAAAAGGTAGAAATTCCACAATAAAATTCATACCAATATTTCGGTATAATGATATTGAAAGAATAATATTTCTTAAGCTTATAAATAATTTATTTTAATTGTTTACACGTTACTAAATAATGCATTTAATCATCATAAAATGCCAACTCTTAAGATTTCATCATCAATAACCAAAACCCTCATCAAAAATCTACATATACCTCATATAGGATTCTCAAGCCATAAAATCCTATTTTCTAATTTTCTTACTTCACAAAATATATTTAATTCATTTACTCATAACTAGACTATTTTCATGAAAAATATCAAATCAGTTCCAAAAATATTTCTTTTCTGGGATTTAGCATAATATAGTCCCATAGTGAACATATATAGTTTTTTCAGAATTTTTAAAAATCATTTACTATTTTTCATATGGCCAAAACAGGCGAATATTTAGACATTTATCAAAAATTGTACTTTTATCTAAAAATTCTAAAATTCACAGAGTATACTCCTATCATATACATGTACTCCCAATAAAAATTTCATCAATTTTGGAGTTAACCACAAGGAATTATAAGCGGTTACTTTTAAAATAGTCTTTTCTCATAAAATTCATAACTCTCAATCTATACATCCAAAAATCACCATTTTTGGACACAATCAAGAAAACTCATCAAAATATCATTTTAAATTTTTCCAGAATTTTTGAAGGTCAGAAAAATTACGAAACTGAAAAATATAACAACCCTTAAAATTCCTTACTATCCCTTACCTCAAAAGAGCAGTACTTCTGATCGGTATAAGGCTGAAGGAAACATGTACTGATGAATAGAAACTCTCAAAGTATCTAAATACTCACAAAATATGCTTCATAATATAGAGAGAGAAAGAGAGAAAGCTTATGTTTCTGGTGTGATTTTCAATTCTAACTTAGCCCTCTATTTATAGGAAAATTTTAGTAGGCTTGACCTGTAACCTGATGGCTTTACCTGCTACTATTCCCACCCACCACATTTGAAATATAATTCAGTACATTTCTTTGCCAACCACAAGTGGGGCCCACCAATTCTAGAATTTTCTATCAAAATGATAAACTCCGAAAATTCAACAATTTCTGAACCAGTCATCTTGTAAAATTCATAATAAATCATACGTTCATTTTTAACGGTTCAAAATTTGTGGGCATATACTCAACTTATATATGTATAACATATCCAAAAATTACCACGATCTAACGGTCGGATTAAAAATTATAACCCCCGCAAAATATCTCAAAAATCCTGATTTTTAATACCTCCATTCCGACAAAAATACGTTTAAAAACCTCAACATTAACTCCTTTATTTTTAACCACAAAAATATATCCCTCGTTTATATCCACATAAAATAAATATTTTCTTATCATATGAATCAATAATTAATTATTCACAAATAATATTACAGAATCATATTTATGACAATCAGGCCGTTCCTATGAAAGAGGAGGCTTTCCAATAAGAATTTTTTCCTTACTGGCGCGTAATTAGGTGACCAAACCTCTCCTTAGACAGAACTTTCTAGACATTACCAATAATGTTATCTAATAATATTATTCAAATAATATGAATTATTGATCTGATAATGGGAAATACTGTGCAGTGACAATTATTAAACAACAATAATATAAATTTTTAACGTAGCAATTATTGAATCAATAAAATAAAATATTGAACAGTAATTACTGTAACAATTATTGAGTAGTGCCTTCTTACGTAAGAATCAATAATTTCAAAAATACTATGCAATACCGTGTGCTACTGTGCAATAACGCGTATTACTGTATTTTAACCACCGGGTATTCCAACAGTGTTAACGGTAACAACTACGCCGTTATTTGTAAAAACTCAAATTTGTCATTTTTTTCACCCGACAGTTATTCGTTATGGGGCCCACAATTAGCTGCGCCGTTGTATGAATATTCCCCGACAGAAAGAATATTCCACGACCAAACGAATATTCCCCGACAATAATGATTATTTTATAACCACTTGCTTATTTTGAAAAAAATTTCATATTTCACCCATAACTTTAAACTTTTATCAATTTAACCATTTACTGAATAGTAATTATAAGAAAAATTGAATACTTTTATTTCATAAAATTTGGGGTCTTACAATCTCCCCTCCTTATGAAATTTCGTCCCCGAAATTTACGTACCTGGTATTTCGAAGAGTTGAGAATACCTTGCTTTCATTTCAGATTCTATCTCTCAGATCATCATGATTTCTCCATTGCTCATCTCCCATGACAACTTTATTTGGGTTCCTCATTTGTTGGGAAGTCATGACAACCGCCATCCCTCGAACTACTCGGCTTTGACTTGTTTGGAGCAGCATTTGGCGTCATCATTACCGTTTGGAATATACCTTTCTATAGGACATATTCCTCCCTCAACTGCCTCTTCGTACTCCTCATTCATGATCTGAATCATCAATCTTCGATCCATGTCCGATTCAGGTTGACCGCTATGTACAGGGTAATTCAAAACTCGATGTTGGGTTCTCCCAATGCTTTTCAAAAAGAGAAATTCATATCATCTATTTTAGCCTTCTTAGATCGAACATCTCTTTCCACAATATCCACGTGTCGTGCGGCTTTTGCCCATGCATCACTTATTCTCACTCGTTCAGTTTTTTTCTTCTTTCAGCTCAGATTCTATTTTTATCATCTTATACTCTGCCAAAGAATGCTTCTGTTCAAGCATCACATATCGGGTAACACAAGCTTGAATTGTTGCATCCTTTTGTTCCACGACCGCCTGTCGTTCTTCTGCCTGCTCTTCTAACTCATGAATACGATTTTGAAATCTACATTTTGATCATATAATACCTCTAATAAACTCTCCTCTGGTACTTCTTCTTTCTCTTCTTCCTCAGTCTCAGCTGTTACCTCTGCGACTATCTCGGGTGTAACTATCAATTCTTCACTCACCACATGGATATCTCTAATTCCTTCTTCGTCTGAAATCACATTATCACGGTTAGTGATTAGAGGTATCCCCACAGTCTCATTCACTCCATTGTTAGCATTCTCAGCTGCCATTCTCAAATACTGCCATAAAACAAGGGTTAATTAAACAAATTAACATATCACATAATATGCCAATATTATGACTGACCAACAAATAAGCTTAGGTAGGACACACTAGCGAAGGATTTACTCATCTCTCCCCTCCTAGTTGTATTCCCCGATCTCCGCAAGAGATCATATCCCTAAGCTCTGATACCAAATGTAACGACCCCAAAATAGGTCCATTCCATCCAACCTATTCTGAGTCGCCAAATACATGGTACAGAAAACAACTGAACTTTATTACAACAATTGTCGTGCAAAATACAACAACATATATGCTGTGAGTTTGGATACAAATATATACCAAATGTGACTCATGTTCCAACCGTGGACATCACCTCACAATGACACCTTACATAAAGGTATAGTCAAAAATTGTTTTAGAAATTAGAATCTTTGGGAAGTGCTCAAGGAAACCTTCGTACATGGGAGGCCATGCATCTAGGTTATGATAGATATCATATGGCCACAGAATTATTCTTGGTTGACCCAATAGACCCCAAAGAAAAACGAGAAGATTACTATCATATTCTTCCCAATGGTGAGTCTTCTCCTGACATATCATTATCTCTACCGTCTCTAATTGAGAATTATACTTCAAACAAACACCAAGATTATATAGGTAGTGCTCGTATATATACTCAGCAAGTGGATGAGCACATCCCTGTCTTATGATGACACGAGGTTGTATGTCGTTAGACATCTTGTATGATAGTGGCAAACCACCCTTCCAACGTTGAGTACACCTTACCCTATCGGATTCAACAAATAAAACTACTAAATGAACTTTTTTATACTGCTTCGGGAGAACATCCACAGCTAGAGACCACCGTTCTATTTCCCCGTTACCCTCGCTCGACCCAGCTACACTCTTATTACCTAAAAGGAATTGTGAAGCAAAAGGGTGAGCACAACTAGCTCAGTAAAGTATATCATGACTAAAGATAATTAAATTATTAATAGCCTTCATCAATAATAAATCAGAGATTTAGAACATATGGTAAATGATAAAAATTTCAACCATAGTTGCAGCGGAACGAGCAATCCATTAGAAGAGTCAAATAGACTATAAAGTCTATTATCTTCTCCATGTTAAAAATCCATCAACAATGTTTTATCCCTGTAACATCAATCAACAATTCTGGTCCACAATCATATGAATAACTCATAATCATAACTGTAGTTCTAAATTCCTCTTCTCATCCAGGACGAAGATAATTTTCATCACCTATCTTTACCTGAAACATCAAAGATCATGGTTACACCAAATCACATTTTCTGTTCATAATCATACTAATAACTTCATCTTTGCACTACGACCAAAGATATTCATTTGTATCACCAGTTGGTCATGTTTATCTCAACATCTGTTCATCTTTGCACTACTGACCAAAGATATTCAACAACATGTCATCTTTGCACTACGAGCCAAAGATATTCATCAACAATTCATCTTTGCACTACAGGCCAAAGATATTCATCAATATTTCATCTTTGCACTACAGGCCAAAGATATTAATATCTCAAAGAAATATATAATCATTTCAGAATTTATATAAAGAATAATTATAACCATGTTGATCAATTCACCTTTGCACTTAAGCTAAAGATATTCACTTATAAATTCAATGGTCATGATCATACCAATCAACGATTCAACTTTGCACTACTGGCCAAAGAGAAACCAAAGTCATGATCATACCAATAATCTACCCATCTTTACACTCAAGTGAAAGAGAATTTCAACATCAGGGTTATAAAAATGTTATATATGATAATAAAAACAATATGATCAACATATAGATTTAATCTCAAGAGTAATATTCATAAATCAACTATAATTTGGTTAGAAAAAGGAAACCAATTTTGTCGTGAATAGTAACTCATGAATAGTAACTCATGAATAGTAACTCGTGAATAGTAACTCAACATGAAAAAGGTAAAAATTTCACAATAAAATTCATACCAATATTTCGGTATAATGATATTGAAAGAATAATATTTCTTAAGCTTATAAATAATTTATTTTAATTGTTTACACGTTACTAAATAATGCATTTAATCATCATAAAATGCCAACTCTTAAGATTTCATCATCAATAACCAAAACCCTCATCAAAAATCTACATATACCTCATATAGGATTCTCAAGCCATAAAATCCTATTTTCTAATTTTCTTACTTCACAAAATATATTTAATTCATTTACTCATAACTAGACTATTTTCATGAAAAATACCAAATCAGTTCCAAAAATATTTCTTTTCTGGGATTTAGCATAATATAGTCCCATAGTGAACATATATAGTTTTCTCAGAATTTTTAAAAGTCATTTACTATTTTTCCTATGGCCAAAACAGGCGAATATTTAGACATTTATCAAAAATTGTACTTTTATCTAAAAATTCTAAAATTCACAGAGTATACTCCTATCATATACATGTACTCCCAATAAAAATTTCATCAATTTTGGAGTTAACCATAAGGAATTATAAGCGGTTACTTTTAAAATAGTCTTTTCTCATAAAATTCATAACTCTCAATCTATACATCCAAAAATCACCATTTTTGGACACAATCAAGAAAACTCATCAAAATATCATTTTAAATTTTTCCATAATTTTTGAAGGTCAAAAAAATTACGAAACTGAAAAACATAACAACCCTTAAAATTCCTTACTATCCCTTACCTCAAAAGAGCAGCACTTCTGATCGGTATAAGGCTGAAGGAAACTTGTACTGATGAATAGAAACTCTCAAAGTATCTAAATACTCACAAAATATGCTTCATAATATAGAGAGAGAAAGAAAGAAAGCTTATGTTTCTGGTGTGATTTTCAATTCTAACTTAGCCCTCTATTTATAGGAAAATTTTAGTAGGCTTGACCTGCAACCTGATGGCTTTACCTGCTACTATTCCCACCCACCACATTTGAAATATAATTCAGTACATTTCTTTGCCAACCACAAGTGGGGCCCACCAATTCTAGAATTTTCTATCAAAATGATAAACTCCGAAAATTCAACAATTTCTGAACCAGTCATCTTGTAAAATTCATAATAAATCATACGTTCATTTTTAACGGTTCAAAATTTGTGGGCATATACTCAACTTATATATGTATAACATATCCAAAAATTACCACGATCTAACGGTCGGATTAAAAATTATAACCCCCGCAAAATATCTCAAAAATCCTGATTTTTAATACCTCCATTCCGACAAAAATACGTTTAAAAACCTCAACATTAACTCCTTTATTTTTAACCACAAAAATATATCCCTCGTTTATATCCACATAAAATAAATATTTTCTTATCATATGAATCAATAATTAATTATTCACAAATAATATTACAGAATCATATTTATGACAATCAGGCCGTTCCTATGAAAGAGGAGGCTTTCCAATAAGAATTTTTTCCTTACTGGCGCGTAATTAGGTGACCAAACCTCTCCTTAGACAGAACTTTCTAGACATTACCAATAATGTTATCTAATAATATTATTCAAATAATATGAATTATTGATCTGATAATGGGAAATACTGTGCAGTGACAATTATTAAACAACAATAATATAAATTTTTAACGTAGCAATTATTGAATCAATAAAATAAAATATTGAACAGTAATTACTGTAACAATTATTGAGTAGTGCCTTCTTACGTAAGAATCAATAATTTCAAAAATACTATGCAATACCGTGTGCTACTGTGCAATAACGCGTATTACTGTATTTTAACCACCGGGTATTCCAACAGTGTTAACGGTAACAACTACGCCGTTATTTGTAAAAACTCAAATTTGTCATTTTTTTCACCCGACAGTTATTCGTTATGGGGCCCACAATTAGCTGCGCCGTTGTATGAATATTCCCCGACAGAAAGAATATTCCACGACCAAACGAATATTCCCCGACAATAATGATTATTTTATAACCACTTGCTTATTTTGAAAAAAATTTCATATTTCACCCATAACTTTAAACTTTTATCAATTTAACCATTTACTGAATAGTAATTATAAGAAAAATTGAATACTTTTATTTCATAAAATTTGGGGTCTTACAATCTCCCCTCCTTATGAAATTTCGTCCCCGAAATTTACGTACCTGGTATTTCGAAGAGTTGAGAATACCTTGCTTTCATTTCAGATTCTATCTCTCAGATCATCATGATTTCTCCATTGCTCATCTCCCATGACAACTTTATTTGGGTTCCTCATTTGTTGGGAAGTCATGACAACCGCCATCCCTCGAACTACTCGGCTTTGACTTGTTTGGAGCAGCATTTGGCGTCATCATTACCGTTTGGAATATACCTTTCTATAGGACATATTCCTCCCTCAACTGCCTCTTCGTACTCCTCATTCATGATCTGAATCATCAATCTTCGATCCATGTCCGATTCAGGTTGACCGCTATGTACAGGGTAATTCAAAACTCGATGTTGGGTTCTCCCAATGCTTTTCAAAAAGAGAAATTCATATCATCTATTTTAGCCTTCTTAGATCGAACATCTCTTTCCACAATATCCACGTGTCGTGCGGCTTTTGCCCATGCATCACTTATTCTCACTCGTTCAGTTTTTTTCTTCTTTCAGCTCAGATTCTATTTTTATCATCTTATACTCTGCCAAAGAATGCTTCTGTTCAAGCATCACATATCGGGTAACACAAGCTTGAATTGTTGCATCCTTTTGTTCCACGACCGCCTGTCGTTCTTCTGCCTGCTCTTCTAACTCATGAATACGATTTTGAAATCTACATTTTGATCATATAATACCTCTAATAAACTCTCCTCTGGTACTTCTTCTTTCTCTTCTTCCTCAGTCTCAGCTGTTACCTCTGCGACTATCTCGGGTGTAACTATCAATTCTTCACTCACCACATGGATATCTCTAATTCCTTCTTCGTCTGAAATCACATTATCACGGTTAGTGATTAGAGGTATCCCCACAGTCTCATTCACTCCATTGTTAGCATTCTCAGCTGCCATTCTCAAATACTGCCATAAAACAAGGGTTAATTAAACAAATTAACATATCACATAATATGCCAATATTATGACTGACCAACAAATAAGCTTAGGTAGGACACACTAGCGAAGGATTTACTCATCTCTCCCCTCCTAGTTGTATTCCCCGATCTCCGCAAGAGATCATATCCCTAAGCTCTGATACCAAATGTAACGACCCCAAAATAGGTCCATTCCATCCAACCTATTCTGAGTCGCCAAATACATGGTACAGAAAATAACTGTAACTTTATTACAACAATTATCGTGTAAAATACAACAACACATATGCTGTGAGTTTGGATACAAATATATACCAAATGTGACTCATGTTCCAACCGTGGACATCACCTCACAATGACACCTTACATAAAGGTATAGTCAAAAACTGTTTTAGAAATTAGAATCTTTGGGAAGTGCTCAAGGAAACCTTCGTACATGGGAGGCCATGCGTCTAGGTTATGATAGATATCATATGGCCACAGAATTATTCTTGGTTGACCCAATAGACCCCAAAGAAAAACGAGAAGATTACTATCATATTCTTCCCAATGGTGAGTCTTCTCTTGACATATCATTATCTCTACCGTCTCTAATTGAGAATTATACTTCAAACAAACACCAAGATTATATAGGTAGTGCTCGTATATATACTCAGCAAGTGGATGAGCACATCCCTGTCTTATGATGACACGAGGTTGTATGTCGTTAGACATCTTGTATGATAGTGGCAAACCACCCTTCCAACGTTGAGTACACCTTACCCTATCGGATTCAACAAATAAAACTACTAAATGAACTTTTTTATACTGCTTCGGGAGAACATCCACAGCTAGAGACCACCGTTCTATTTCCCCGTTACCCTCGCTCGACCCAGCTACACTCTTATTACCTAAAAGGAATTGTGAAGCAAAAGGGTGAGCACAACTAGCTCAGTAAAGTATATCATGACTAAAGATAATTAAATTATTAATAGCCTTCATCAATAATAAATCAGAGATTTAGAACATATGGTAAATGATAAAAATTTCAACCATAGTTGCAGCGGAACGAGCAATCCATTAGAAGAGTCAAATAGACTATAAAGTCTATTATCTTCTCCATGTTAAAAATCCATCAACAATGTTTTATCCCTGTAACATCAATCAATAATTCTGGTCCACAATCATATGAATAACTCATAATCATAACTGTAGTTCTAAATTCCTCTTCTCATCCAGGACGAAGATAATTTTCATCACCTATCTTTACCTGAAACATCAAAGATCATGGTTACACCAAATCACATTTTCTGTTCATAATCATACTAATAACTTCATCTTTGCACTACGGCCAAAGATATTCATTTGTATCACCAGTTGGTCATGTTTATCTCAACATCTGTTCATCTTTGCACTACTGGCCAAAGATATTCAACAACATGTCATCTTTGCACTACGAGCCAAAGATATTCATCAACAATTCATCTTTGCACTACAGGCCAAAGATATTCATCAATATTTCATCTTTGCACTACAGGCCAAAGATATTAATATCTCAAAGAAATATATAATCATTTCAGAATTTATATAAACAATAATTATAACCATGTTGATCAATTCACCTTTGCACTTAAGCTAAAGATATTCACTTATAAATTCAATGGTCATGATCATACCAATCAACGATTCAACTTTGCACTACTGGCCAAAGAGAAACCAAAGTCATGATCATACCAATAATCTACCCATCTTTACACTCAAGTGAAAGAGAATTTCAACATCAGGGTTATAAAAATGTTATATATGATAATAAAAACAATATGATCAACATATAGATTTAATCTCAAGAGTAATATTCAATAATCAACTATAATTTGGTTAGAAAAAGGAAACCAATTTTGTCGTGAATAGTAACTCATGAATAGTAACTCATGAATAGTAACTCGTGAATAGTAACTCAACATGAAAAAGGTAAAAATTTCACAATAAAATTCATACCAATATTTCGGTATAATGATATTGAAAGAATAATATTTCTTAAGCTTATAAATAATTATTTTAATTGTTTACACTTTACTAAATAATGCATTTAATCATCATAAAATGTCAACTCTTAAGATTTCATCATCAATAACCAAAACCCTCATCAAAAATCTGCATATACCTCATATAGGATTCTTAAGCCATAAAATCCTATTTTCTAATTTTCTTACTTCACAAAATATATTTAATTCATTTACTCATAACTAGACTATTTTCATGAAAAATACCAAATCAGTTCCAAAAATATTTCTTTTCTGAGATTTAGCATAATATAGTCCCATAGTGAACATATAGTTTTCTCAGAATTTTAAAAAGTCATTTACTATTTTTCATATGGCCAAAACAGGTGAATATTTAGACATTTATCAAAAATTGTACTTTTATCTAAAAATTCTGAAATTCACAGAGTATACTCCTATCATATACATGTACTCCCAATAAAAATTTCATCAATTTTAGAGTTAACCACAATGAATTATAAGCGGTTATTTTTAAAATAGTCTTTTCTCATAAAATTCATAACTCTCAATCTATACATCCAAAAATCACCATTTTTGGATACAATCAAGAAAACTCATCAAAATATCATTTCAAATTTTTCCATAATTTTTGAAGGTCAAAAAAATTACGAAACTGAAAAACATAACAACCCTTAAAATTCCTTACTATCCCTTACCTCAAAAGAGCAGCACTTCTGATCGGTATAAGGCTGAAGGAAACTTGTACTGATGAATAGAAACTCTCAAAGTATCTAAATACTCACAAAATATGCTTCATAATATAGAGAGAGAAAGAAAGAAAGCTTATGTTTCTGGTGTGATTTTCAATTCTAACTTAGCCCTCTATTTATAGGAAAATTTTAGTAGGCTTGACCTGCAACCTGATGGCTTTACCTGCTACTATTCCCACCCACCACATTTGAAATATAATTCAGTACATTTCTTTGCCAACCACAAGTGGGGCCCACCAATTCTAGAATTTTCTATCAAAATGATAAACTCCGAAAATTCAACAATTTCTGAACCAGTCATCTTGTAAAATTCATAATAAATCATACGTTCATTTTTAACGGTTCAAAATTTGTGGGCATATACTCAACTTATATATGTATAACATATCCAAAAATTACCACGATCTAACGGTCGGATTAAAAATTATAACCCCCGCAAAATATCTCAAAAATCCTGATTTTTAATACCTCCATTCCGACAAAAATACGTTTAAAAACCTCAACATTAACTCCTTTATTTTTAACCACAAAAATATATCCCTCGTTTATATCCACATAAAATAAATATTTTCTTATCATATGAATCAATAATTAATTATTCACAAATAATATTACAGAATCATATTTATGACAATTAGGCCGTTCCTATGAAAGAGGAGGCTTTCCAATAAGAATTTTTTCCTTACTGGCGCGTAATTAGGTGACCAAACCTCTCCTTAGACAGAACTTTCTAGACATTACCAATAATGTTATCTAATAATATTATTCAAATAATATGAATTATTGATCTGATAATGGGAAATACTGTGCAGTGACAATTATTAAACAACAATAATATAAATTTTTAACGTAGCAATTATTGAATCAATAAAATAAAATATTGAACAGTAATTACTGTAACAATTATTGAGTAGTGCCTTCTTACGTAAGAATCAATAATTTCAAAAATACTATGCAATACCGTGTGCTACTGTGCAATAACGCGTATTACTGTATTTTAACCACCGGGTATTCCAACAGTGTTAACGGTAACAACTACGCCGTTATTTGTAAAAACTCAAATTTGTCATTTTTTTCACCCGACAGTTATTCGTTATGGGGCCCACAATTAGCTGCGCCGTTGTATGAATATTCCCCGACAGAAAGAATATTCCACGACCAAACGAATATTCCCCGACAATAATGATTATTTTATAACCACTTGCTTATTTTGAAAAAAATTTCATATTTCACCCATAACTTTAAACTTTTATCAATTTAACCATTTACTGAATAGTAATTATAAGAAAAATTGAATACTTTTATTTCATAAAATTCGGGGTCTTACACATTAGGTATTCCTTAGCGAGCCACGTTCAGTGAACTTATTCTCTAATAAGCACCTCCATACTTACTTTTGTGTCTCCACACAAATGATAATGAGATCAATCATCCTCATCCAATGAGCAAGCAACGTATGTACTAATCTATCCGGATTCACTAATCCCCAATTTAGTAATCCAACGATTAGGAACTATTTTAGTTTTAAGTTTTCTAAGAATTTAGATCTCATTAGAATGATTATCATCATTATTCTAAAAGCATTGCTTAAAACTATGGGTTTATCACATATTATAAAACAACATCATGTAGATAATTAACAGCTTTTAATAAATTAATACTTTTTATTAATAAATGAATAAGATTGTTACAAAGTATATGTTTTATCATCAAACATGATTAGCTTGTGTGCATACTACTTTCAATCTCCCACTTGCACTAAAGCCAATCGTCATGGTATCTCATACTCTTCTTCTCTAAGTGACGATTATCCTGCTGTTGGATAAGCTTCAGTAAATGGATATGTAATATTTTTTTTGAGAGTCCACTATCTCTATAGTGATTTCCTATCTTTCAATGATTCTTATAATCAAGTGAAAGTGCCTCAACACATGTTTAGATCCAAGATGAGACTTAGGAACTATTCCTAGTTCTGTAATGAACTTTTCATCTAAACAATCAACTTGCAGCTTCATTTACAGCTATATACTTTGTCTTTATCACTAAACTAGCAACTGTTTACTATTTGGAACCTTTCCAATTCATTGCACCACCGTTCAAGGTAACGCTTTACCTTAAAGTGTATTTTCTATCGTCTTGGTCTGTCTAAAAAAAACTCGAGTCTGTTAAGCCCTCTAATTTTAATTCAGATCCACCATGTATATGATCACATCCTTAGTGTCGGTTAAGTACTTTAAGATGTTTTTCACTGACTCATAGTAAACTTCTCCAGAATATGACTGATCAACATCAGGTCTCGTATATTTCATTGCATATATGATAGTTACTCATGCGATCTCTCTTTTATGAGTCTATGGGGACTATTAAGAGAGATACACTCCATGTCTCATCAACATGAGATATCTCTTGGAGTTTTCCATGCTAAACGACTTTAGCATCAAATAAATATACGTTTCTTGGTTAAGTCGAGCATCCTCTTGAATCTATTTATATTGATTTGTATCCCCAATTAAGATACTTTTTTCAAATCATTCATGGAGGAATGTTTAGACAACTTTATCTTTACTGATTGTAACATTTGTATGTTATTTCTTATCCGTAGTATATCAACATATAATACTAGGAATATCATGACGCTCCCACTGACCCTTTTTGTACACACTAGGTTCATTCTTATTTTTGATAAAATCAAACTCTTTTGATTGTCTCATCAAAACGAATGCTCCATATTTGAGAAGCTTGCTTCAATCCATTTCTCTAAGTGTATTCAACTTTTACCTCATCGTATGTAACTGGATCATCATCTTCTATGATGTGTACCTCATCATTATCATCTATGATGAATCCATACCTCCCAGGTATCTTCGGTACTATTCCAGATTTACGATTCGGTTGTGGTACAATAGGTCTATCTATAGGTTCCTCTTATTTGACTTATAGTGCTTTGCGGTTCTTGAACTCTTCAAGATCTATTATCCTCCCACTAGCCCCTTCAATGATAAACACCTTAATCTTAGAAGGAAGCGTGTTTCGCAACAAACACCTTTTGCTAAGTAGGATTATAGAACATATACCCTAAACTTACTTTAGGATGTCCCACAAATCTGTACTTGTCAAATCTTGGCCCAAGCTTATCCTTTGAAACCTTTTCACATAAGTTGGACAACCCCTTATCTTAACTTACTTAAAATTAGAAATCCTTCTTGTCTATAACTTTTATGGAGTTTTGTGGCCGAATTTTGAGGTTACCTTTTCCATAGATATGCAACCATTTCTAGGACATTATCCCAGAAGGATACTGGAATGTCGGTAAAATCGTTATGGACCGCACCATGTCCAACAAGATACGATTTTTCCTTTCAGATAAATAAATCAATTATTGCATATCTAGAAACTCATTGTATAATTATTCCTTCCTTGATCCGATCAAAGAATCCTAATACTTTGCCAATTTGTTTTATTTCTGAATTCTTTGAACCTTTCAAATAATTCACAATTGTATTTCAGTAAATACACATGTTTAACTTTTTGAACGATCATCTCATTTTCTTATACTAGTTTGTTCAATTTGTAAAATTATTTTTACGTAAGTCAAGTATACAAAATTTATTAAGTAATATTCCAGTTCTATACAAAACATTATTATTATAAATAGAACAACAATTATTCTTAAATATAATACCAAAGATTTCATTGTCCAACAACAAAATAGAAATAATGTTTCTAACAAGAACTGGAATACAATAAAAACTTATTGACTTAATAGATTTGCCCGTAGGCATTGCTAAACTATAAGTTTCTATGACTAATGTGGCAACCTTTGTTTCATTTTCCACACATAGGATTACTTATATTTGTTTAGCTTTCTACTTTTGCTTGGTCCCTTCACAAATCTATATTTATAATAACCAAAGTCGGTATCCAATACCTAAGTAGAACCTTGACCTAAAGAAAAATTTATTTTAAATTTTGAACAAAATTGTATTTGTAATCGAAACTTCACTAAGCTTCTTTTGGTTAGCCTCTGCAAGATGCTTCTTGCAGTTTCTTTTCCAGTGTCGTGACTTATTGCAGTGGAAGCAAACTCCTTTGCTATCTATATCAGTTTTGTTCTTATTATCCTTTGTTTTTGCCTTTCTATTTACCTTCTTTGAATCGTTTTTCTTTTCAGAAGATCCTTTGGCCCCTACTAGTAAGACATGGTCTTTCTTGGTTGGAAAGTGACTCTCAACTTTTTTTAATATGTTAAGCAAATCAGCGAGGCTGATATCTAGCTTGTTCATATGAAAAATTCACAACAATTATGAAAGGAATCCGGGAGTGAGTGCAAGATTAAATCTTGGCTCAACTCTCCATCCATGACAAAACCTGTTGTCCTAATTGTTCAATCAAATTGATCATGTTAAGGACTTTTTTCTTTACTGTAGTGTCATCGATCATTCTAGATCGGAAGAGGTCCTTAGATATCTGATATCTATCAGTCCTATTTTTCTCACCATCAACTACTTGATGTGCAGAAATATAGTAGGAGCATCCATAGTTTTATGCTAACGCTGAATCACGTTACTCATGGATGCAAGCATGATGCACTGAGCCAACTGTGCATCATCTTACCACTTTCTAAAAGTAACAATCTCTTCCACAAAGGCATTGTCTGCAACTATTACAGGGATAGACATATTAAAGACATAAGATAGCTTTTCAGCCATGAGAACTATTCTCAAATTCCTTAACCAATCCATTTAATTCGGTCTGGTTAAATAGCATCAATATGCTTCGCAGTAATAGTAATTTAGACATTGTAAAATTCTATAAATGAATTTGTTCTTAACAATATTTTAGTATACATTATTTTATTAATTACCAAAATAAATTAGGTCTTGTTTTAAATTGGTATCTTCCACTATTTTTATCAAACTATATTACCCTCACTTATATAGTTCGACAAAATCTAATTAAGGATTTGCTAGTGAGAATAAGGATCCCATTTTAAATGTATATAACCTTGCGGTGACACAACAAACTATATATAAATGAATAGGTAGACAACTCTTGTCAATTACATCAACTATGCAACTCCTTGTGTTTTGCCTCTTAGATTATTTTGATCAAGTGGTGACACATCCGAATCAAAATTATCCAAGTTAAGTCCAACCTAGCACTCCATATATTCAAAAAAGAAAAATATTATCCTTGTGGTGATACAACAAAATAACATTGTTCAATTTTCTTTATAAGCATCAAATGTGATAAAATTAATATTTCAAAGAAGTAAGATAAGTCTTGTGGTGACACAACAAAGTTATAATAATTAATTGATACTCTATTATTTTTATCATGCTAGAAGAAGACGTTCAATATTCCAAATATCTTTGAACGCTTAAGACTTAATATAAAAATTTGAGGGGTTTGCATGTAATTAATTTGTCTCATCTTGTTTAGCGCGCATGCACATATATATATAAAATACGCGTCATATTAATGAACATGCGAAGCATGTTTGCATAATATATAATATATATAGTATAAGCATGCACATATAGAATACTATATTCTACCTAGATTGATTATGGACTTTTATTCTAGTTTGGTTCACTAGAGCCACCAAGTGAACCAAAAGGTCAAACCTTAGGGGTGCAAGAATTAATATTTAAATATAACAATTACATTTAAACCCGAGCTCAATTACAAATGGGTCTTCAAGCGCTCCTTGCTCCTTGATCTCCAATTCTTCAAAATTAATTCTAACTATTTCTATTACAAAACTATTTAAAATAAATAGAAACCTTGATCAGCTGTCAAGGGGAAGTACATAGGAGAAAGATAGAATTTACATTAAGAAAAAATTAGAGAAGATGAGGTGCGCATACCCCATTTAATAAAATCCATACATTTAAGCATCCAACTAAAATAAAATTCAATCACATTGGTCAATAGTCCATAATCAATCCTATTTATTATCACACACATCACCATATGCATCAATAAATAACATTCATCTCTTGAATAATAAACATTCAATATATATATTGATATCATTTAATTGGCAAATTTAGTTAGTATAAAATCTATTTTTGAATTAAAATAAACTCCTTTATTTTGAATAATATGAAATCTTATTTCATATCTAAATAAACTCATTTATTTAAGAAAATACAGATTCTTTTTCCTATTCACAAATAAACTCTTTTATTTTTTGAATAATATGAAATATTATTTCATATATAAATAAACTCCTTTATTTAAGGAAATACGGATTCTCTTTCATATTCACAAATAAACTCTTCTATTTTGAATAACATGAAATCTTATTTCATATCTAAATAAACTCCTTTATTTATAGAAACATGGAATCCAATTTCAACTCCAATTAGTTATCATGGAATCCAATTTCAATTCTAATTAGTTAGTATGAAATTCAATTTTAAGATTAAAATAAACATTTTTATTTTAATTATTAAATAATTAAGAATAATATATATATATATATATATATATATATATATATATATATATATATATATATATATACACACACACACACACACTTCCGTGAAGCTTCCTGTTACATGATTAACTTTTTGAAAAGTTAAATAAGTTTTCTATATATAGCATAAGCAATCCTGATCATACTTCTATCTTGTATAATCAAAGTGATTCACGTGTCCTTTATTATCTAAGTGAAGCACGTGAATCATTAAAGCAACTAGCAAGCCGTGAATCATGTACAGGCCTCGCGAAGTGATATTAAATACATAAGGTTATGCGAATGGACGACTTTTTCGTTTTTAAAAAAAAATAAATTTCATACAACAAAATTATACCCAATTAAATTATTTTAAACACATATCAATATACATATCAAATTAAAATAATTAATAATTTGCATAAAGGTTTGACTCTGATACTACTGTTAGGTTTGTAATATTCATGAACGCAATCAAATTGCATAAAATAAGCAAAAACGTGGAAAATCAGAGTTTAAAAATTTTATAAACCATATACCCAGATCATCCTTTATGCACAATTATTAATTAAACGAAAAGATAAAGAACAAGAATCATACCCTTGAAGATTTGAGCTTCCTCAGGTACGAGTTCACCTCCAAATCCTTTCGCGTTCAACTTGAATCCACCGGGTTTGGTTCCTTCCTTTGATCAACGTTAGCCACCCAAGTATTTGGCCTCTAGAGGTGATCTACCAAGGAAGAACAAAAATTTAAGAAGATGGATATTTGGCAAAACCCGAGTTTTTCTATCTCTCATAGAAAAGGGTGTACTTTCCCAACTATTAAAATTACGTCTGTTGTTAAAAATCAACAACAACACTACACCCATAATAAGACTCCTCTTATTTATAGATGTAGGCAACTCTCCTTAATAATTAAGGAATTGAGTTTTATTTTAATTAATTAAATTCTTTTAATTAATTATGCTCCCAATCTTATTAGGAATAATTAATTAAATTTTTTTAATTAATTTGCTCCTAAACTTATTAAGAATATATGAAAGTACTTTTATTAATTAATTCTCAAACTCCTTTTGGAATTAAATAATAATAATAGTAATAATAATAATAATAATAAGACTCCTCTTATTAATTTAATATTTCCAAAATATTAACTAATAAATATTAAGCTATTTAATTTATTCTATCACCATAGATTAAATTAAATATACTTAACTTATTATTACGATTATGTCATTAACTTCTTAAATAATTATTCTTCCTTTTATGGTGTGACCTTTTAGGTTCTCCATATTAAACCGGTTGTGAATAAATCAATTAGAACAATTCTAATCTTATTTAAATAAATAAATTAAATAATTAATTTATTTAAATAAATAATATTTATTTTACAATAGGAATAAGCCTCCTTAGCGATCAACGACTTTCCAGATAATATAGATGTCAACATTAATCATAAAAGAACCTTTGAGTAAATAGTTACCATACAATTCAATCCTTCTACCATACAATATCCCAATTAAATATCAGACATGGAATTACTGTCAAGTCTTATTTTATTTAATTATATGTATTTCGACTCTTAAATGCACAACTCCAAATAATACAAATTAGAAACTCAATTCTAATTTCATTCTGCCTTGGCCAAGGACTACTGGGTTGTCATTTATCGAATCGCATAGGACATTTCTCTTCTTTTACTGGAAGCGGTGGATTCTTTATTGATCATGCATTATCTCCATGTACAACATATTATACACAAGCATACCCTTTGATATACCCTAAGGGTCTTAAGGAATAAGTCAAAGTATAACTCATCATACACAAGATACTATGATAATCTCAAGTCCAAGGATCACTTGTACTACTATCACTATAGGAATTCCTATTGACAGGCAAGTAAAACTCCATTAGGTATTCCTTAGCGAGCCACGTTCAGTGAATTTATTCTCTAATAAGTACCTACATACTTATTTTAGTGTCTCCACACAAATGATCATGAGATCAATCATCCTCATCCAATGTGTAAGTAACGTATGTACCAATCTATCCGAATTCACTAATTCCCAATTTAGTAATCCAACGATTGGGAACTATTTTAGTTTTAAGCTTTCTAAGAATTTAGATCTCATTATTCTAAAAGCATTGTTTAAAACTATAGGTTTATCACATATTATAAAACAGCATCATGTAGATAATTAAAAGCCTTTAATAAATTAATACTTTTTATTAATAAATGAATAAGATTGTTAGAAAGTATATGCTTTATCATCAAACATGATTGGCTTGTGTGCATACTACTTTCAATTAAATCATTCCACTATACAATGTCCCAATTAAATATAAGACATGGAATTACTGTTAACTCTTATTTTATTTAATTATATGTATTTCGATTCTTAACTACACAACTCTAAATAATACAAATTAGAAACTCATTTCTAATTTTATTCTGCCTTGGCTAAGGACTCCTGGGTTGTCATTTATCGAATCGCATAGGACATTTCTCTTCTTTTACTAGAAGCAGTAGATTCTTTATTGATCATACATTATCTCCATGTATAACTTATTATACCTAAGCATACCCTTTGATATACCCTAAGGGTCTTAAGGAATAAGTCAAGGTATAACTCATCATATACAAGATACTATGATAATCTCAAGTCCAAGGATCACTTGTACTACTTTCACTACAGGAATTCCTATTGACAGACAAGTAAAACTCCATTAGGTATTACTTAGCGAGCCACGTTCAGTGAACTTATTCTCAAATAAGAACCTACATACTTGCTTTAGTGTCTTCACACAAATGATCATGAGATCAATCATCCTCATCCATTGAGCAAGCAATGTATGTACCAATCTATCCAGATTCACTAATCTTCTTTTTAGTAATCAAACGATGGGGAACAATTTTATTTTTAAGTCATCTAAGAATTTAGATATCATTAGCATGATCTCATCATAATTCTAAAAGTATTTCTTAAAACTATGGGTCTATCACATATTATAAAAACAACACCATATAGATAAATTAAAGCCTTTAGTAAATGAATACTTTTATTAATAAACGAATAAGATTGTTACAAAGTATATGCTTTATCATCAACATAATTGGCTTTTGTGCATACTACTTCCAATCTCCTACTTGTACTAAAAGCCAATCATCATGGTATCTCATACCCTTATTCTCTAAGTGATGATCATCCTACTGTTAGATAAGCTTCAGTAAATGGATATGTAATGTTTTTTTGAGAGTCCACTATCTCTATTGTGATTTTCCATCTTTCAATGATTCATCTAATCAAATGAAAGTGTCATAACACATGTTTATATCCAAGATGACACTTAGGAACTATTTCTAGTTTTGTAATGAACTTTTCATCCAAACAATCAACTTGTAACTTCATTTATAACTATATACTTTGTCTTTATCACTAAATCAACAACACTTTGCTGTTCGGAACCTTTCTAATTCATTGCACCACCGTTCAAGGTAACGCTTTACCCTAAAGTGGATTTCTTATCGTCTTGGTCAGTCTAAAAAACTTGAGTCTGTTAAGTCCTCTAGTTTTAATTCTACCCGTCATAAATATGATCACATCATTAGTGTCGTTTAAGTACTTTAAGATGTTTTCACTGTCTCACAATGATCTTCTCTAGAATATGATTGATCAACATCAGGTCTCGTACATTTCATTGCATACATGATATTTACTCATGTGATCTCTCTTTTCAGGAGTCTATGGTACTATTAAGAGAGATACATTCCATGGTTCATGATCATGAGACATCTTTTGGAGTTTTCCATGCTAAACGACTTTAGCATCAAATGAATATACGTTCCTTGGGTTAAGCCGATCATCCTTTTAAATCTATCTATATATATTTGTATCCCAATTTAAGATATTCTTCCCAAAACATTGATGGAGGAATGTTTAGGCAAATTTTTCTCTACTGATTATAGCATTGGTATGACATTCCTTATCCGTATTATATCAACATATAATACTAAGAATATCACGATGCTCCCACTAACCCTTTTGTAAACACTAGGTTCACTCTCATTTTTGATAAAAATCAAACTCTTTTAATTGTCTCATCAAAACGAATGTTCCATTTTTGAGAAGGTTGCTTCAATCCATTTCTCTAAGTGTCTACAACTCTTACCTTATCGTATGTAACTGGATCGTCATTTTCTATGATGTGTACCTCATCATCATCATCATCTATGATCAATCTATACCACCCAGGTATCTTCTTCCAGATTTATAATTCGGTTGTAGTACAATAGGTCTATCTATAGGTTACTATTATTTAACTTATAGTGTTTATCATTCTTGAACTCTTCAAGATCTATTATCCTCCCACTAGCCCCTTCAATGATAAATACTTTTATCTTAGAAGATAGAGTGTTTCATAATAAACACATTTAGCTAAGTAGGATTATAGAACATTTACCCTAAACATACTTTAGGATGTCCCACAAATCTACACTTGTCAAATCTTGTCCCAAGCTTATCCTTTGAAACTTTTTTACATAAGCTGGACAACCCTTTATTTTAACATACTTAAGATTATGAATCTTCCCTGGCCATAACTCTTATGGAGTCTTGGGACCAAATTTGGAGGCTACCTTTTTGTAGATATGGAGACATTTCTAGGGCATGACCCAGAAGGATACTAGAATGTCGATAAAATTATTATAAACCGCACCATGTCCAATAAGGTACGATTTTTCCTTTTAAATACATCAATTAATTATTGCATATCAGGAGGTATCCATTGTGAGAAAACCATATGAGATGATATAGAAACTCATTGCACAAGTATTCCTTCCTCGATCTAATCAAAGAACCTTAATATTTTGCCAATTTGTTTCATTTTTAAATTCTTTGAACTTTTCAAATGATTTAGACTTGTATTTCATCAAATACAAATATTCAACTCATTGAATGATCATCTCCTTTTCATATACTAGTTTATTCAATTTGCAAAATAATTTTCATATAAGACAAGTACACAAAATCTATTAAGTAATATTCCAGTTCTATAAAAATTTTATTATTATAAATAGAACAACAATTATTCTTAAATATAATACTAGAGATTTTATTACCCAACAAGAAAATGGAAATAATGTTTTTAACTAGAACTGTGATACAATAACAACTTATTGACTTAATATACTTGCCCGTAAGCAATGCTAAACTATAAGTTCCTATGGTTAATGAAGTAACCTTTGCTTTATTTCCCATACATAGGAATACCTATCCCTTGTTTAGCTTTGTACTTCTTCTTGATTCCTTCATAAATCCATATTTATGAGAACCAGAGTCGGTATCCAATACCCAAGTAGAATCTTAACTTACAAAAAGATTAATTTCAATCATGAACAAAACTGTATTTGTAACAAAAACTTCACAAAGCTTCTTTTGGTTAGACTCTGTAAGATGCTTCTCTAAGTCTACTTACCAGTGTCCTGACTTATTACAATGGAAACAAACTCCTTTGCTATCTGTATCAGTTTTTGTTCTTATTATCATTTATTTTTTGTCTTTCTTTTTACCTTTTTAGAATCATTCTTCTATTCAGAAGATCCTTTGACCCATACTAGTAAGACTTGGTATTTATCGGTTGAAAAGTGACTCAACATTTTTTAACATGCTAAGAAAATCAGCGAGGCTGATATCTAGCTTGTTCATATGAAAAATTCATAACAATTATGAAAGAAGTCCAGGAGTGAGTGCAAGATCAAATCTTGGCTCAACTCTCCATCCATTATAAAACCCATTATCCTAATTGTTCAATTAAATTGATAATGTTAATGACTTTTATCTGTATTGTAGTGCCATCGGTCATTCTAGATCAAAAGAGCTCCATAGATATCTGATATCTATCAGTCCTACTTTCCTCACAATTCAACTACTTGAAATATAGGAGTATAGTAGGAGTATTCATAGTTTCATGTTGACGTTGAAGCTCGTTACTCATGGATGCGAGCATGATGCATTAAGCCAACTATGCATCATTTTGCCATTTTCTAAAAGTAGCAATCTCTTCTTCAGAGGCATTATCTCAACCATTACAGGGATATGCATATGAAGGACATAAGATAGCTTTTTAGCCATGATAACTATTCTCAAATTTCTTAACCAATCCGTTTAATTTGGTCTGATTAATTAGCATCTAATATACTTCGCAGTGATAACAATTTAAACATTATAAAATTCTGTAAATGAATTTGTAATTTAACAACATTATATCATACATTCTTTTATTAATTAATTATCAAGATAAATTAGGTCTTGTTTTAAATTAGTATCTCCCACTATTTTTTTCAAACTATATTACCCTCACTTATATAATTCGACAAAATCTAATTAAAGATTTGCTAGTGTGAATAAGGATCCCATTTCAAATGTATATAGCCTTGTGGTGACACAATAAACTATATATAAATAAATGGGTAGACAAATCTTATCAATTACATCATCATGTAACTTCTTTCATTTTGCCTCTTAGATTATTTTGATCAAGTGGTGACACATCCGAATCAAAATTATCCAAGTTAAGTCCAACCTACCACTCCATATATTTAAAAAGAAATATATTGTCCTTGTGGTGACACAACAAAATAACATTGTTCAATTTTTTATAAGAATCAAATGTGAAAAAATTAATATCTAAAAAAATTAAGATAAGCCATGTGGTGACAAAACAAACTTATAATAATTAATTGATACTCTATTATTTTTATCATGCTAGAATGTGACGTTTGAAATTCTAAATATCTTTGAACGCTTAGGACTTAATATAAAATCTTTGAGGGGTTTGTTATAATTTGTCTCATCTTGTTTAGCGTGCATGTACATATATATATATATAATATATATATAAAATACGCGCCATATTAATTAATATGCGAATCATATTTATATATATATATATATATATATATATATATATATATATATATATATATAGTATAAGCATGCACATATAGAATACTATATTCTACCCGGACTGATTATGTAATTTATTCTAGTTTGGTTCACTAGAGCCACCAAGTGAACCAAAAGGTAAAACCTAGGGTGCAACAATAAAATTTAAACATAACTATTACATTTAAACCCGAGCTCCTTTACAAACGGGTCTTCAAGCGCTTCTTGCTCTTTAATCTCCAATTCTTCAAAATTAATTCTAACTATTTCTATTACAAAACTATTTAATAAATAGAAACCTTGATCTGCAGTTAAGGGGAAGTACATAGGAGGGAGATAGAATTTACATTAATTTTTTTTTAAAGAAGACGAGGTACGCATACCCCATTTAATAAAACTCATACATTCATGCATCTGACTAAAATAAAATTTAATTACATTGGTCAATAGTCAATAATCAATCTCATTTATTATCATGCACATCATCATATGTATCAATAAATAACATTCATCTCATGAATAATAAATCCATTCCATATATGCATTGATATCAATTTAATGGGCAATTTAAAATTTATTAAAAATTTAATTTTGAGATAAAAATAAACTCATTTATTTTAATCAAAATTTAAATCATAATAGATTTTTTTATTTTATTTTATCCAATTTTGAATAAAAATAAACTCCTTTATTTTTAATCAAATTCCAAATCAAAATAAACTCCTTTATATTAATTAATAAGGAATCCAATTTCAAGTACAAAATAAACTCCTTTATTTTAACTTAAAATTGCTGAAATAAAATAAAATATGTTGAATCATATTCTGTATCAAAACTAAACATCTTTAATTTTAAGAAACACGGAATCCTATTCTATATTTGAATAAACTACTTTATTCTAAGAAACATGAAATTCTATTACATATGCGAATAAATTCTTTTATTCAAACGAACGTGGAATTCAATTCCAAATTAATATAACATTTTTATTTTTAAAATATATTACAATTAAAAATAAACCTTTTATCTTAACTAAAATAAATAAATAAAAAATTTCAAATTCTGGTGTTGGGCGCGGCCACGCCCAGAATGAACTGGGACACAGCGCGGCCACACCGCCCTAGAAACATTTTCTAGGTTAGGGCACACCCGCGCTCCAGAATGAACTGGAGGCAGCGCGACCGCGCCGCGTAGAAGAATCAAAAAAAAATTTCTTGCCCAGAAAATTCGATCTAATCATATATCATTGATGAGTGGGATTTACACCCGCGAATCAGATCCTTTATTGCTTATATAGTTGCTTAATCTTCATAGTTTATTTAGCTTTTATACTATTTTAGTATTATTTTACTTAACCGATGTATTGTAGGGCTTAATAGGTCTTTTCCAGCTTACAGGGGCAAAATGGTCATTTTTCATACACTCACGCCGCAGCGCCCAAGATCCTTCATGGACTCCCGCTACAGCTCGACCTCCGGTGTTTTTGGGCATACGTGGCGCTGCAACGCCACCCTTAGCCTTAGACTTCGCGTCGCAGTGCGACCTCCGGTGCCCAGGCAGAGAAGGGCTGGGTTTGACCTAGCTAAAGAAAGGAACTGATATATAATGTGAGCAAGCCTCTATAATAGATATACTAGGATAGATTAGGATATCATAGAATAGTTCTCTCTCCCATTTTGTAATTTCTCTCTCTCTCTCTCTTAGATATTGTCTGTAAATATAGATTAGGTAGATTAGGGAGAAGTTTGGGATTTCTTTGGAGCAACAAGAGCAGTGAGCTACACAGATTGGAAAGCTTAAAAGGAGCGAAATGCTTGGAGACTGAAGAGCCTTGACAGAGTTTCTTCTTATTCATTTATTTCCTCTGATTTTGTAATGCATAAATGTTATCTTTATTGCTACTTATATTTTGTTTAATAGCTATGAACTAAGTATTGGCTCTAAGGTTATAATGGAACCCTTTGTTATTTAAAGCGAATGTCTTATCTCTTTGGTTGACACCATATGGTTTGGTTTAATATATTCATGCTTAATGATTCTCGCTAAGACATTAGTGATGATTTTGGTAATCTATATGATATTGAAAGAAGGATTGTAGATTTACACCTAATAATATTGGCATGTGATTATGTGTTGTCAATTTGATTTGACTGCATAAGTTGTAAGTAGAATAGACATATATTTGTGCGCCACGTGTGACCTATTTAGAACTTAAGCTTTAAATCCTTGTTATGATTAATTCGCATAGACATATGTAGGATTATCACCAAGCTTGGACGTTCCTTTCTGTTATATTCCCTATCGGGTGGATCTAGAGAGGATATATTTGTGCATACCTCGACAGAGGTGTATGAGAACTTGTGTGTTCTCGATCGACAAGCTGTCGTGACCACTAAGACCAAAGAGAGAAGGGTAGGAAGTTTGATGAAGCATATCACACCAGGTGTTCGACAGAATGCATGTGTGGGGTGAAGTTATGACCTTAGCTTGAAGCACCTTCGATACCATTCGTTATCCATTTACTTGCTTTGATAATTAGTTATATCTAGATTAATCACACTTCTATTAGATTGTTGTTCGAATAAGACTTAAGCGATACAAAGTCGGTATTTGGTAAATATTAGTGATAGTTTCTCGTGGGTACGACACTCTCCCTATCACTGTATTACTTGTTAGACCGCGTATACTTGCACGTGTTTAGTGATCAGTTTTTTGACCAACAATCATACATACATGGAATCATAAAGATCGATAATTAGCACAAAGATAGGCTTTAATACCACTGTTAGGTTTGTATATAGCGCGATCATGCAATCAAATTACATAAAAAGTGCGGAAGCGCGATAAAATAGGTGTCGATGTCGGGATTTTATTTGTCCCTTTCCGTTCTTGTCTTTTGGTGTTCTCATTTTAGGTGAGATTTGTTTGAAAAAACAAGTTTGAAAAGGTCAGACATGTATATGTCGATGATTTGACTGTGAGAGTAGCCAATTAGTATTTTTAAATGGTTGTACTAACTTAACCGAGAAAAGGTTTGCACAAAGACCCGTGTATTTGACACTGTTTAACTGGTCTGAGAAACCGAGATTCATTAGGGTCCGGGGACTTGATTAAGCGAAGGGAAGGTGTTAGGCACCCCCTACCTTCCGTGATAACACGGTTATTGCCACTTTTCATTAAACTTTTATCTGTGTATATGTGTGTGTAGGGCCTATGTGCAGTTATTTAGAAGTAGTGATATGCCTCGTTTTCACCTATATACAAAGGGTTTGACTTTTGTATAAAAGTTCAATTTTAACAAGATATATTATTGATTTTTTGTAAAACAGGTTTTTCAAACCCTTGTGCTCAATAGAAATTAAGGCCTTTGATACTTCCATTTTATTAAGTATTCGGCTGGATTGCTTTTACTTTCGAGATGCGAGGCATTTTCAAGAAAATAAGATACATAGCAGTGCCGAACTCCTTATGGGCATGAGAGTCATCTAAGGAAATTCAGACACCGTAGATAATTTACAAGCTGGCTGTAGCTGTAAAATGTCCATCGCTGGAACTGAATCTAGATTCAAAAGCTGAATCTGTGATCACATGATTCCTAGGCTCACATGAAAAAGCAATATGTACAAAATCTAGAAAAAGAACTAGATTTAAGTCAATCTAAACCATTCCAGCTTCAACGATTCCAGTTCAGTCACTATGAACCGGTTAAAGTTAGAAATAGACAGATTGAGGCAAATCTAGCCCACAGGCTGAAAGATTAAATTTCTACATTATGAAAGCAGTAAAACATATATTTATATAAAAGCGGTAAATAGATATAAGTATATATATATATATATATATATATATATATATATATAAGCAATGAAAAAGCCACGGATCGACGATCCGGGTATACCCACACAACGCGACTCTCAACGTTAGTAGATATAAGTATATAGAAGTAATAAAAATCTTAAAAACCTGAAAAATCTTACAGTGGGCTGCTAAGAAGACTTCAGATAGCTTTTGACGACTGAAAACTCAGTTTCCACCGGTTAAACTTCATTATGTAGCAAAACACGAGCTTACAAGTGTTTAGAAAGAAGAATAATTCAGTTTAGAGCATTCTAGCAGTGTTTAAAGGCTGAAATGGACAAAATTTTCTCTTCTTTTTCCTTTTTTTTAAATAAGTTGCCAAGAGCTCATATTTAAAGAACCGATGGTCGCGAGTCTACCTGTGGCTACCCAGGCTACCCCGGGCCATGGGGGTTCTATCGTCTTAAAGTACGTGCACTTTGGCTACGCACTGTTTGCTCGAACATTCATAACTTTCAATTCGAGCATCCAATAAAGGAATGTTGTACCTTTTCAGAATGATGTTGTCGAGAACTACACAATGACATGGGATTAGAGATTGTACGAAGCCGGGAAGATGGGTCCATGACCAGATCTCCAAGTCTTCAAAGTCTATCCGTTGTGTTGTCTTGTGTAGTTATCACTCAAGATTTGAGCTATGGTTCTTGTGGGACACATTAGTATGCAGTGTGGATTGAAATGTGTTGAGACGACGTGAATGTGGCATTGAGGTGGCAAAATGATGATTTTGCCCCCACCGGGGTTATCTCCGGTTTTTGCGTAGTTGTAGCAGTCGTTGCTCAAGATTATATCTGAGATTGGGCTGCTGTGAATGCTGAACATCCTCAGGGTTATCTCTGAGGTGTGCTTAACCTCCCGGGATTATCTTCGGGGTTAGAACTGAGTGTCTCGGGGTTGTCTCCGGGATTGAAACTGACTTTTCTGGAGTTATCTCCGAAACTGAACCTGCATTCCTTGGGGTTTTCTTCGAGGTTGGAACTGAATCTCCTGGAGTTGTCTCCGGGGTTGAAACTAACTTTTTCGGGGTTATCTCCGGAACTAGAACTGCATCCCTCGGGGTTATCTCCGAGGTTAGAAATGAATGTCCCGGGGTTGTCTCCGGGATTAAAACTGGATCTCCTGGGATTGTCTCCGGGGTTGAAACTGAGTTGACTTCCAAGTTATCTCTGAAAGATGATTCTGCCCTCCTGCAGGGTTAGAAACAAGAATGCAAAATTTTGAGTGTCTACAGATGTCCCTCTTTATCATATTCATGCAATGTAATGGCATGGATAGGATAAAGATCGTTAGACACTTGCAATGTGACAAGATAATTATGATGCAAATGGAATACAGCATAATGCGAATGTATATTGAGTGTATGGAGGAATGGAATAGAGGTTTCCCCATGATTATGACCAGATGATGTTGACATTGGGATGATCACCAAAGTCCTTAATCCTAATCGCAGACTTTCCACTGCAGATGTTCTTCTCATGTGCGAGAGACTCTTGAGGAATTGGGCTTTAACTACTGAGGACCTATATAATAGATTCTATCATCGGTCCTCCCTGATGAGGATGGTTTTCCATGGTTTGCATCGTCAGGTCTTTCTGATGCTTCGTTGGAGTTACTGCTAACGGTTTGTACTGTCAGGGTTGTCTAACCCTCGTTGAGATGTCTTTCAATGGTTAACATCATTGGACCACCTCCGATGCATGGCTGGATTTACTGCCAATGGTTGATAATGTCAGGGCTGCCTGACCCTTGTTGAAATGTCCTTCAACGGCAAACATCATCGGACCATCTCTGACGCTTCGCTGCATTTACTGCCAACGGCTGGTGACGTCAGGGCTGCCTGACCTTCGTTAAAATGTCCTTCAACAGCTAACATCATCGGACCACCTCTGATGCTTTGCTGGATTTACTGCCAACGGCTGGTGATATCAGGGTTGCCTAACCTTCGTTGAAATGTCCTTCAACGGCTAACATCATCGGACCACCTCCGATGCTTCGCTGGATTTACTGTCAATGGCTGGTGATGTTAGGGCTGCCTGACCCTCATTGAAATGTCTTTCAATGGCTAACATCATCAGACCACTTCTGATGTTTTGCTAGATTTACTGCCAACAACTGGTGATGTCAGGGCTGCCTGACCCTCGTTGAAATGTCCTTCAACGGCTAACATAATTGGACTACCTCCGATGCTTCGCTGGATTTACTACCAACAACTGATGATGTCAGGGCTATCTGACCTTCATTGAAATGTCCTTTAACGGCTAAGTATGTATGAAATCTCCGCTGGCGATGAACTTTTGATGAGATGTATGCTTATGATTGCAATTGCACCCAAGTTGATGGCATTGGACCTTCGCAAGGTATTGCCAAGGGTAGCTTTCAGCAGCTTTGATCATCGGCTTTGTGAACCCTGTATCCGGGTTAATACCAATGTTTGATATGTAGACCCACAGTTTGGTCTCTGAAAATCAGGATTTCAAGCTTTTTCGCTTAATCGCGCAGTGTCGACGTCGGAATTTTTAATTGTCCCTTTCCGTTACTTGTTCTTTGGTGTTCTCATTTTAGGTGAGATTTGTTTGAAAAAATAAGTGAAAAAGGTCCGACATGTATAATGTTGACGATTGGACTATAAGAGTCGCTAGTTGGTTTTTTAACTGGTTGTACCAACACAACCAAGAAAAGGTTTGCACATTGACCCAGTGATGTGACACTGCTAAACGGGTCGGTGAAACCGAGATTCATTAGGGTCCGGGGACTTGGTTATGCGGAGGGAAGGCGTTAGGCACCCCGCAACATCCGTGTTACCACGGTGACAACCTCTTTTTAAGAAACTGTTATCTGAATGTGTGTGTGTGTGGGTCAATGTGCTGTTATTTGGAAGTAGTGCGAGGCCTCGTTGGCACCTATATACACAGGTTTTGAATTTTATGTAAAAATTCAATTTTAAGCAAGATATGGCAGTGATGTTTTATAAAAGAGGTTTTTTAAACCCTGATGCTCAATAGTAATTGAGACCTTTTACACTCCTATTTTATTCCGTATTCGGCTGGATTGATTTTATTTGACAGATGCGAAGCATCCGTACGAAAATAATGTACAAAAAGGTGCTGAATTCCTCGTGGGTATGAAAACCATCTGAGGAAATCCAAACATCACAGATATATTTACAAGCTGCTTACAGCTGAAAAGGTCCATCACGGGAACCGAATCTAGATTCAAGGGACTAAATCTGTGATCACATGATTCCTAGGCTCACATGATGCCACAATTGATATAAAAGCATTAATCAGGTATATATATAAAAGCCGTAAATATATATATACATACATGATCACCAGCCACAGAGCACATCCATGAGGGATCAGAAATATAAATAAAGCTGTAAAAGCTATCAACCGCCATGGAGGAAACTCCAGGTGGGATGAAATGTACAAAAAGCTGTAAAAACGGTCAACCACCACGAAGTAAACTCCAGGTAGGACGAAATGTATGTATGTATATATATATATATATATATATATATATATATGTAGATATATATAGATATATATAAAAGCATGTAAACGCACCAGATATAAAATCCAGGCTCATCGGACAAAGTCCAACAACAGTTAATATATATAAGTATATATATATATATATATATATAAAGCAATAAACGCACCGGATGTGAAATCTAGGCTCACCAGACAGAGTTCGATAGCAGTTCATATATATAATTATATATATAAGAAAGCCATTAAACGCACCAGACATAAGTCTAGGCTCTTCGAACAGAGTTCGACACGCAGTTCATATATATAAATGTATATATATACAAAAGCAATTAAACGCTCCATACCGAAATCTAGGCTCAATCGAGGCATAACTCGATAATGTTAGTCCATATATATATATATATATATATATATGTATATACAAACTAAAAATAAACCACGGACCGAAGTCCGGGCAAAAATGTACAACATGACTCTCAACGTGTAGAAGGGTGTGTGCAAAGATGAAGAAAAAAACTTTAAAGTGTGAAAGAAGGCTTACAGTGGGCTGCCAAAGAAGACTTCAATATCTTTAAAGTGGGTAAACACTGGCTTTTGTAGGTATAAAATAAGCTATATGTGAGCTCACAAGTGTTTAAAATGAGAAAGCACTCAGTCTGGGGTGAGTACAGAGAAAATTGGGCAGGGCTTCCTCGCCGTTTTCTCTTACAAAATGGCCACCCCAAGCCCTCTATTTATAGAGGGTGGAGCCGTAGGTATACCAGAGGCAACCTAGGTTGGCCCGAGTTTTTTGGGTCGGGTCGTCTCGAAGTACGTGCATTTAGGCACTGTAATGTCCACTCAGACTTTCAAAAGTGCAATCCGGGCATCCGTTTGAGGTATACATGACCTATTTCGGACTGCCGTTGTCGAGAGTTGTACGATGGCATGGGATTAGAGTTTTTGCGAAGTCATTGAAGATGGGACAGTGCCCTCCGATTTTCAAGCTTCAACTTTCATCCGTTACCCCGCACAATAGTCACTCGGGATTGGTTAGTCTTGTGGGACACTTTGCGTAGAGATGTTGAGACGACGTGGCATGGCATCGTGTTGGTCAGATGACGATGTTGCCCCTTACCGGTGTTATCGTCGGATTGGGCTGATAAAGCAGATGTTGCTCAGCTTCGCTGAGATTGGACTGCTGTAATTTGTTGAAGGTCCTCATTGTCATCTTTGAGGTGTGCCTGTCTTCCCGATGTTATCACCGGGCTGGTACAGTGTATCTCGTTGTGAGTGCCGAGATTGAAGCTGGTTGCAATTGTAATAAGCATTTTCGGGGTTATTGCCGAAATTGCATTCCTTGGGGTTATCACCAAGGTTGGTGGCTATTCCCATTGTTGGGACTGAGACTGGATACCTCGGGGTTATCTCTGAGATTAATTGGTCTTCTCCGGTGTGTGTTCCAGTATTGATCTGCATGCCTCGGGGTTATCTCCGAGATTAGAATTGTTACTCCTAGATTGCGATTCGGGGTTGATGCTGAACTTCCGGTAGTATCCGGCATGGATATGGATCGTTTTTCAGGGTTCCGTTTTAAAAGACAAATCTACTCTCCTGCAATGTTAGTGACAGGTGTACAAAAAATTTTGAGTGTCTACAGATGCCCCTCTTTATCTTACTCATGCATGGCGATGCATGGGTAGGATAAAGAATCCTAGACACTTGAAACGTAACAAGATGAACATGGTACTATGGATAGCAACATGATACAAATGTACGATGCATGTGTACGGGTTTGTAGCCCAACACGCTAGGGATGATTGCTGGCTCCCTGTTCTTTAACTGGGGATTGGCAACGATGACCAGATTTGATGTGTAATCTGAATATGTTAGGATGTTGATGTTGGAGTTATCACCAAAGTCCTGTGTCTTTGATTATGACTTGATCCCAAAGATGTACCTCTTATGTATGAGAGATCTATGGGGATGCAGCTTGATCTGCTTGAGGATGTGTATAACATATTCCATCATCAATCCTCCTTAATGACAATCTCCTGGTTTGTATCGTCAGGACATGTCACGATTCTGTTGGATTTACGGCCAACAACAAATGCTGTCAGGGATGCCCGACCTTCGTTGCCGTGTATTTCACCAACATGTGAATCAACGACTGAAAAATCCTGTGGGATATACTGTCAAGGTTGCTTGACCTCTACTGTCGTGTAGATCACTGGAACATTGCGTTGTGACCCCTGCCGGGGATCCGCTGGGGAGTGATGAATATAAACGTACGCAATGATTGAACAACTTTCCATACTTCGATGGGTTTACTTGCCATCGGTTGAAACAACGACAAGGCTGCTTGACCTTCGTTGATTTGTGTGTCAACGGATGAGCATGCGTTGTAACCCCCGTCAGGGACCTCTTTTGTGAAAAGATTGGGGTGACAACCTTACGTTGATGGCATCGGACCTCTGTACAGTATTGCCGAATATGGTATGCAAAGACTTAAATCATCGGTATAGTAAACCCTGTGTTTGGGCGAATACCAATGGATGAAAAGAAAGCCACAGTTGGATCCAGGAAAACCAGGGTTTTAGGCTATTCTGCTCAATCGCGTAGCGTTTTTATCCCAGGTTTGGCCTTTTCAGCTTGTAAGAACTCCTTTGCAACTCCAACTGGACCGAGTCGGAGGGATGGGACCCGTATGGGGGTGCTGTAGGTGCACCTACTGCAGCCGTAGATGGGCCTGCGGCCAACAGTGGATGATATAATCCAGCAGGTTGGTCTCACAAGTCACTTTCAACTTGTTTCGCATAGAGAAAACCGCAAGCCATCTTCAGACCTGCTGAGTTCGGGCTGCTTTCTACAAATTCTATCACCGTACGAGTGTTCTACACTAACCTGGTAACATATGCCTATATTTTCTCTCATTTTTGTCTGTTGGATTTTGAGTTATTGCATGAAATGCATCTAAACACATAGTAGTGATTATGTATGCACAAATGACTAAATAAAAAATATTCAACATAGTAAATGTTAGTATTAAACCATGCTGAACATAATGATGTAAAAAAATTTAACTTTTAAGACAGTCAAATTGGCACCTTTTTCTGCTATTTTTTTGTCCTATTTGAGGTCCAATAAGCATAAGGTAGCAAGGCAAAGTACTCCTAGTATTGAGGTTGGCCTTATGCATGATGATTTTAATTTTTAATGCATATATTATGTATATGACTTTGGGGCAGGTGTGCTACTGAATGACCACCTAGACATGCCTGTATGCATGTGGATAGTCCTATTTTCAAAGGGGACTATGACAAAATTTTTCCAAATGTAGGCATTGGGTAGTCATGCATTTTAACTCTATTATATGTTAAAGTAAATGCATACATGCATATAGTCATAAAATGCATTCTAGAAAGCTCCAGGTAAGGAAATACCACACCCTTTTTGAGGTAATTTAGAGACTTGTTGTCCAGATACTATGGATCTGGATTAGCCGAGCAGTTCCTATAGGACCACTTCTGGCGTACGACGGAGGGCTTCAGAAGTGCCTCGTCCCCGTTCTATCAGAAAACCTCGTCGATTAGTGGAGGCCGTGATACGTCCTGTCCAGGTAGATGTTCCAGACGTTGAGGATGAGGAGGCGGATATTCCGATAGAGGATCCCACTCCTGCTGTACATGTCCCTCGCAGGGAGCTTCCGAGCATTCAGGTGGTGAATCCAGAGTTGCTGGGTGATTTGGGCAGACATCCATCGATGTATTTGCATGCTAATGAGGTATGACATTAGACTTTGATCTTCCTTCTTTCCTATTGATGAGGATTAAATGGTTTTGATGTTGATCTGCATTTCATGCAGGTTCCTGGTTTTATACAGCCTCGAGGGAATTGGTTCAGCATTCACTCCATGTATCAGGCGCTTCATCCTGACTATAGAGCGGTAGTGCATGAGTGGGGATTTGGGGCATTCTTCTCCATCCTTCCCCGTCGTTGTCCCTAGGGATATCTCAGGGCATTCTCTGAGTGATGGTTTCATCAGACTCAGTCACTCCATCTGCTGGATTGCGAGGTGATGATGACGCCTATGGATTGGCAATTTATCACAGGTACGGAGTTCGCAGGGGAGCCAGTGCCTTACATGGAAAATATTACCCCTACTGCCGTTAGATCCTTATTAGGAGTTCCGACGGCGGCGCTCAAAGGTAGGACTGTCCGTTCAGGTCCTTTGAGCGTAGATGCTATGAGTGGGCTATTTAGTGAGCCTATGCTTGATGATGTCAGAATCAGGGATCGCGTTCTGCGGCGAATGTTCCTGATGATCATTCGAGGTTGCTTCATAGTAGATAACTCTTCCACGGTATCTTTCACTTTGATCAGCGCTACACGTGATGTTGACCGTATTAGAGAGTATGATTGGGGTTCCTATACCTTTGCCTATTTCCTCCAGGGCATGCGTATGCGCTCACAGGGTTTGACCGAGGCCTGGCTAGGATTTTACCTATTTCTGCTGGTGAGTATTTCTCTTGTCATTTACCATGTATAGGTTAAGAGTGTTAACTGACAGCAAATGTTTGCCTTTGTGTTGGCAGTTTTGGGCCTGTGAGAGGCTTCCATGCTTGGGTCCTGTGAGTGTGTTAGGTTTAGACACCTATCCACGAGGACGACGATGGCATCATTCGATTCTGCCAGAGGTCCCTGTAGCTGAGGGATTCGCTCATTGCCGTATACAGCTGGAGTTACTGACGGCCGACACCATTACATGGCTTCCCTATTCCAGGGAACACCTGACCGTGGGTTTTGAGGATGGATACCCGACTGGAGTCGAGTATGTGATTTCCACTAGGAGAGTTCCTTTCTTCACAGATGGAGACTGGGAGCTCTATTTAGGAGAACGTGCTATTAGGAGCACCACAGGGGAGATTCGTATACCGATCTTGCCTCTTGCCAGGCGTTATTGGCATGTATCGCATTCACCCATCACTGATATCCCATTGTTGGGGGTTGACTATTTTGCATTGTCAGAGGGTCCATGTACTCAGGAGACGTTCCATCGGTGGTGGTCCCCTCATACTATTGGAGCTCAGTCCCGCGCCACACAGTTTATGGGGGATATGGTTCCAAGATCCTTGATGATGATGGATTGGATAGCTTGTGTCTAAGATCCGACTCATATGACCCAGATTGATTGTTTGACCCTGCAGTTGGACCAGGCACACATATTTATCCGACATTTGGGCAGAGATCCGGCAGAGGCGGCTTCATTTGATCCTTCCAGCTCAGGAGCTGGCCCCTCAGGTGACCCATTCAATTTTACCAGCACAGATCTTCCTTTATATAGGCCTGACATCCTTGTTGATAGAGATCCAGTGACTTAGGAGGAGTTACATCAGGTGGAAAGGATTGATGATGTGGACATCGGCACCATTGTCTTCTTTTGATGTGTATTCTCATTATATCTTTTGATAGGCCTCTGTTAGATATTGGGTGGCTATGCCCCATTCTCGCTATATCTTTTGATAGGCCTCTGTCAGTAGTAGGGCGTCTGTGCCCCATTTCCCTGTATTTGTAGCTATATAGAGATGATGTATTAGATGATGATATACTTAGGAATGTATGCACTATTTTTTCCATTCCCTATATAATATTGCCATCTATTATATGTTATGCATGTATCATGTTATGCATATGTATGTATGTCCAGAGATATTCGGCATTGACCCCTGGATGGTCTTATGACACGGCCCGCACAGATGTATTCTTCGAATGTTAGCCGTATAGATCATACCCCATCGTCAGTGGTGGCACCGGGTATGAGATCATGGTATGATAGAGACAGGGTGACTATAGATCATTTATTGCAGCATACCATGACCTTTTTGACTTTTTAGGTTCCCGCAGGATTTGTGGACGGGATGATAGAGCATTGGCTACCGGATAGGCAGGCATTTCGATTCGGCACCCATGAGTTGACTCCTACTCTGGAGGAGTATGCACGTTTGACGATGCTGCCTTTAGACAGACCTTGCGTGCATCTGGCTTTGGGAGACATGAGCAGACGATTCATGACTCTCACGGGATTGAGGCACAGAGTGGTACAGGATGAGTTGACATCTGGCCACGTGATATCCCAGCATTTTCTGTACGACAGATTTGGCTCAGAGGATAGCTATTCACGACATTCTAGGGATTTCACCGCATCGGAGGATCATTGGCGTTTGGCCAGAGTTGACGTACTGATGCTATGTGTATTGTCATATGTGTATATGCCGCGATATATAGATGAGATAGATATAGGCGTTGTCATTGCCGTGAGAGCTCTCAGGGAGGGTCGTACCATTGTACCTATGATTGTAGAAGAGACCCTACGGTCGGCATCCTATTGCTGCACTTATCCGACATGAGTGTTCACTGGGAGTTCAGTCATGCTATATGTGTGGTTCATGTCACACTTGAGACCGATTAGCACTCTTAGACGACATGGGTACTGCTTCACCCATGATGTAGCTATGTCATACTCTTTTCAGCCATCAGAGTGTATAAATGCTCTGTCCTGGTCCATATTCTTGGCAGATATCAGAGATCCATTTAGCATATTACCGTGTTCGGGGCTTAGCTCACCATACAGCTTCATTACTCATGCTCCGGGCATGGACTATCTCCCTCTGGCTGGTTTGAGGGGAGTGACCACTTATCACCAATTGGCCGTGATGTCGTAGTTCGACCAGTTCCAGGATTTTCATCCTTTTGAGGGGGCGACAGGTCAGCGTTCAGCTTCTCGGTACCTCTCAGCAGAGGACCGATCTCGGGTATACGCCTGCTGGGATCAGCGCGAGATAGCAGCTTTTTTTGTCAGTCATCCTGGTTATTCCGTAGAGTATTCCGCGTGGATGGAGACAAAGATTTTATCGGCTGCAGCAGTATTTGCAGTACCGGAGCGCGAGTTAGATGATGTAGAGCCCATGAAGGATATTGATACCTATATCGAGGAGGAGCCCACTGCTGGGTTGTCAGCATTTCTTCCGAATTCTCCTAGTACCAGTACTATTGTGATTCAGCACTCGACACAGTACTTAGAGCAGAGTCTTCATCTAATGACCTTTGAGAGAGATCAGATTCGATCTATGATGTCGACTGCTCTTGATAGGAGAAAGGCCGCTCTATTGGAGAGAGACGATGCATTGGCTCGTAGAGATGCCACCGTCGTTGAGCGGGATGAGGCTATATCAGCCAGAGATGCAGTGATAATTGAGCGGGATATCGCCATATCTGCCCGGGATGTAGCCGTCACAGATAGTACTGCAGTGAGGTCCCTTACCACTGACATGATCGCAGAGATGAGCGCATATATTGATGATCATATGGTCACCATGCAGATGGCTGTAGATCTGTTGGGTCGTGTGGATATTCTCATATAGGAGACCACAGCTTCACCTCCATCTTCTGAGAGGGACGCCATGTTGGGCTTGTTAGCTCGCATATACCCTGACTTGTAGATGATCTTATATTTTCCTGCACAGACTAGCTTAGCCATTTTGTCATGTACAGTTTATATTGTGTATATCAAACAGCATTATATATATGACAGGGAAATATATTTTTGGATCACTTCCCTTTTAGATATGCTTTGCTACTTGCTTGATATTTTGCTTGCTGTTTCAGGGCTTGTGATCTTGATGTATCCTGAATTTCTCCTAGGTGGATGGGCATTGAGTTGTCTCTGAATAGTTCAGAATGGATCATCGATCTATATGTATCCCTACCATCTCTCGGTGTCTTGGGACTAGTTTCTGTATGGAAATGAGGAGAGGAGTGTGGCTTTCCTCTCTGAGATTGACCGCACCACAGATGGTCGCCAGTACTTCTATGTAGGAGAAGCCTAGTTAATTCCATCTCTTATGGATTGGTGTTGCTCTTCAAGGTATGACCGCAGCTTAGATGTTCGCCGAATCTCCTAGTTGGGAGGAGTTCAGGTAATTCGACCCTTTTGGTCTGAAGCCGAATGAAATGTAGTGGATTGAAGGATGATCCCAGTACCAACTGATAAGGGTTTGTGTTTTGGTAGGGGGTGAGACCGCACCATGAATGGCTGCCTACATACTCCTATTAAAGAGGAGATTAGGTCTGCGTAGTTCGAACCTGGTGTAAGAGGTTCAATGCTGTATATGGCAGGAATGGTGTAGGAATGTTTTTGTTTTTTTTATTTTTGTAAGGAAAAGGGTGGAAATGTTTTTGTTGTTTTTGTTTTATTGCGACCAGGCCATATGAAATGGTTGCCTACGTACTCCTATTGAAGAGGAGATCAGGTCGACGTAGTTCGCCCCTCAGGGTGAGATGAAAAGCGTAATCCCATGTGCAGGTCAGAGTGCAGGGAGGAGAAAGTTTTAATCCTAGGTTGAGGATAAACTGTAGGTATGAGAAGTTTGATCCCAGGTATGGGTAGCCAAACTGTAAACGCAAGAGGTTCAATCCACGGTGGGATGACCTAACTTGTAGGAACGCAAAGGAGAAAGCCAGGCTGTTGGCTTGAAAGGTATGTTTCCCTGAGGGGCAAAGTGTAGAAAAGTTGTTTGTGGTAAAGGTTTAAAGAACCATAATGACTGGTGACATGATGGTTCCACACCAGGGTACTTACGAATTTCTTCAAACATAGTACCGTTTCACGGCGTCTGAGTTGATGAGTTGCGGAAATTCATCGTCGTCCATTTCTTACAACCTGAGAGCGCCTCTTGTCAATACTTCCTTGACAATAAATGGGCCTTCCCAGTTAGGAGCGAATTTTCCCTTAGCCTGATCTTGGTTGTCCAGGATTTTCTTCAAAACTAAGTCATGTTGTCTGAATTACCGTAGCCGGACTTTTTTGTTGTAGGATCGGGCGATCCTTTACTGATATAACTGACCATGGAAGATAGCCGCGGTTCGCCTTTTGTCTATTAGAGACAATTGGTGATACCTATCTTGTACCCATTGGTCTTCATCCAACTGAGCGTCTATCAATACCCTGAGGGATTCCATCTCAACTTCTATGGGGAGCACTACTTCCATCCCATAGGTTAATGCGTAGGCGGTTTCCCTAGTGGAGGTGCGCATTGAGGTTCTGTAGGCTAACAGAGTCAGAGGCAATAGGTCAGGCCAATTTTTGTGATTGGTGGACATCTTTTGCATAATCTTCTTGATGTTCTTGTTAGCAGCTTCAACAGCACCATTCATCTTCGGACGGTAGATGACTGAGTTGAGATGTTTGATGTGGAATTTATTGCATAATTCCTCCATCATTTTGTTGTTGAGGTTCTTGGCATTGTCGGACACAATCATCTCTGGTTGTCCATATCGATAAATGACATTGTTTCTGATGAAAGCAATGATGACTTCTTTAGTAACCCTGGGGAAGGAGGCTGCTTCTACCCACTTGGTGAAGTAGTCGATCATGGTGAAGATAAATCGATGACCATTACTAGCTTTAGGCTCAATGGGCCCGATAACGTCCATTACCCACATTGAGAAGGGCCAAGGTGAACTCATATTGTGAAGTTCCCGTGGAGGGGCATGTATAGCATTCCCATGAATTTGGCACTGATAGCATCTCCTGACATGGTCATTGCAATCAGCTATAAGAGATAGCCAATAATGTCCTATCCTGAGGACTTTCTTGACAAGGAGGGGGCCACTCATGTAGGGGCCACATACTCCACCATGGATTTCATCCATAAGCCTTTGGGCTTGATCTTTGTCTAAACATCTGAGGAGACCTAATCCTGCATCTCTTTTGTAGAGCGCATCTCCACTCAGGTAGAATTTCATAGCAAATCGATGGATCCGCCTTTTCTCAGTCGGGCTCGCCTCAGCGGGTGTAGATCCATCTCGCAGATATTCCTTGATATGCTGATATCAAGGATGTTGGATGGGAGGTAGCTCATCTGATACTTTTCCAACGTAATTCCCATAGGCTGGGGCCTTGTGCAGGGAAATTGTGACGCTTGGCAAGTGTTCCATGTCTGATATGAGAATCAAGGAGGCCAAAGTTGCTAACGCGTCTGCTAAATCATTCCTATTACGAGGAATGTGTAGAAAGGATATTTCTTCGAATCCCAAAGCCATCTTTAAAACCTGTCGATGGTAAGGCAGCAAATGTAGTTCCTTGATTTGATAGATTCTGGTGGATTGTCTGATTACCAACTCTGAATCTCTAAGGACAGTTAACCGCCTGATGCCCATTGAATGGGCAAGTTTTAGCCCCATAAGACAGCCTTCATACTCAGCCGTATTGTTGGTGTTGACAAACTATAATTTGACGGCGACGGGATACTGCTCCCCCGTATCAGATACTAGAACCTGCTCCAGCTCCAGAACCTTCCATATTGACAGCTCCATCGAAATACATCTTCCACGTTTGGCGTGTATCGTACTGATGGTATTGCTGAATTGTCATTACTCCTTCATCAGGGAAGTAGGTTTCCAAGGGTTTGAAATCCCCTGATGGTGCAGCGGGCAGTTGATCCGTAATTCCTTGACCTTTGATGGACTTTTGAGTCACATATACGATGTCAAATTGTTGTAGGATCAACTGCCATCTGGACAGCCGACAATTCAGTATGGGCTTACTGAACACGTACTTGAGAGGATCCACGTGGGATATGAGATGGGTTGTGTGCCCATGGAGGTAATGTTGTAACCTCATGGCAGCCCATGCTAAAGCACAACACGTCTTTTCGATCAAAGTGTACTTGTGTTTACTGCTGCTGAATCTTTTGCTGAGGTAATAGATAGCTCGTTCTAGGCCTCTATCATCCTTCTGTCCCAGCAGGCAGCCATTGGCATTGTCACTTACGGACAGATACATAAACAGGGGAACATCATCCCTGGGTGGTACCAAGATGGGAGCGTTGATTAGCCGTTTCTTGATTGTAAGGAAAGCATTCTGGCACTCCTCATTCCATTTCATCGAGGCATAACTCGATAATGTTAGTCCACACACACACACACACACACACACACACATATATATATATATATATATATATATATATATATATATGTATACAAACTAAAAATAAACCACGGACCGAAGTCTGGGCAAAAGTGTGCAACACGACTCTCAACGTGTAGAAGGGTGAGTGCAAAGATAAAGCGAAAAACTTTGAAGTGTGAAAGAAGGCTTACAGTGGGCTGCCAAAGAAGACTTCAATATCTTTAAAGTGGGTAAACACTTTTGTAGGTATAAAATAAGCTTTATGTGAGCTCACAAGTGTTTAAAATGAGAAAGCACTCAGTCTGGGGTGAGTACAGAGCAAATTAGGCAGGACTTCCTCGCCATTTTCTCTTACAAAATGGCCACCCTAAGCCCTCTATTTATAGAGGGTGGATACGCAGGTGTACCTGCGGCTGAGCCGTAGGTGTACCAGAGGTAACTCGGGTTGGCCTGGGTTTTTTAGGTCGGGTTGTCTAGAAGTACGTGCACTCAGGCACTGTAATGTCCACTCGGACTTTCAGAAGTGCAATCCGGGCATCCGTTTGAGGTATACAGGACCTATTTCGGACCGCCGTTGTCGAGAGTTGTATGATGGCATGGGATTAGAGTTTGTGCGAAGTCATTGAAGAAAGGACGGTGCCCTCCGGTCTTCAAGATTCAACTTTCATCCGTTACCCCGCACAATAGTCACTCGGGATTGGTTAGTCTTGTGGGACACTGTTGCGTAGAGACGTTGAGACGACGTGGCGTGGCATCGTGTTGGTCAGATGACGATGTTGCCCCTCACCGGTGTTATCGCCGGATTGGGTTGATAAAGCAGACGTTGCTCAGCTTCGCTGAGATTGGACTGCTGCAATTTGTTGAAGGTCCTCATTGTCATCTTTGAGGTGTGCATGTCTTCCCAATGTTATCGCCGGGATGGTACAGTGTATCTCGTTGTGAGCACCGAGATTGAAGCTGGTTGCATTTGTAACAAGCATTTTCGGGGTTATTGCCGAAATTGCATTCCTTGGGGTTATCACCAAGGTTGGTGGCAATTCCCATGGTTGGGACTGAGACTGGATACCTCAAGGTTATCTCCGAGATTAATCGGTCTTTTTCGGTGTGTGTTCCAGTATTGATCTGCATGCCTCGGGGTTATCTCCGAGATTGGAATTGTTACTCCCAGATTGCGATCTGGGGTTGATGCTGAACTTTCGGTAGTATCCGACATGGATATGGATCGTCTTTCAGGGTTCCCTCTTAAAAGACGAATTTGCTCTCTTGCAATGTTAGTGACAGGTGTACAGAAAATTTTGAGTGTCTACACGTAGCATCTTTTTTCCTGATTTGACTTTTTAGCTTGTGGGACCTCCTTTATAGCTCAAATTTGATCGAGCCAGAGGGGGTGGGGACCACTTAGGGTAGCCACAGGTAGACCCATGGCTGCCACGAGTACACCCGCGACCATCCGTAGGTTTATATCTCTCTTCTTTCCCTTTCATAAGTCATTTTTTACTTGAAGCCACATAGAGAATCCGAGATTTCTTCTTTGGATCTGCTGAGTTCGGGTTGTTTTCTGCAAAATCCGTCACTATAAAAGTGTTTTGCACTATCCTGGTAATGTTTACATGTTTTCTTTTCCAGTTTTGACCTTTGGAAAGTGAGATATCACATGAAATGCTTCAAACACATAGTGGTGAATATGCATGCTCATATGACTTGATAAAAATTATTCAACACAGTAAATGTTAGAATTGTACCATGCTGAACATATTGATGTGAAAAAAATTAACTTTTGAAACAGTTAATTTGGCACCTTTTTCTGCTATTTTTTATCCTATTTGAGGACAAATGAGTAATGGTTGTGAAGCAAAGTAATCCTGGTAATTAGGCTACCCTTATAGATTATGACTTTGATATTTTTCATACATATAGGATGTTTATGACTTTGAGTTGGTGTGCTACTGAATGACCACCTAGTTATGCCTACGCACAAATGGATAGCCCTTTTTTACAAAGGAGACTCTGGCAAAAAAAATTTCACGAGTCTAGACATTGAATGAACATGCATTTTTAATTCTACTATAGTCTTATTTTAAAGTAATGCATGCATGCATATAAACATAAAATGAATTTAATTAGCTCTAGGTTATAATTTACCACACCCTTTCTGAGGTGATTTTGAGACTTTTGTCCAGATATATGGATCCAGACCAGCCAAGTAGCTCCCATAGGACCTCTGTAGGTGTGAGGAGGAGAGCTTCTATTATGCCTCGGCCTCGCCTAGCCCGACAGCCTCGTCGGTTGACGGAGTCAATGATTCATCCTATCTGGGTTGAGAGACCAGATGAGGATGAGGAGGAGGATGTACCGATTGGGGATCCTACTCCTTCTTCTTCCATTCCCCGCAGGGAGCTTCCAACTATAAATGTGATGATTCCAGAGCTTCTGGATGATTTAAGTCGCCACCCCTCGATCTATTTGCATGCGAACGAGGTAAAAGTCGTGTTTGATATTCCTTTTCCCATTTGTGAGGGGCAAGGGTTCTGATGTTAATCTTAATTGTAGGTTCCCGACTTTACACAGCCTCGAGGGAACTGGTTCAACATACATTCTCTATACCAGACTCTTCACCCAAAGTACCGAGAGATTGTGCATGCTTGGGGTTTCGAGGCGTTCTTTTCCATCCTCCCCCGTCGTTGTCCCTGGGGTTACCTCAGGGCTTTATCTGAGTGCTGGTTTCACCAAACTCAGTCTCTCTATTTGCTGGATTGTGAGGTGATGATGACACCGATGGATTGGTGGTTCATCATGGGGATGGAGTTTTCCAGGGCGCTAGTGCCTTGTGTGATTGACATTTCCCCGACTGGCGTCAGATCCTTATTAGGAGTCCCAGCTATGGTACTCAAGGGTAGAATAGTGTGTACTGGTCTTTTGAGTGTAGATGTCATGAGTGGGACTTTGACTAAGCCATTACCCGATGATTGAAGGGTTTGGGATCACAATCTTCAGCGATTGTTCCTGATCATCCTCAGGGGTTGTTTTCTGGCTGATAACTCTTCTACGGTGTCATTCGCTTTATTCAGCACCGCACAGAAGGTGGACTGTATTGGAGAGTTTGATTGGGGCTCCTACACCTTTACCTACTTCCTCGGGGGAATGGGCCTACGCTCAGAGGGCGTGACGGAGGCTTGGCTAGGATTTTACCCATTCTTACTGGTGAGTATTTTCACTTTTGATTTCCCTTGTTCAGGTTGAGAGTTTTGACTGACCGTAGATATTTGATCTTATATTGGCAGTTTTGGGCCTACAAGAGGCTCCCATGTCTTCATCCAATTAGCCTATTAGGTTTAGACACCTATCTACGGGGACGGCGATGGCACCACTCCACTTTGGTAGTGGTTCCTATAGCTGAGGGTTTCACCCATTTGTGCTTACATTTGGAATTATTGACAGTTGATGTCATTACATGGGTTCCTTACTTTGAGGACCATTTAACAGTTGCCTTCGAGGGTAGTTTTCTGACTAGTGTCGAGTATGTGATGTCCACCCGTCAGATTCCTCTCTTTACAAATAGAGGTTGGGAGATCTATTTAGGAGAGCATGCTATTAGGAGCATTACACGTGAGATTTGCATTCCGATCTGTCCTCCTGTTAGGCGTTGTTGGCCTTTGTTATAGCCGATCATTGATGTCCCTCACACCATTGGAGCCCAAACCCACGCCACACAGTTTATAGGGGATATGGTTCCTGGCTCCATCATGATGGTGGATTGGATTGCATGTGTCTGAGAGCCTACTCATCTGACGCAGATTGATTGTTTGACCCAGCAGTTGGACCGTGCACATTTCTTTATCTAGCATTTGGGTTGAGATCCTTCTAAGATGAATACTTTTGATCCTTTCAACTCTGGGGCTGGCCCTTTAGGTGGCTCATATTTAAATGGTTTTGCCAGTGCAGATCCTCCATTATATCTGCCTGATATCCCTACTGGCAAAGATTCAATGACTCAGGATGAGTTACATCAGATGGATAGGTTGGATGATGTGGACATCAACACTATTGACTTTTTTGATGTATTTCTTGATATATCTTTTGATAGGCCTCTATTAGATATTGGACAACTGTGCCCCATTCTTGTTATATCTTTTGATAAGCCTCTGTTAGTTGTTGGGTGGCTGTGCCCCATTTCTCTATATTTTCCAGTTGTATATAAAGATGATGTATTTAGATGATGATGTGCTTAAGAATGTATGTATGCTGTTTTCCATTCCCTACATCATATTATCATCTGTTGTTTATCATGCATGTATTATGTTATGCATATGCATTTCCAGAGATGAGTTTAGCATTGACCTCTGGATGGTCTCACGACACGGCCGTATAGATGTCTTCATCCACAGTTAGCCGGATTGAGCATATGCCACCAATATTGGTGGCCTCCTCTTTGAGATTGTGGTATGACAGTTTGTCCTCCCTAGATCGGGTGACAGTTGATCAGCTGATGCATCACTTTATGACCCTCCTGACATTTTAGGTTCCAATGGGCTTTGTAGAGGGCATGTTGGAGCATTGGGTACCAGATAGGAAGGTATTCCGGTTTGCTACCCAGGAGTTGAATCTTACTTTAGAGGAGTATGAGCACCTTATAGACTTGCCTTTGGATAGGCCTTGCGCTCGGATGGCTATCGGTGACATAAGTCGACAGTTCATGACCTTTACAGGTTTGAGGTGTAGAGTTGCCATGCATGAGATTTTCTCGGGGTATGTAGTGTCCATGAGTTTTCTAATTGATAGATTTGGGTCATTGGATAGTTATCTACCGTACTCTAGGGATTTCACCGTTTCTGAGGATGGTTGGCGTGTTGCTAGAGTAGATATACTCTTGATGTGTATAGTGCCTTATCTGTACATGCCTTTGTGCATAGACCACTTGGATATCGGCTTGATCATGGTAGTCCGGGCTCTCCGAGAGGGACATACCCTCTTACCTATGATTCTGGCAGAGACCTTGAGATCGGCCACGTATTGCCATACCCATCCTGTGGGGGTGTTTGTAGGTAGTTTGATCTTGTTGTGCGTGTGGTTTATGACACACTTGAGACCGATTGGTACTTTCCGACGCCATGGGTATTGTTTTTCCCACGAGATAGCCATGTTCTACTCCTTTAAGCCAACAGAGTGTACAAACGCAGCTTTTTGGTCGGCTTTCTTATTAGGGATCAAGGATCCATTTGATATTTTGTCGTGTTCAGGGCTTAGCTTTCCCTACAGCTTTATCACTCATGCAGCTGGCATGGACTATTTTCCCCTAGCTGATTTAAGGGGTGTGACCACTTATCATCCATTGGCTATTATGGCACAGTTTGACTAGTTTCAGGATGTTCATCTCTATAACGGGGCATTGGGTCAGCATTTGTCATCTCGACTTCTGTCAGTAAAGGATTTGTCCAAGATTTATACCTGTTGGACCCAACGTGAGAGGGCTAACTTTTCTACTAGCCATCCAGGTCATTCTACAGAGTATTTTGCATGGTTGGAGGCAGAGATTATATCAACTAGGGTTGTATCCTCAGAGCTGGGCATTGATTTTGATAGTGGGGAGCCTCTGGAGTACCCTGATTCTCCCATTGAGGATGAGTTATTTACTAGTTTGTCAGTAGCTCTAGTTGATTCCCCCAGTATTCCTGCTACTGTGACTCCACATTCTGCAAAGTGTTTAGAGTAGAGTTTACATCTAATGACATTTGAGAGGGATCGGACTAGGGCCTTGATGTTGACAGCTCTTTCTGATAGAGATGCCGTTATAATTGAGAGAGATGATGCTCCAGCTCACAGGGATACCGCTATTATTGAGCGGGATGAGGCTCGATCATCTAGGGATGCAGTTGTTGTTGAGCGGGATGATGCTCTAGCTACCCGAGATGCTGCCACTACAAATAGTACTATATTGATATCAAACAGTATTATATGGTAAAGAAATATATTTTGATTCACTTCCATTTTAGATATGTCTTGTTACTTGTTTGATAGTTGCTTGTTCTCAAGGGCTTGTGATCTTGATGTATTCTGAACCCCTCCTTGATGGATGGACATTGAGATGTCTCAGGATCTTTCAAAATGTATCGTTAGCTTTGTAGCCCCCTACCCTTTGATGACTGGTTTCTGAATGTGGTTATGGAGAAGATTGTGGCTTTTCTCTCTGAGGTTGGCCACACCACAGATGGTCTCTGGTACTCCTTTGTATTAGGGAGCCCAAGTAGTTCCATCTCTTATGGATTGGTGTTTCTCTTTGAGGATTCAATCGCAGCTTAGATGGTCACCGATTTTTCTCCCATTAATGTGGGGAGACCAAGTAGTTCCATCCCTGTGGTCTAAAGATGATGAGGTGTGGTTTAACAGCTCCATAAATGGTCGCCGATGTATTCCTGTGTATTGGGGAGATCAGGTAGTTCCATCTCTTATGGTTTGGTTTGAAAGATTGAAGGATGATCCCAGTACTGTTGACAGGGTTTTGTGCTTTTGGTAGGCTGCCTACGTACTCCCATTGATGAAGGGGAGATCAGGTCTGCGTAGTTCTAACCTAGCGTGAAAAGGTTGAAAGTTGTATGTGGTAAAGAGGGTGTAGAGATTTTTTTTTTATTTTTTCCTATAGTTAGACCGGACCATAAAAATGGTTGCCTACGTACTCATGTGTATTGGGGAGATCAGTTCTGCATAGTTCGTCCCTGATAAGACAAACTAAAGTTGTGAAGAAAGGTTTTTGTTGTTTTTGTAAAGGTTAGACCGGACCATAAAATGGCTGCCTACATACTCCCATGTATTATTGGGGAGATGAAGTCTGCATAGTTCGTCCCTATTGGGACTAACTGAAGTTGTGAAGAAAGGTTTTTATAGTTCGTCCTTGGTAGGACAAACTGAAGTGGTGAAAGGTTGTATGTAGTGAGAAAGGTTTTGAAACCTGAGTTGAATGATGGATCTGATGATCCAGAACTAGGATGCTGGTTTACAGGTAAGTTCAGACATAGTATCGTTTCACAGTGTTTGAGTTGTTGAGTTGGGGAAATTCGTCGCCATCCATCTCTTGTAACTTGAGGGCTCCTCTTGTTAATACCTCCTTGACAACAAACGGGCCTTCCCAGTTTGGGGCGAATTTTCCTTTAGATTGATCTTGGTTGTCAATAACCTTTTTAAAGACCAAGTCATGTTCTTTGAAATATCGTAGCCGGACTTTCTTGTTGTAGGATTGAGAGATCCTCTGTTGGTATAACTGACCATGGAAGATGGATGTGGCCCACCTTTCATCTATTAGAGACAATTGGTGATATTGATCTTGTAACCATTGGTCTTCATCTAGCTGAGCGTCTATCAACACTCTTAAGGATTCCATTTCCACCTCTATGGGGAGCACTGCTTCCATGCCATAGGTTAACGGGTAGGGGGTTGCCCCAGTGGAAGTGTACATTGGCATTCTGTAGGCTAATAAAGTTAAAGGCAACAAGTCAGACCATCCGTTGTGATTAACGGACATCTTTTGCATGATCTTTTTGATATCCTTATTAGTCGCTTCAATAACACCATTCATCTTTGGATGATAGATGACGGAGTTGAGATGCTTGATGTGGAATTTACTGCATAACTCCTCCATCATTTGATTGTTGATGTTTTTGTCATTATCTGATACAATCACCTCTGGTTGTCTGTATCGACAAATGACATTATTTTTGATAAAACCAATGATCACCTCTTTAGTAACCCTGGGGGAAAAAGCAACTTCTACCCACTTGGTGAAGTAGTCGATGATGGTGAAGATAAACCGATGACCATTATTGGCTTTGGACTTGATTGGCCCGATCATGTCCATTCCTCCACATTGAGAAGGGCCAGAGCGAACTCATATTATGGAGTTCCCTTGGAGGGGCGTGGATAGAATTCTCATGAATTTGGCATTGATAACATCTCTTGACGTGATCATCACAGTCAGCTTTAAGAGAGAGCTAATAATGCCCTGTTCTTAGGATCTTCTTGACAAGTAGAAGGTCGCTCATGTGTGGGCCGCATACTCTACCATGGATTTCATCCATGAGCCTCTGAGCTTGGTCTTTGTCTAGGCATCTGAGAAGGCGTAGTCCTTCATTTCTTTTATAGAGTGTGTCTCTGCTCAGATAAAATTTCATGGCCATTCTATGGATCCGCTTCCTTTCAGCTTGACTCACCTCAGTGGGCATATATCCATCTCGCATATACTCCTTGCTAGATTGATACCAAGGGCGTTAGATGGGAGGCAGCTCATCCGATACTTCTCCGATGTAGTTCCCGTAGGCTAGAGCCTTTTAACGGGAAACTGTGATATTTTGAATGCTTCCCTTCTAAGGTATGTTGATCAAGGAGGCCAAAGTTGCTAATGCATCAGCAAAGTCATTCCTGTTTCGAGGAATATGGAGGAAGGATATTTCTTCAAACTTCGAAGCCATCTGGATAACTTGTCGATGGTTAGGCAGTAAATGTAATTCTTTGGGGTGATAGATCCCAGTGGTTTGTTTGATTACCAGTTCGAAATCTCGAAACACAGTTAATCATTTGACGCACATAGATTGAGCTAGCTTTAACCCCATTATGCAGCCTTCATACTCAGCTGTGTTGTTGGTGTTGACAAACAGCAATTTGATGGTAATGGGATACTGCTCTCCCGAAATGGACACTAGAACTGCTCCAGCTCCAGCACCTTCCATGTTTACAGCTCCATTAAAATACATCCTCCATGATTAGGGTGTATTATCCCGATGGTGTTGCGGAATTGTCATTGCCCCTTCATTGGGGAAATATGTTTCCAAGGGTTTGAAATTCCCGGCTGGTGCGGCGGCCAGTTGATCTGTAATTCCTTGACCTTTGATAGACTTTTGAGTCACGTAGATGATGTCAAATTACTGGAGGATCAACTACAATTTATACAGTTGACAATTCAAAATAGGTTTGTTGAACACGTACTTGAGAGGATCCATGCGGGATATAAGATGGGTTGTGTGACCATAGAGATAATGTTGTAATCTCATTGAATCCCATGCTAAAGCACAACAAGTTTTCTCAATCAAGGTATACTTGTGCTCGCTGATGCTGAATCTTTGGTTGAGGTAATAGATAGCTTTTTCTTGGCCTCTATCATCTATTTGTCCTAGCATGTAGCCCCTGGCATTGTCATTGATTAATAAGTACATAAATAGGGGAACACCATCCTTGGGAGGTACCAAAACAGGAGCTTTGATTAGTTAATCTTTGATGGAAAGGAAGGCTTTTTGACACTCTTCGTTCCATTTCTTGGAGGAGTTCTTCCTTAACAACTTGAAGATAGGTTCATAGGTTGCTGTGAGTTGGGAGATGAATCGGCTGATGAAGTTGATTATTCCCAAAAATCCCCGTATTTCCCTCTCTGTCTGAGGTATGGGCATTTCAGTAATGGCTTGAATTTTTGCAGGATCTAGCTAAATGCCTTTGTGGCTTATGAGAAATCCCAGTAACTTGCCTAATTTGACGCCAAAGGTGAACTTGGCCGGATTTAGCTTCAAGTTATACTTGCGCAACCGATTGAAAAGCTTTCTAAGATGGTCTATGTGGTCTTCTTCCATTTGGGATTTAACAATGATATCATCCAGATAGACTTCTATATCTTTGTGCATTAGATCATGGAAAAAAGCCATTATGGCTCGCTGATAGGTAGCTCCGGCATTGATGAGGCTGAATGACAACCGTCTGTAGCAAAAGTTCCCCAAGGAGCGATGAATGTTGTCTTCTCACGATCCTCTTCAGCAACCATGATTTGATGATACCCAGCAAAGCAATCAACAAAGGAGTACATGCTATACTGAGCTCTATTGTCAATGAGTACGTGGATGAATGGTACTGTGACAAACGATATTTTGTAATTTAATTTTAATATTTATTGAATTAAATAAATATTTTTTCGATGAATTAATTATTAGATTAAATAATTAATTGATGAATTTGTGATAGATTAATTTAATTATGTGTTATATTTATTAAATTAATGTGGAGAATTTTATTATTCGAAGTATGTAATTATGTGAGCTTATTGTATTAAAAGAAATATTTAATGAGCCTAATAGTATTTTAATTAATTCAATAATTAATTAGAAATTTAATAATTTGACATTATTAATAAATGAGAAATTTAATTATGTGACTAAGTGGATTTATGAGAAATTATTAAATTTTATTTAATTAAATTAAATAAGATATTAGATTTATTTTATAAAGGAGTGTGACATTATTTAAACTATATTATAAAGGTTAAATTAAATTAACTGGATATAAGCCTTTAAGGCTAACCAAACGAGGCCTTAAGAAGAGTTGGGGGCAGTTAAACCACGTATGGAGTAACTAACCTCAACTCTGCGCTTAAAGGGTCAGTTGTTTTTCCTTTATTATATACGTCTTATTATTCTTCTTCATTTTTCTAAGTTTATCAAAGCATCACAGAGATAGTTTGAGAAATTGTTGAGAGAGAAAGTGAGTTGTGTGATTGAAGAATTTGAGAAGGGTTTCAATTCTACTCCTCTACGCTTTGGTAATCTCTTCAACCCAGTTTATTTACGTCATTTAAAGTTTTATGAATATGGCTTTCAAAATTCTGTAAAGTCTTTGTAAATGGGAAATTGTGTTGTTATATGGATATATGTAATAATATGATTAGCATAACATGTTTTATTATATATTATATAGTTTTCCATATCATCAGTTTCATAATATTAGCGTATGTTATGGCTTTAAAAGTTACAGAGTGTTGAATTATGGCCATATGGCCCTTACACACAAATTTAATGTGTCAATCATATATTATCCCTAAATTTTACACTTTTATATAATTATGCATGTTAAAACGAAGAGAACAAAACTTGAATGGATGGAATTGGTGTTATAACGAATCCGTGGTGTTAAATTTTATTATTTATGTTCAAAACCTTCACGAACATCAAGAACAGTGAAATTAAATGTGTTGATTTTTGCAAATTATGTGTTTTAACATGTTAAAATCATGCTTGAAGGGTTAAGTAGTGATATTATGTGTATTATAATGTTTGGGTAGGTCTAAATTCATGTGAAAATAAGTTGATTGGAACTTTTTGACCATGTTCTGCAATTTTCGCGAATTGCAGAACTGAAACTGGAGTCTCACGCTGCGGCGCCAACTCCATGCTTTAAGACCCGCGCTGCAGGGCCACCGCGCCGCAGCGCCAACAGTACTACTGCAGCGCCGCCGCGCCGCAGCGCCGAGAGTAAGCCTATCAGTGGCGCCGCAGCGCCACTCTGCAGAATGTCCATAATTGAATTTTTTTAAAGTGTTCAAGTCCATGAATGTGATAGTAACCTAATCTAATGAACATAAAAATATGTTAGAAGTATAATGAGATGTTAAAATAGATTCTTAACATGTCAAAAACGCATTTACATGTGAATTGAATTATTAAATGCATAGTTAACTTATTGTTCGTGAAATGTATATAATGTGACAATAAGTGTGGTAATTTGACTAAGTATAGTCATAACCAAAGTCTAGAAAAAGGAGTGAACTTATGATGACTAGCTGCATTATAATTAACTGGAGTTGTGAATGGAAATGATATGTAGGATTAATTCAAGGAACGTGTTTAATTAACGTGTAATCTATGCACGAGGCAAGTTTTCTAACCCTACTCGTTATCATTATATGAGTTATAAGTTGTCCATTTACATCGAGAAAATTCTCATTATTATTAGTCAAGTCCATTTTGTTATATCAAAAATATATTATTCTTTCAAAGCATGATGTTGTTATACAATAATTATTCTATTGTATATCTCTTAGAATTGTTATTCGATTTAAATATCAATTATTGTGAATCTTGTTAGACTAGCGAACCCTTAATGATTCGACTAGTCCATAGTTGATGAGCGTTCTAAATTTCGGAACCCTTGATGAATTATCCAAACCATACTTCCTTTGGTGCGGACTCTAATTTCAAACTGAGATGAACAACCCTGTATAGGGGATTACTTATGCGTTAGCGTTAAGATATTGTGCACAGTATGGCACTAAGGGCTGACCTCCCTAAGTACGAGAAGAAGTGTCCATAGTCTTATGACTGTTAAAGGTTTCAAGTACAACCCTTGATAACTTAGGACATAGTTCAAGGCCTTATGACCCTCAGAAATCTTTTGAATTCTTGTTATTCATTCTTGATTCAAAAGTTGAGCTTTTATTTCAGAAGTCCTTGATTCACTCGCATGTTATTATATATTGTTATTTCATTTTTATACTTGTGGGCAATCGTGCTCACTCTTGCGTAATAATAACATTGCAGTTAAGAACGAAAGATCAGACGAGCCTTCTACCAGTAAAGGCAAGGGCAAGGTGAACAAATGAAGAAGACTTGTTGTTATTAATTGTATTCAGACTTGATGTTGTTTAAGACTTATTATTTGTTTATGTTTCCGCACATATGTTTAAGGTTAGTATGACCTGAGATTGTATTTATTATTCAGATGTTGTGACCTCATATTGCATGGTTTGCATTTATTATGGGTAGATAGATACATGATGTTATATAGTGAGCACCAAATCATGTGGGAATGAAAGTACCCGAATTTGGGGGTGTCGCAGGTTGGAATCAAAGCTGTAGGTTATGAACCTTAGGTGGGGGAACAACCTTAAGTAACAGCCTTATAGGAAGAACATAGTGAAGGAAAACTCTTATCGAGTTCTAAGAGATGAATTTCTTAATTCATTGAAGATAATAAAAGACTCTATGTGCTTATGTGTTAGATTATGTGCTCACTAGTAAGACTGAAACTTAAAACTATGTTGTAAGGATGTCAGATGTTAGAGGAGCTAGTCGAGCTTGGGAGGAGGAACCCTGAGTACCTATTGAGGAGGAGCCCCGAGACATTCTTGCTGTCAGGGAGCAGTTGCTACAGAGGGAGCCATCTCCGTTGATCATTGTTGTTAGTAAGGAGCATGAGCCTGAGACTGATCCAGATGAGGATCCCGAGGAGGAAGAGGAAGAAGAGGAGTTCCCACCGAACTCCATTGATGCTGAGATGTGCGATGAGCTATATGACCGTAACGTAGAGTTAAGTGACACTGTTCAGGATTTGACTGAGCGGACGATTATTCAGCAGATTACCATCGAGCAAAAGGATAGGGAGATTGTGAATCTTCACACACGTGTGGGAAACGTGGAGTGGGATTTGGTTCATGAGAAGGGTCAAACCGAGGAGAAGTCCGAAGAAATAGAGAAGTTAAAGAAGGAACTGAAGGAAACCTCAGAGAGGCTAATCATAGCAGAGGAGGGTTGGGTAAGAGAATCACGTCGTGCTGATCTTGCAAAAAGGGATTGTTGTGTAAAGAAGGCTAAGCTTGGGGAGACATACTCTACACTTAATAATGCAATGGATGAAGCTCAGGATCGAGTTTTGAGGTGCCCAATCCAGTTTTAAGGTCTACCATCGTATATACTGGATCGCAGAACGATGTCTCGCATCATGGAAGAGGAACGTAGCAAGGTTATTTGGCGCTTTAACAGGAAGTGATAGTATTTGTTTAATTATGTGAAAAACTTATCTAGTTTTTAGATGTAAATTCAGACATGTTTATGAACGAATGAATATTTTAATGTTTTAAATCCTGTAGATTTTTATCTCGGGATAGTTGATGTAAATAGCAGTGATGCTATTGCCTAGAAAAGCGAGTTGTTTAACGATGATGCAGGCTAGGAAGTTGTTACGACAAGGATGTGTAGGATATTTAGCTTACATAGTCGACAGTCGTAAAGAGAATCTGAAAGTAGAGGAGATACCAGTAGTGAGAGACTTCACCGACGTATTTTCAGACGATTTGCCAGGACTTTCGCTAGATAGAGAGGTCAAATTTGTGATTGATTTGGCACCACGAACAGTCCCAATATCGAAAGCACCATACCGAATGGCACTGGTAGAGATGAAAGAATTAATGGTACAACTACAAGAATTACTGGACAAGAAGTACATTCAACCGAGCGTATCGCCATGGGGAGCGCCGGTGTTGTTTGTGAAGAAGAAGGATGGAACGATGCGGCTCTGCATTGATTACAAAGAACTGAATAAGGTCACGATTAAGAATAGATATCCATTGCCAAGGATCGATGATCTATTTGATCAATTGAAGGGAGCAAAATACTTTTCCAAGATTGATTTGAGGAGTGGTTATCATCAACTAAAGGTGAGACCAGAGGATGTACCAAAGACAGCGTTCAGAACACGATATGGTCACTACAAATTTTTAGTAATGTCGTTTGGTTTAATGAATGCTCCTGCAGCATTTATGGGACTAATGAATGGTGTGTTCAAGCCGTTTTTGGACAAGTTAGTAGTGGTATTTATAGATGATATTTTGGTATATTCAAATACCAAGGTAGAACATGAAGAACATTTGAGATTAACGTTGGAAGTGTTGAGAAAAAAGAAGTTGTATGCTATATTTTTGAAATGCGAATTCTAGATCGAGCGGGTACAATTTCTTGTGCATGTGATCGATAAAGACGGAGTTTCGGTAGATCCATCCAAAGTCAAAGCCGTGATTAACTGGGATCAGCCGAGGACGCCATCAAAAGTACGAAGTTTTCTTGGATTGGCAGGATATTATAGAAGATTCATTCAAGATTTTTTCAAGATCGTAACTCCATTAACGAATTTGACTCAAAAAGCTGTGAAGTTTGTTTGGACGGAGAAGTGTGAGGAAAGCTTTCAAGAATTGAAGAAGAGGTTGAGTACATCACCTGTGTTGTCTCTTCCGGACGATACAGGAAATTTTGTTGTTTATAGTGATGCGTCGCATAAAGGACTTGGCTGTGTGCTAATGCAAAACGGCAGAGTCATTGCGTATGCATCACGACAATTGAAAGACTACGAGATGGGGTATCCGACCCACGATTTGGAGTTAGCTGCAGTGATTTTTGCTTTGAAAATCTGGAGGCATTATCTCTACGAGGAAAAATGTGAAATATATTCAGACCACAGGAGTCTGAAATATATTTTTACACAGAAAGAATTGAATATGCGCCAAAGAAGGTGGTTGGAGTTAATTAAGGACTACGACTATGAGATTTTATACCATCCGGGTAAGGCAAATGTCATTGCCGATGCCTTAAGTAGAAAGGGACGGGAGAAGTTGATGATGTTGACCGCTCAGGAGGAGCTAATTTCAGAAATAGAGAAACTGGAGTTCGAAGTTAAGTATCCTATGAAAATTGATGAGAAGCTATTTCAGATGCAATCTGGTACAACCCTACTGGATAAAGTTAAGGAGGCTCAACTTCAGGACGATGAATGCAAAAAGGTAATAAGGAAGATATCTGAAGGAACCGAAATAAGATTTAAGATGGATAAGGAAGGAATACTGAGACTTGAGAGTAGAATTTGGGTACCGCCAGTACCAGAGATTAAGGAAGACATTTTGAGCGAGGCTCATAGCTCACGATATTTGATTCACCCTGGTAGTACCAAGATGTACCAAGATCTTCGACAACATTTCTAGTGACCTAATCTGAAATGAGATGTTACAGAGTGTGTTGCCAAGTGTCTAACCTGTCAAAAAGTGAAAGCAGAACATCAGAGACCGAGTGGGTTGCTACAACCGCTAGAGATCCCAGAATGGAAATGGGAACATATTACAATGGACTTCGTGGTTGGCCTCCCGACGAATCAGAAAGGCTATGACGTAATATTGGTTATCGTTGACCGACTGACGAAATCCGCACACTTCCTCCCGATCAAAATCAGATTCAACTTAGATCAGTTAGCGAGATTATATGTGAAAGAGATTGTTTCGCGACACGGAGTTCCGGTGTCAATTGTTTTTGATAGGGATCCGCGCTTTACATCGAACTTCTGGAAACGTCTACAGGAATGCATGGGTACACAGCTGAGGATGAGTACAGCATACCACCCTCAAACAGATGGACAGAGTTAGAGAACGATTCAGACATTAGAAGATATGTTAAGAGCTTGTGTAATGGACTTCAAGGGTAATTGGGACGATCACCTACCGCTTATAGAGTTCGGCTACAATAACAGTTACCACGCTAGTATTGGCATGCCGCCTTATGAAGCATTATACGGCAGAAAGTGCAGAACTCCGCTTTACTAGGATGAAGTGGGTGAAAGACAGTTGTTAGGCCCAGAATTGGTACAGCAGACATCAGAAATAGTCAAAGTGATCCGAACACGACTGGTAGCAGCTCAAGATAGGCAGAAGAAATACGTCGATCCACATCGTAAAAATATTGAGTTTGAATCGGGTAGTTATGTATTCTTGAAGGTCTCTCCCCGGAAGGAAAAGATCAGGTTTGGAAAGAAAGGAAAATTAAGCCTACGATTCATTGGACCATTTGAAGTACTTAGAAGAATCAGAGAAGTTGCGTATGAGGTAGCCCTACCTCCAGCACTCGAGAATGTCCACAACATCTTCCATGTTTCAATTTTACGACCCTACAAACCCGATTACAAGCATGTAATTGAATACGAACCCCTACATTTTGAAAAAGACTTATCTTACAAAGAAATTCCTGTTCAAATTGTCGACATAAAAGAATAAGTTCTCAAAAATAAAGTAATATCTTTTATTAAGGTAATTTGGAGGAACCACAATGCTGAAGAAGCTATGTGGGAACTCGAAGAGAATATGATGAAGAATTAACCTTATTTATTTACTTAGTTATGTGTAAGCGATTCTGGGGACAGAATCTTTGTAAGGGGGAGAGAATGTAACGGGTCAAAATTATTGAGTCGTGATTCTGGGGACAGAATCCATTTAAGGGGGGAAAGATGTGACAAATGAGATTTTATAATTTAATTTTAATATTTATTGAATTAAATAAATATTTTTTCGATGAATTAATTATTAGATTAAATAATTAATTGATGAATTTTTGGTAGATTAATTTAATTATGTGTTATATTTATTAAATTAATGTGAATAATTTTATTATTCGAAGTATGTAATTATGTGAGTTTATTGTATTAAAAGAAATATTTAATAAGCCTAATAGTATTTTAATTAATTCAATAATTATTTAGAAAGTTGATAACTTGACATTATTAATAAATGAGAAATTTAATTATATGACTAAGTGAATTTATGAGAAATTATTATATTTTATTTAATTTAATTAAATAAGATATTGAATTTATTTTATAAAGGAGTGTGACATTATTTAAACTATATTATAAAGGTTAAATTAAATTAATTGGATATAAGCCTTTAAGGCTAGCCAAACGAGGCCTTAAGAGGAGTTGGGGGCAGTTAAACCACGTGTGGAGTAACTGACCTCAACTCTGCGCTTAAAGGGTCAGTTGTTTTTCCTTTATTATATACGTCTTATTATTCTTCTTCATTTTTCTAAGTTTATCAAAGCATCACAGAGATAGTTTGAGAAATTGTTGAGAGAGAGTGTGAGTTGTGTGATTGAAGAACTTGAGAAGGGTTTCAATTCTACTCCTCTACGCTTTGGTAATCTCTTCAACCCAGTTCGTTTACGTCATTTAAAGTTTTATGAATATGGCTTTCAAAATTCTGTAAAGTCTTTGTAAATGGGAAATTGTGTTGTTATATGGATATATGTAATAATATGATTAGCATAACATGTTTTATTATATATTATATAGGTTTCCATACCATCAGTTTCATAATATTAGCGTATGTTATGTCTTTAAAAGTTATAGAGTGTTGAATTATGGCCATATGGCCCTTACGCACAAATTTAATGCATCAATCATATATTATCCCTAAATTTTACACTTATATATAATTATGCTTGTTAAAACGAAGAGAACAAAACTTGAATGGATGGAATTGGTGTTATAACGAATCCGTAGTGTTAAATTTTATGATTTATGTTCAAAACCTTCAAGAACAGCAAGAACAGTGAAATTAAATGTGTCGATTTTTGTAAATCATGTGTTTTAACATGTTAAAATCATGCTTGAAGGGTTCAGTAGTGATAGTATGTGTATTATAATATTTGGGTAGGTCTAAATTCGTGTAAAAATAAGTTGATTGGAAATTTTTGGCCATGTTCTGCAATTTTCGCGAATTGCAGAACTAAAACTGGAGTCTCACGCTGCGACGCCAACTCCATGCTTTAAGACCCGCACCGCAGCGCCACCGCGCCGCAGCACCACCGCATCACAGCGCCAAGAGTCCAGCTACTGTGCCGCCGCGCCACAGCGCCGAGAGTAAGCCTATCAGTGGCGCCGCAGTGCCACTCTGCAGAATGTCTAGAATTAAATTTTTTTAAAGTGTTCAAGTCCATGAATGTGATAGTAACCTAATCTAATGAACATAAAAATATGTTAGAAGTATATTGAGATGTTAAAATAGATTCTTAATATGTCAATAACGCATTTACGTGTGAATTGAATTATTAAATGCATAGTTAACTTATTGTTCGTGAAATGTATATAATGTGACAATAAGTATGGTAATTTGACTAAGTATAGTCATAACCAAAGTCTAGAAAAAGGAGTGAACTTATGATGATTAGTTACATTATAATTAGCTGGAGTTGTGAATGGAAATGATATGTAGGATTAATTCAAGGAACGTGTTTAATTAACGTGTAATCTACGCACGAGGCAAGTTTCCTAACCCTACTCGTTATCATTATATGAGTTATAAGTTGTCTCTTTACATCGAGCAAATTCTCATTATTATTGATCAAGTCCATTTTGTTATATCAAAAATATATTATTCTTTCAAAGCATGATGTTGTTATACAATAATTATTCTATTGTATATCTCTTGGAATTGTTATTCGATTTAAATATCAATTATTGTGAATCTTGTTAGACTAACGAACCCTTAATGATTCGACTAGTCCATAGTTGATGAGCGTTCTAAATTTCAGAACCCTTGATGAATTATCCAAACCAAACTTCCTTTGGTGCGGACTCTAATGTCAAACTGAGATGAACAACCCTGTATAGGAGATTACTTATGCGTTAGCGTTAAGATATTGTGCACAGTATGGTACTAAGGGCTGATCCCCCCTAAGTACGAGAAGAAGAGTCCATAGTCTTATGACTGTTAAAGGTTTCAAGTACAACCCTTGATAACCTAGGACATAGTTCAAGGTCTTATGACCCTCAGAAATCTTTTGAATTCTTGTTATTCATTCTTGATTCAAAAGTTGAGCTTTTATTTCAGAAGTCCTTGATTCACTCGCATGTTATTATATATTGTTATTTTGTTTTTATACTTGTGGGCAATCGTGCTCACTCTTGCGTAATAATAACATTACAGTTAAGAACGAAAGATCAGACGAGCCTTCCACTAGTAAAGGCAAGGGCAATGCTAACAAATGAAGAAGACTCATTGTTATTAATTGTATTCAGACATGATGTTGTTTAAGACTTATTATTTGTTTATGTTTCCGCATAGATGTTTAAGGTTAGTATGACCTGGGATTGTATTTATTATTCAGATGTTGTAACCCCATAAGGGGAGGATTTATTTCTATCTATTGCATGGTTTGCATTTATTATGGGTAGATAGATATATGATGTTGTATAGTGAACACCAAATCATATGGGAATGGAAGTACCCGGATTTAGGGGTGTCACAGGTACGGGAAAGTTGTCTTTGAGACAAGCTTTGTTCAGATCCCTATAATCCACGCTTACTCGTACCTTCCTTCTAGGTTTAGGTACGGGGACTATATTGTATAGTCACTCAGGGTATGTTGATACCATGATGGTGTCGGCTTGAAATTGTTTCATAATTTCTTCCTTGACTTTAAAACTCTACTCAGGTTTTAATCGCCTGAGTTTATGTTTGACTGGCTTGAATCCCTCTTTGATGGGTTGGCAATGAATGACGATGTCAGTTAACAAACTGATCATTTCTTCATGAGACCATACAAACACATCCTGAAATTGGGTCAATAGAGTTACCATATCATTCCTTTGGCTAGGGGTAAGGTTCGTGCCAATCTGGATCTGTTTGGGGTTGTCTGAGGTTCCAAGGTTAAAAGGGGTGGTTTGATCAAGATTTGGCTTGGGTTTGTCTTCTACCCATTCTTTGATCTCCTTAGACACCTCATAGTCCTCTTGTTCAATCTCCATCAAGTCAGAGCCCAACTTTACATCAAAGTTGCAGACCTTGTGAAGAATAGGCACTCCATCAGCAAGTTTAGGCAAATCTAACTTTAGAGTCGTGAAACAAAATGCTTTCACTTAATATATGAAACTGTTTGATCATATAGAGTGTTAGCATGGCATGACAAAAATAACTGCTAATACTATGCAACAAAAGTAAGCAGTTATTGCTATCTACATGGCAAAGGAATTTTCAGCCCTTTTTACCATTTTCGTCAAATGCAAGGAATGATGCTCCAATTGCCTAGGGTCAAGTCCTGATGGATAACTGTGATGAAGGGGCTGTTATTATCCTCATTCTCTTGAATGATGACCATGACATCTGAATAGTTATCATCTAAGATATCGTTGTTCATACCCTCGGTATGCTCCTGGAAGTACATCTTTGATAACCGTCTCTGAATGTGTTGTTTGCACTTTTGATTCCTTTCCTTCATTTCTGGGTTTGGAATCAGGACTTCTTTCATATTAACCGGTATCAGCTTAGGAAATAGCATACCTACCATAAAGATAGGAATTGTCCTTAGAGGTAGTATAGAATCAGTATCTATAGGTTTAGGTAACATCATATTAACCGGTATCAGCTTAGGAAACAATATACTTGCCATAGAGATAGGAATTGTCCTTAGAGGCTGTACAGAATTAGTATCTATAGGTTTAGGCAACAGCCTTATAGATGAAGGAACCGGTGTATGCTTGTGCGGGTTCCTTTGACTGAACCCAAAGGAATAGCCTAGTCCAGCCCTCCATGTCTGGCTGGGAACTTGAATTGGGCATTTGATTCTGTGTTGATTCTTTCCTACCTTGTCCTTGCTGGAAACCCAAGGATATCATTTCTTAACTGGCTGACATTACCTCGGTGGAAACTCTGGGTTTCAGAGCTAGAGCCCCAATGGGTTGATAGCTAGAGTTGCTCACCTCAAGAGCTTGGAAGCTAACAGGCTCAACTTCTTCATTGAAACTGATAAGAGGTATATCACATTGGACATGATACTTTGGCCCAACATTGACAATGACCAGATTACTGTTGATGATATACTTGAGTTGTTGATGAAGAGTGGATGGGACGGCTCCCGCCATATGGATCCAAGGTCTTCCTAACAGTAAATTACATTATGTAGTGATTTTGAGCACTTAGAAGGATATGCAGAATGTATGTGAACCGATTTCATCAAAAGATTTGATGATTGTGTGGCTGCTTCACATCCGGTTGAGATTGATCTTTATTCTTTCCAATATGGCATAAGGTCAGATGTTTAGGGATGATCCTCCATCTATTAGCACTCCTCCAACCACATATACGGAAGACATCACTGCTATGTGCAGTGGCTTCAAATGACCCGTCCCTTCGGGAGGTAAGTCATCATCGGTCAAGGATATCACATTGTTGTTAAAGATGTGATCTACCAGATGATGAAATTTTTCTACATTCACTGTCTTTGGCAAGTGGGCTTCTTCCAATATCTTCAGTAAGACCTTCCGGTGATCTTCCGAAGAGAAAACCAAGTCCATAATGGATATCTGTTGTGGTGCTTCTTTCAAGCTTTGCACCACCATGGCTTCATTGTGTCCCATCTAGCGGAGGAATTCTTTGATTTTCTCCTTGGACACTTTTCCCTTAGATCTGATGACTAGCTTCATCACTCGTTGAGGGAGATATAGCGGGTTTTCCTTAGATACCGCAACAGTTGTGTTTGATGTTGATCCTTCAACCTCTTCATAGTTCCATAGGACTTTCTTAAGGCTGATGATAGGATGTTTTGGCCTGAATGACAACATGAGTGGTGCTGGTGCAGCCACCTTCAAAGGGGTTTCAACTCCTTTGAGCTTGATGAGTTGAATTGTAAATAATGTGGCAGCCAAATCTCCCTCAGAGGATATAACTACTATGGTTTCCTTCCATCTTTGTGATCCTAGAGGAAATGTATGTCCACTCTCAAGTGATACGGTATCATTGTCTGCCATTTGCAGATCACCGCTGTCAATCATATTTTGTATAAGATGGCGGAGTGCACAACATTCTTTAGTGCTGTGACATCGAGAATGGAAGTGGTATTGACAAACTCCAATAGCATCAAATCTTTTTGAGTGTGGGTTGACTGGAGGTAGCAGTGCAGTGATCTTTCCTCCATTAATCAACATCTGTAATATTTCTTCCATCGGTTGGCCTAAATAGGTGAACTCCCTTTTGTTGGTAAAGTCCCGACGAGCTTGAGCTCTTGCTTTTCCTGCAAGCTTTTCCTCTAAGGTTTCACTTTCTTAGGTGAGTGATGGACTCATTGTGATAAGAGAGAGGATACTAGCATGCTCTTGACTGAACAAATGGCGTATGACTTAGTGTTGATGTATCACTAGTTCTGCCAATTGATTGACCTGTTCATCAATAGACATTAACTCCCATTCCATCATGAACTGGAACTCTGAATAATCCCACTTGTCAAAATTATCAGTGCTAGTTTGGAGAGAACCACCCACATATTAGAGGTACTTGGAACTCTCTCCACTGCCCCTATTGATCATGTTAACATCATCTTCCTTATGTTGAGGGAGAGGGTTATCCTGAACATGTGGTTGCTCGGGTTTGGTTACCACGATATCACCATTGTCTATTAAGTCTTGGATCTTATGATTGAGGGCCCAACAATCCTGAGTGTCATGGCCTGGAGCTCCAGGATGGTAAGCACACTTATTACTTGTATTGAAGCCCTTTCTACTTGGATTAGCTGGTGGAAGGAGATGAGTGATTTTCTTCTGAGCTGTCAGAAGTTTTAAGATGTTTTCGAGTGAATCCCCTAAAGGTTTGAACACTCTTTAGCGTCTAACTTCTCCACTTTTTGGCAAGGGAGGATTTGAAGACAAGTTCTCTCCTTTGAATAGGCAAGTTTTGATTGCCTTTTTATGTTTGCCCTTGCAGTATCAAGGAAACAACCTCTTCTTTCTTCGTATGGACCCTCCGGGGGGTTTTTCCCATAACTTCCATATTGGATATGCTCAGCTACGACTTTTAAAGCGGCGAGGTCTTGAATCTTCCCAAACTTCAATCCCATTTTTGACATTTCTCCGTGCTTAATTATTTCTAAGAATGGTTTTCCTATTCCAGCTAGGACCCTCTCATAAAATGGAGCTTCTTGAATATCTATGAAGGTCATCACCATCTCAGTCTCTATCATGGATGGGATTACTTGAGCAGCCAGACGCCTCCATCTTTGGGCATACTCTCTGAATGACACATTGCCTTGCTTCTTGACTTTGGTAATTTGATACCGGTCTGGAGCCATCTGAGTTTAAAAGTTGTATTGACTGAGGAAAGCATGGGCTAAGTCCTCCTAGCTGTGAATTTTGGAGTTAACTAATCTAGTGTACCATGCTCTGGCTTCTCCAGTCAGACTTTTCTGAAATAGCTGCATTGTCAACTTTTCATTCTTGGCGTAGGATCCGAGCTCTCCAATGAACACTTTTAATTGGGTGTAAGGATCTCCCAATCCATCACATTTTTCGAAATCAGGTGTCTTGAATTTCTCCAGATAATGAGCCCCGGGGAAGATGCAAAGGTCTAAATATGAAACACTTCTATGTATTCCAATCCCTTTGATGAACCGAATGGTCTCTTCCATTTGTAGAACCTTCTTCTGAATATCACCGGTGTCTTGATCTTCTTTAAGATAGGTGATTTCAACAGTTTTGTTGGACTTCTCATTATGAGACTCAAGTGTTGGGACTTCTCTGTCCGGACCCTAGATTCCTCCGTATGCAGAGGATTCAGTTTGGATAGGTACTTGTGGACCCTGAGTTGATTTGTTTAGTTCTTTTAGGAGAACATTCAACTCTATTATTTGATTGCTTAATCCTTCAAACTCCTCGAGAGTGACAGGAGTAAGATTAGGCTGAGCACTTGTAGCCATGTCTAGCGGTGGGCTTAATGCCTTTTTGGACTTTGAACGAGTAACGGGACCAATCATTTCCCTACAAAAAGACTGTGCAGTTTAGTCTAGGAAAATGGGGAAATGTTACATGCTATGTAATGTGTCCGTTTTTTAGAAGTGTTTTAAGGTTTTTCCTGCAAAGCGGATGTCAGTCGTTTTGATGATAGGATAGCATGACATGTATTGATATGAAAAAGAATGCTTGTTCACATACTCCTTTATATTTTCCATTACATTGAGATTGACATGGAAATAAAATTACAAGTAATTAAAATGGGAAGGTATGAAGAGACTTCCCCCTACATTCGGTTTATCAGAGGCTGACATATCTTAAACTACTCTCGCGACTTTTTGGCATGAAGGTCCCCCGATCATCACAATTTACTTGATGGGAAGTTAATCCGATCTTTCAACTGGAGCGAATTTGGGTTGTGCCTTTCCTGAGCCTCATGGAATTAGTCTTCTGACGAGTCCAGTAATCAAACACCGACGGGTTAGCCTCTTGGTGGAGGAATCACACAACATACATTCACATACATCGTGTCTCACCGTATGGAAATGATGAGATGTGTGAAGCACTAATATCACAGGCAGATATGGTGCAAAGCACTAAAGTGTAGTAAATAAAGCATTAGTATACATTCATTCAAAATGTAAATGTAGCATTCACACATAAGCAGATAAAAGTTTTTGAAAATCTTGAATAACGACTTAAGCCCTCTTACTGGAGTCCCCAACAGAGTCGCCCCTGTCGACGTCGGGATTTTATTTGTCCCTTTCTATTCTTGTCTTTTGGTGTTCTCATTTTAGGTGAGATTTGTTTGAAAAAAACAAGTTTGAAAAGGTCCAACATTTATATGTCGATGATTTGACTATGAGAGCAGCCAATTGGTATTTTTAAATGGTTGCACCAACTCAACTTAGAAAAGGTTTGCACAAAGACCCGTGTATTTGACACTGTTTAACTGGTCTGAGAAACTGAGATTTTTTAGGGTCTGGGGCTTGATTAAGCGGAGGGAACACCCTGACTTCCATGATAACACGGTTACCGCCACTTTTCATTAAACTTTTATTTATGTATATGTGTGTAGGGCCTATATGCAGTTGTTTGGAAGTAGTGTTATGCCTCGTTTGCAACTATATACAAAGGGTTTGACTTTTGTATAAAAGTTCAATTTTAACAAGATATAACAGTAATGTTTTGTAAAACAGGTTTTTCAAACCCTTGTGCTTAATAGTAATTGAGGCCTTTGATACTTCCATTTTATTAAGTGTTCGGCTGGATTGCTTTTATTTTCGAGATGTGAGGCATTTTCAAGAAAATAAGATACATAGCAGTGCCGAACTCCTTATGGGCATGAGAGTCATCTAAGAAAATTCAGACACCGTAGATAATTTACAAGCTGGCTGTAGCTGTAAAATGTCCATCTCGGGAACTGAATCTAGATTCAAAAGTTAAAACTATGATCACATGATTCTTAGGCTCACATGAAAAAGCAATATGTACAAAATCTAGAAAAAGAACTAGATTAAGTCAATCTAAACCATTCCAGCTTCAACGGTTCCAGTTTAGTCACTATGAACCGGTTAAAGTTAGAAATAGCTAGATTGAGGCAAATCTAGCCCACAGGCTGAAAGATTAAATATCTACATTACGAAAGCAGTAAAGCATATATAAATATATATATATATATATATATATATATATATATAAGCAATGAAAAAGTCGCGGATCAACGATCCGGTCATACCCACAGAACGCGACTCTCAACGTTAGTAGATATAAGTATATAGAAGTAATAAAAAGCTTAAAAACCTAAAAAATCTTATAGTGGGCTGCCAATAAGATATCAGGTAGCTTTTGACGACTGAAAACTCTGTTTCCACCTGTTCAACTTCAGTATATAGCAAAACACGAGCTTATAAGTGTTTAGAAAGAAGAATCACTCAGTTTAGAGCACTCTAGCAGTGTTTACAGGCTGAAATGGACAGAGTTTTCTGTGGTAAAAGAATGGTCCTCCCCGATGAGAATGATTTTTCGTGGTTTGTATCATCAGTTTTCTCTAATGCTTCGCTAGAGTTATCGCCAATGGTTTATAATGTCAGGGATGGCTGACCCTCGTTGAAGTACTTTTCAACAGCTTGCATCACCGAACCCTTTTTCGATGCTTCGTTGGAGTTATTGCCAACGGTTGGTAATGTCAGGGCTGCCTGATCCTCATTGAAATAGCTTCCAATGGCTTAGGATGTCCGAATCTCCGTTGGGGATGTATTTCTGACAAGAGATACTCTTGATGAGTCTGTATATTTTTTATGGCAATCACAACCCCAGTTTGATGGCATTCGACCTTTGCGGTGCATTGAAAAAGGCCATTTTTAATAGCTTTTATCATAAGCTTTCTGAACCCTGTATCTGGGCGAATACTAATGAATGATATGTAAACCTGCAATTTGGTCTCTGAAATCAGGATTTCAAGCTTTTCCGCTTAATTGCGTAGCATCTTTTCTCCTGATTTGACTTTTTAACTTCTGGGACCTCCTTTGAACTCAAATTTGATCAAGTTGGAGGGGGTGGGGACCACCCAGGGTAGCCGCAGATAGACCCGCGGCTTTCGCGGGTTAACCTGCGGCCACCCGTGGGTTATAACTCACCTCCAATCCCTTCCACAAGTCATTTTCAAGTTAAACCCACACAGAGAATTCGAGATTTCTTCTTCAAATCTACTGAGTTCGGGCTGTTTTCTGCAAAATCCATCGCCGTACAATCGTTCTGCATTATCCTAGTAACGTTTACATGTTTTCTTTTCCAGTTTTGACCGTTGGAAAGTGAGATATCATATAGAATGCTTCAAAACACATAGTAGTGAATATGCATGCTCATATGACTTGATAAAAATTATTTAACACAGTAAATGTTTGTATTTTACCATACTGAATGTATTGATGTGAAAAAAATTAACTTTTGAAATAGTAAATTGGCACCCTTTTCTACTATATTTTCATCCTATTTGAGGACAAATGAGCAAAGGTTTTAAAGCAAAGTAATCTTGATAATTAGGTTACCCTTATGGATATGACTTTGATGTTTTTTGATGCATATAAGATGATTATGACTTTGAGTTTGTGTGCTACTGAATGGCCCTCTAGTCATGCCTATGTGCATGTGGATAGTCCTTTTCACAAAGGAGACTCTGGCAAAAAAGTTTCATGAGTCTAGGCATTGAATGAACATATATTTTTAACTCTACTGCAGATGTATGTTAAAGTAATGCATGCATGCATATAGCTATGAACTGAATTTAATGAGCTCTAAGTTAGAATTTACCATACCCTTTCTGAGGTGATTTGGAGACTTTTGTCTAGATATATGGATCCAGACCGACCAAGTAGCTCTCGTAGGAACTCTTCAGGTGTAAGGAGGAGAGCTTCAGATGTTCCTCGGCCTCGCCCAGCCCGATTGCCTCATCGATTAACTAAGTCAGGGATTCATCCTATCCGAGTTGAGAGACCAGATGTTAAGGAAGAGGAAGAGGATATACCCATTGCGGATCCTACTCCTTCTTCTTACATTCCCCCTTAGGAAGCTTCCAGCTATAAATGTGACGATTCCAGAGCTTTAAGATGATTTGAGTCATCACCCCTCGATATATCTTCATACGACTGAGGTAATAGTCGTGTTGATCTTCCTTTTCCCATTTGTGGGGGAAAGGGTTCTAATTTTGATTTGCACTTTGATGCAGGTTCCAGGCTTTACGTAGCCTAGAGGGAACTAGTTTGGCTTACATTCTCTATACCAGACTCTTCATCCAGAGTACCGAGAGATTGTCCTTGCCTGGGGCTTCGACACTTTCTTATCCATCCTCCCCTGTCGTTATCCCTGGGGTTATCTCAGGGCTTTTTATGAGCGCTGGTTTCACTAGACCCAATCTCTACATTTGTTAGATTGTGAGGTGATGATGACACCGATAGATTGGCGATTCATCACTGGGATAGAGTTTTTCGGGGTGCCAGTGCCTTTGGTGGCTGACATTTCTCTGACTACCGTCAGATCCTTGTTGGGAGTCCTAACTACGGCGCTCAAGGGTAGGACAGTCTATTCTGGTCCCTTGAGTGTAGATGACATGACTGGGCTCTGACAGAGCCATTGCCCGATGATCGAAAGATTAGAGATCGCATCCTTCAGCGATTATTTTTGATCATCCTCAAGGGTTGTTTCCTGCCTGATAACTCTTTGACGGTGTCATTCACTTTAGTAAGCTCCACTCAAGAGGTGGACCATATTAGATAGTTTGATTTAGGCTCCTACACCTTTTCCTACTTCCTCAGGGGGATGCACCTACGCTTAGAGGCTGTGACGGAGGCTTGGTTAGGGTTCTACCCATTCCTGCTGGTGAGCATTTTCTCTTTTAATTTCCCTTTGTTCGGGATGTCAGTTTATTTGACCGCAGATAATTGATCTCTGTATTCGTAGTTTTGGGCCTACGAGAGGCTCCCATGGCTTCATCTCGTTAGCATGCTAAGTTTGGGAACCTATCCACAGGGACAACGATGGCATTTCTCCACTTTAGCAGTGGTTCCTGTAGCTGAGGGTTTCACCCATTCTCGCCTACAGTTGGACTTGTTGATCGCAGAGGTCATTACATGGGTTCCTTACTCTGAGGACCATTTGACACTTGGCTTCGAGGGTTATTTCCCGACTGGTTTTGAGTTTGTATTGTCCACCCATCAGATTCCTCTCCTTACTAACGGAGGTTGGGAGCTCTATTTGGGAGAGCGTGCTATTAGGAGCACTACAGGAGAGATATGCATTCCACTCTTTCCTCCTGCTAGGTGTCATGGGCATTTATTACAGCTGATCACTGAGATCCCATTGATGGGCGTGGATGGCTTTACTTTGTCAGAGGGACCTTTCACTCAGGAGGCTTTTTACCAATGGTGGTTCCTTCGCACCATTTGAGCTCAGACATGCGCCACACAATTTATGGGGGATATGGTTCCTGGCTCCATCATGATGACAGATTGGATTGCCTGCGTCCAAGAGCCTACTCATCGGACGCAGATTGATAGTTTGACACAGCAGTTGGACTAAACACATTTCTTTATCTGGTATTTAAGCAGAGATCCATCAGAGGCGGATACTTTTGATCCTTCCAGCTCTGAGACTGGCTCTTCAGGTGGCCCAAATTCAGATGGTTTTGTCGACGTAAATCCTCCGTTGTATCAGCCTGATATCCCTTCTGGCAGAGATTCAGTGACTCGGGAGGAGTTACATCAGAATGATAGATTGGATGATGTGGACATCCACACCATTGACTTCTTCTGATGCATTTCTCACTATTTCTTTTGATAGGCTTCTGTTAGATATTAGGCGGTTGTGCCCCAGTTCTCATTATATATTTTGATAGGCCTCTTTTAACTGTTGAGCTGTTCTGCCCCCATTTCCCTGTATTTTTTAGTTATATATAGAGATGATGTATTTACATGATGATGTACTTAGGAATGTATGTATAATACTTTTTATTCCCTACATAATCATCTGTCATTTATTATGCATGCATTATGTCATGGATATGCATTTCCAGAGATGAGTTTAGCATTAACCCCTGGATAGTCTTATGATACGGCTCTACATATGTCTTCATCCATTGTTAGCCGGATTGAGCATACCTCACCCATGTTGGTGGCCTCTTCCTTGAGATCGTGGTATAACAATTTGTCTTCCCTAGATCGGGTGATAGTTGATCAATTATTGAGACACTCTATGACCATCTTGACATTTCAGATTCCATCGAGCTTTATAGAGGATATGCTTGAGCATTGGATACCAGATAGACAGGTGTTCATATTTAATACACATGAGTTGACTCCTACATTGGAGGGGTATGAGCGTCTTATAAACTTGCCATTGGATCGGCCTTGCACTCGGATGGCTATTGGTGACATGAGTCGGCAGTTTATGACCTTGACAGGCTTGAGGCGCAGAGTTGCCCTAGATGAGATTTCCTCAGGGTATATGGTGTCCACGAGTTTCTTGATTGATAGATTTGGGTCGTTGGACAGCTATTTGTGATATTCTAGGGCTTCACCATTTCTGAGGGTGATTAGCATGTCGCCCATGTAGACATATTCTTGATGTGCATAGTGGCCTATCTGTATATGCCGTTATACATGGATCACCTGGATATCGGTGTGATTATGGTAGTTCGTGCTCTCCAGGAGGGTCATACCATTTATCGATGATTTTGACAGAGAACTTGAGGTCAGCCACGTTTTGCCATTCCCATTCAGTGGGGATTTTCATAGGCAGTGAGATTCTGTTGTACGTGTGGTTTATGACACACTTGAGACCGATTGGCACATTCAGACGTCATGGGTATTATTTTTACCCATGAGATAGCCATGTCATATTCCTTTCAACCGGCTGAGTGAATTGACGCATCATCTTGGTTATCTTTCTTATCAGGGATCGAAGACCCGTTCGATATTTTGCCATGTTCATGGTTCAGGTCTCTCTATAGCTTTATCACTCATGTAGTTGGCATGGACTATCTTCCCTTGACCGGTTTGAGGGCGCGACCACATATCATCCACTGGCTGTTATGGCACAGATTTACCAGTTTCAAGATATTCATCCCTTTGACGGGGCAGTAGGTCAGCGATTATCATCTCGGCTTCTGTCAACAAAGGATTTGTTTAGGATTTACGCCTGTTGGACTCGTCGCGAGAGGGCTGACTTTTCGACTAGCCATCCAGGTCGCTCTCCAAAGTTTTCTTTATGGTTAGAGGCAGATATTGCATCGGCTAGGGTTGTATCCTCATAGCCGGGTATTGATTCTGATGATGGGGAGCCTACGGAGTACCCTGATTCTCCCATTGAGGATGAGTTGTTTACTGGTTCATCAGTAGCTCTGGTTGATTCCACTAGTATTCCTACTGGTGTGGCTCCACATTCTGCAGAGTATTTAGAGCAGAGGTTACATCTGATGACGTTTGAGAGTGATCAGGCTAGGGCCTTGATGTTGACAGCTCTTTCTGATAGAGATGTTGCTCTAGTTGAGAGAGATGATGCTCTAGCTCGCAGGGATATCGCTGTTATTGAGTGGGATGAGGCTCGATCATCTAGGGATGCAGCTGTTGTTGAGCGGGATGAGGCTCTAGCTACTCGAGATGTTGTCACTATAGACAGTACTGCACTTAGATCTCATACTACTGACATTGTTGCAGAGATGAGTGCATTCATTGATGAGCACGGTAGCACCATGCAGATGGCCATAGATCTCCTGGCTCATGTGGACACCCTGGGTCAGGAGTTCATAGATTTACCTCCATCTATTAAGAGGGATTCCATGTTGGACTTGATGGCTCGCTTATCCATGGGATTATAGATTAACTTTGATTTTCCTGCATAGACTAGGTTAGCCATTTTTGTCATATACAGGACACATTGTATATATCAAATAGTATTGTATGGCCAGGAAATATGTTTTGATTCACTTCCATTTTAGATATGCCTTGTTACTTGCTTGATAGTTACCTTTTCTCCAGGACTTGTGATCTCGATGCATTCTGAGCTCCTCCTTGATGGATGGACATTGAGATGTCTTAGGATCCTTCAGAATGGATCGTCTATCTTTGTGTTCCCCAGCTCTTTGGTGTCTTGGGACTGGTTTTTGAATGTGGTTGTGGAGAGGATTTTGGCTTTCCTCTCCGAGGTTGACCGTACCACAGATGGTCGCCGGTACTCCCATGTATGGATGAGACCAGGTAGTTCCATCTCTTATGGATTGGTGTTTTTCTTTGAGGATTCAACCGCAGTATAGATGGTCGCCGATTTTTTCTCCCTATTGTGCAAGGAGACCAGGTAGTTCTATCCCTATGGTCTAAGCCGATGAGGTATGGTTTAACTGCTCCACAGATGGTCGCCGATGTATTCCCGTGTATGGGGGAGATCAGGTAGTTGTATCTCTTATTGTTTGATTTGAAAGGTTGAAGGATGATTTTAGTATTGTTGACAGGATTTTGTTTTTCTGTAGGGGTGAGACCGCACCGTGAATGGCTGCCTACGTACTCCCATTGATGAGGGGAGATCAGGTATGCGCAGTTCGAACCTAGCGTGAAAAGGTTCAAAAGGTTGACAAAGTTGAAGGGTGTAGATTTTATTTTATTTTGTAGTTAGACCGCATCATAGAATGTTAAAAGTTGTATGTATTAAAAGGGTTTTGTTTTTGTTTGTTTTTGCAAAGGTTAGAGTGGACCATAAATGGCTGCCTACGTACTGCCGTTTATGGGGGAGATCAGGTATGCGTAGTTCATCAATGGTGGGACTAAAACTGATGTGGTTAGAAAGGTTTTGAAAACCTGAATTGACTGATGGATTGATAATCCAGAACCTGGATGTTGGTTTGTAGGTAACTTCAGACATAATACCTCTTTACGGTGTCTGAGTTGATGAGTTAGGGAAATTCTTCGCCATCCATTTCTTGCAATCTGATGGCTCCTCCTGTCAATACCTCTTTGACAATGAACGGGCCTTCCCAATTTGGGACGAACTTTCCTTTACATTGATTTTGGTTGTCAAGGACTTTCTTCAAGACCAAGTCATTTTCTTTGAACTGTCGTAGCCAGACTTTCTTGTTGTAGGATCGAGCGATCCGCTGTTAATATAATTGACCATGGAAAATGGTTGTGGCCTGCCTTTCATCTATCAGAGATAATTGGTGGTACCTATAACCATTAGTCTTCCTCCATTTGATCATCTATCAACACTCTTAGGGATTCCATTTCTACCTCTATGAGGAGCACTACTCTCATGCCATAGGTTAATGAATAGGGGGTTGCCTCGGTAGAAGTGTGCATTGACATTCTGCAGGCTAATAAAGTCAGAGGCAACAAGTCAGGCCATCCTTTGTGATTGGTAGACATCTTTTGCATGATATTTTTGATGTTCTTATTAGCCACTTCAACAGCATCATTCACCTTTGGACGATAGATGACGGAGTTGAGATGCTTGATGTGGAATTTATTGCATAATTCCTCCATCATTTGATTATTGAGGTTTTTGGCATTATCTGATACAATCACCTCTGGTTGTCCATATCGATAAATGACATTGTTTCTGATGAAACTAATGATCACCTCTGTGACACCCCCAAAATAGGTATACATCACACTACAGAAATCGAATAGAAACTTCATTTATACAACTGTTGAACTGTCGTGCAGAGTACGACAACACATAAGCTGTGAGTTTTAATACAAATATATGTAACTCTCATGGTGCCTCGACCACGACACCTTACAATGGTACTTTACATAAAAGTACAGTTAATAACTATTTTAAAAATTAAAATCTTTGGAAAATGCTCAAGGAAACCTTCCTATATGGGAGGCCATGCATCTAAGTTATGATAGATATCATATGACTTGAGAATTTTCCTTGGTTGACCCAATAGACCCCAAAGAAAAATAAGAAGATTATTATCATGTTCTTTCCAATGGTGAGTCTTCTCTTGACATATAATTATCTCCACTGTCTCCAATTGAGAATTATATTTCAACCAAACTCCAAGATTATATAGGTAGTGCTCATAGATATAATTAGCAGGTGCATGTGCACAACCCTGTCTTATGATAACACGAAGTCGTCTGTTATTAGGCATCTTGTATGATAGTGGCAAAACACCCTTTTAAAGTTGGGTTCACCTCACCCTATTCGGTTCACCAAAATCTACGGTTAAAATGACGTATAAAATACGACACACTTATCTAAAATTCTCAATAAAATTATTTCCGTACTGTTTTAGGGAAAACCTCAACAGCTATAGACCATCGTTCTATTCCCCTGTTACCCCGCTCGACCCAGCTACACTCTTATTACTTGAAAGGAATTATGAAGCAAAAGGGTGAGCACAATTAGCCCAGTAAATAATATCATGACTAAAGATAATTAAATTATTAATAGCCTTCATCAGTAATAAATCAGAGATTTAGAACATATGGTAGATGATAAAACTTTTCAACCATAGTGGCAGCGGAACGAGTAATCCATTAGAAGAGTCAAATAGACCATAAAGTCTATTATCTTCTCCATGTTAAAAGTCCACCAACAATGTTTTATCCCTGTAACATAAATCAACAGTTCCTGTCCATAATCATATGAATAACTCATAATCATAATTGTGATTCTAAATTCCTCTTCGCACCCAGGACGAAGATAATTTTCATCACCTGTGTTTACCTGAAACATCAAAGATCATGGTTATACCAAATCACAGTTCTTGTTCATAATCATACTAATAAATTCATCTTTGCACTATGGGCCAAAGATATTCATTGACAAGTCATCTTTGCACTACAGGCCAAAGACATACAACTGTATTTTAGAAGAGTCAAGTAGAGCATGATATCTACTATCTTCTATGAATTAAAAGTTTATTATCAATATTCTATCGCTGAGACTCAACTCAATACATCACCGAATTATCCATGCACTACGGCCAAGGATATTCGTTAGTATCACATCCATAAATTATCCATGCACTACGGGACAAGGATATTCATTAGTATTACGACCACGAATTATCCATGCACTACGGGCCAAGGATATTCGTGTTTTCACCAATGGTCATGATCATGCCAAATAACAATTCATCTTTGCACCCTTGGCCGAAGAGAACGCATGGTTATGATCATACCAACATATGTCCATCAATGCACTATGGGCCAATGAGGACTTTTACCACATCATTTGTAACATTACGGTCATGATTATACCGAAGAATCCCTGGTTATAATAATACAAATCAACAGTCCAACTATGCACGTAAGCATAAGGATAAGGATGATGACAATGATATAAGCATTAATCAAACGAAATCAAGGATAAATATTAAAGATTTTAAATTTATCCAGAGTTTAAAAATATCCAAATTGTCAACATGATATTACTTTGTGGAGTAAAATTCAAGAATAATATTCATGTATCAAAAATAATTTGGACAGAAAAGAAATATATTTTTCAGGTGAATAGTACTCTGTGAATAGTAACTCGTTAATAGTAACTCGTGAATAGTAACTCGTGAATAGTAACCTATGAATAGTACTCCGTATTCGTAAATAGTACCGTATACGTGAATAGTAACCTATGAATAGTACTCATAAAAGGAAAATACAAAAGAAAACGATATTTCATGACGAGTATAAAAGAAATGATATCTCATACGAGTATAAAAGAATATACGAAACTATAAATGGATTTTCACCCGCCATGCGGTAATCCACGTAGACAGATCATTTTCACAATTTAATAAAGAATGAATACGAAGGGTTATTCACCTGGCATGCAGTAGTCCGCGTAGACAGATTATTTCCACAGAATAATAAAGAATGGAATAACAAAAAATTTCACCATGCATGCAGTAGTCCGCGTAGACAGGTTATTCCCACAGAATAATAAAGAATGGAATAACAAAAGATTTCACCATACATGCGGTAGTCCGCGTAGACAGGTTATTTCAACAGAATAATAAAGAATGGAATAACAACCCTTACGAGTATTGAAGGAAAATAACTCTCTTCATGAATACGAAAGAAATAATACCCCTTACGAATACAAAATAAATAACACCCTTTACCAATACAATAAATAATATCCCTTACGAATACGAAAAATAATATCGTAAGCGAATATGAAATAAATAGCACTCCTTACCTTAGTAGAAGATTGAATACTGAAGTAGGGTAGTAGTAGAATACTCCTCTTCTTTCTCTCTAGAGTTTCAGTGAATTCGTAAGAAATAATTAAAGAATGAGCTTCTATTTATAGAAAAAAGGACTGAATAGTAACTAATTCATGAACGGCCCAGATTAATTTACTTTTAAACCGATGATCCATATTGATTTACTATTAAAACTTTAAACCAGCGATCCATATTGATTTACTATTATAACTTTCCACCAGCGGTCCATATTGATTTATTATTATATCTTCAACCAACGATCCATATTGATTTACTATTATAAATTCAACCAACAGTCTAAAAAATTAGCACATCTCCTCATGGAATAATAAGCCAAAATTATAACAAACACCTCTATTTATATCAAAAATTGAATAAATATTTACCACAAATTATTTATCTTTAATCAACACATTTTTAATCTATTAACAATTATTCATCATTAATCTTATAACTCATAATATTTAACAACCAGATCATTCTCAGGAAAGAGGGGGCTTTCCGATAAGGATTTCTCCCTATTGGCGCGTAATTAGGTGACCAAACCTCTCCTCGACAGAACTGTCTAGACATCGTTAATATTGCAAATAATAATATGAATAACATTGTCGCCTCAATTATTGATTAAATAATATAAAATATTATGCAGATGATATTATGACAATAATTAAATCAAATAACGTGAGATACTCTGTAGCAATTACTGTAGCAATAATTGAGTAGAACAGAGTGACTTCTCACGTAAGCATCAATAATCAATACCATTTGCTACTATGCAACCACGCGTATTGCTGTACTTTTACCACCGGATATTTCAATAGTTTAACGATAAAAACTTTTGCCATTATTTTTTATAAAAAGTTATTTCTGTCGTTTGCTAACTCTGACAGTTATTCCGTTGTGGGGTCCACCAATGATGGTGTCGTCGTACAAATATTCTCTTACAAAAAGAATATTCCCTGACCTAACGAATATTTCCCGACACAACGAATATGTTATAACAACTTGTTTACTTTGCAAAATTTTCAAATATCATCCTTAACATTAAACTTTTATCAATTTAACTATTTACCAAAATAGAAAAATTAAATACTTTTATTTTATAAAATTTGGGGTCTTACAACCTCTTTGGTAACTCTGGGGAAAGAGGTTTCCTCTACCCATTTGGTAAAGTAGTCGGATCATGGTGAAGATAAACCGATAACCATTGTTGGCTTTCGGCTCGATTGGCCCGATTACGTCCATCCCCCACATTGAAAAGGGCCAGGGTGAACTCATACTGTGGAGTTCCCTTGGAGGGGCGTGTATAGCATTTTCATGAATTTGGCATTGATAACATCTCCTAACGTGATCACCATAGTCAGCTTTTAGAGAGATCCAGTAATGCCCTATTCTTAAGATCTTCTTGGCAAGTAGAGGACAGCTCGTGTGTGGACCGTACACTCCACCATGGATTTCATCCATGAGTCTCTTGGCTTGAACTTTATCTAGGCATCTTAGAAGGCCTAGTCCCGCATCTCTTTTGTAGAGTATGTCTCCCCTCAGATAGAATTTCATGGTCATTCTATGGATCCACTTTCTTTTAGCTTGACTCGCCCCAGTGGGCATAGATCCATCTCGCAGATATTCCTTGATGGACTGGTACCAAGGGTGTTGGATGGGAGGTAGTTCGTCCAATACTTCTCCGATGTAATTCCCATAGGCTGGGGCCTTTTGGCTGGCAAATTTGATATTTAGAGTGTCTCCCTTTTTAGATATGTTGATCAAGGAGGCCAAAGTTGCTAATGCATCCGAAAAGTCATTCATGTTATGAGGAATGTGGAGGAAGGATATTTCTTCAAACTTCGAAGCCATCTGGATTACTTGTCCATGGTAAGACATTAAATGTAATTCTTTGGTGCGATAGACACCAGTGGTTTGCTTGATTACCAGCTCAGAATCTCCAAAGACAGTTAACCATTTAACGCCCATGGATTGGGCTAGCTTTAACCCCATTATACAGCCTTCATACTCAGCTGTGTTGTTGGTGCAAACAAACTGTAATTTGATAACAACGGGATACTGTTCTCCCAAAATAGACACCAGAACTGCTTCTACTCCAACACCTTCCATGTTTATAGCTCCATCAAAATACATCTTCCATGACTGGATTGTATCCTTCTAATGGTGTTGCTGAATTATCATTACCCCTTTATCGGGGAAATATGCTTCGAAGGGTTTGAAATCCCCTAATGGCGATGCGACCAGTTGATCCGCAATTCCTTGACCTTTGTTAGACTTTTGGGTCACGTAGATGATGTCGAATTGCTGGAGGATCAACTCCTATTTGGACAGTCAATAATTCTACATGGGTTTGCTGAATACATAATTTAGAGGATCCACGTGGCATATGAGATAGGTAGTGTGACCATGGAGATAATGTTATAATCTCATGGAATTCCATGCTAATACACAACAAGTCGTTTCAATCAAGGTATAAGTGTGCTCACAGATGCTAAATCTTTTGCTGAGGTAATAGAAAGCTATTTCTTTGCCTCTATCATCTTTTTATCCCAGCATGCAGCCCATGGAATTGTCATTGATTGACAAGTACATAAACAGGGGAACGTCATCCCTTAGAGGTGCCAAAATAGGAGCTTTGACCAATTTCTCTTTGATGGAAGGGAAGGCTTGTTGACACTCTTCGTTCCATTTCTTGGAGGAGTTCTTCCTTAACAACTTGAAGATGGGCTCAAAGGTTTTTGTGAGTTTGGAGATGAATCGGCTGATAAAGTTGATTCTTCCCAGAAATCCCTGTATTTCCCTCTCTGTCTGGGGCACGGGCATCTCAGTAATGGCTTGAATTTTGGCAGGATCCAGCTCAATGCCTTTGTGGCTTACTAGAAATCCCAGTAACTTGCCTGACTTTACGCCGAAGGAACACTTGGCCGGATTTAGCTTCAAGTTATACTTGCGCAACCGGTTGAAGAGCTTTTTGAGACGGTCTATGTGGTCTTCTTCCCTTCAAGATTTGACAATGATGTCATCCATATAGATTTCTATCTCTTTGTGTATTAAATTATGGAAAAGAGCCATCATGGCTCGCTGATAGGTAGCTCCAGCGATGATGAGGCTGAATGACAATCGTCTGTAGCAAAAGATTCCCCAAGGAGTAATGAATGTTATATTCTCCCGGTCCTCTTCAGTAACCATGATTTGGTGGTACCCAGCAAAGCAGTCAACAAAGGACTACATGTCATACTGAGCTATATTGTCAATGAGTATGTGGATAAATGGTATCAGGAAGTTGTCTTTGAGATAAGCTTTGTTCAAATCCCTATAATCCACGCATATTCGCACATTCCCTCTGGGTTTAGGTACGGGAACTATGTTGTATAGCAACTCAGGGTATGTTGATACCATGATGATGTTAGCTTTGAATTGTTTCACAATTTCTTCCTTGACTTTCAAACTCCACTCACATTTTAATCGCCTAAGCTTCTGTTTTACTAACTTGAATCTCTCTTTAATGGGTAGGTGATGAATGACGATATCAGTTGACAAACCAATCATGTCTTCATGTGACCATTCAAACACATCCTGGAATTCGGTCAATAAAGCAACCTTGTCATTCCTTTAGCTTGGGGTAAGGTCCATGCCAATCTGGATTTGTTTGGGGTTTTCTGAGGTTCCGAGGTTGAAGGAGGTGGTTTGATCAAGGTTTGGTTTGGGTTTATCTTCAACCCATTCTTTGATCTCTTAAGTCACCTCATAGTCCTCTTGATCAATCTCCATCAAGTCAGAGTCCAACTTTACATCAAAGTTGCAGTCATTGTGAGGAATTAGCATTCCATCAGCAAGTTTAGACAAATCTAACTCTGGAGTCCTGAAACAAAATTCTTTAACTTAATATATGAAACTATTTGATCATACAAAGTGTTAGTGTGGCATGACAAAATACGAAGTTAATGATATCTACAGGGCATAGGGATTTTCTTCCTTTTTTACCCTTTTCAACAAATGCAAGGAGTGTTGCTCCAATTGTCGAGGGTCAAGTCCTGGTGGACGGTTATGATGAAGGGGTAGTTATCATCCTTTTCCTCTTGGATTATGACCATGACATCTGAGCAGTCGTCATCTGAGAAATCCTTATCCACACCCTCGGTATGCACTAGGAAGTACATCTTCAACAATTGTCTTCTTATGTCTTATTTGCACCTTTGATTCCTTTCCTCAATGTCTGAGTCTGGAATTAGGACTTCTTTTCCACTGGCCGGTCTAGGCTTAGGAAATAGCATACCCACCACGGAGATAGGAATTTTTCTTAGAGGCTGTACAGAATCTGCATCTATAGGTTTAGGCAGTAGAATTGTAGATGAAGGAATTGGTGTATGCTTATGCGGGTTCCTGCGACTTGACCTAGAAGAATAGCCTAGCCCGACCTTCCCTTTCTGGTGGGGAATTTGAATTGGGCATTTAATTCCTTGATGATTCTTTCCTAACCCTTATCTTGGTTGGAAACTCGAGGATATCATCTCTTGACTGGCCGACATTACCTCGACAAAAACTCTCGGTTTCAAAGTTGGAGCCCCGATGGGTTGATAGTGAGTGTTGCTCACCTCAAGGGCTTGGAAGCTAACAGGCTCAACTTCTTCATTGAAACTGATTAGAGGCTTATCACTTTAGACAGGATACTCTGGTTCAGCATTGATAGTGACCAGATTACTGTTGATGATATACTTGAGTTATGGATGAAGAGTGGATGGGACGGCTCCCGCCATATGGATCCAAGGTCTTCCCAACAGTAAATTATATCATGTAGTGATTTTAAGCACTTGAAAGGATATGCAAAATATATGTGGACCGATTTCCACTTGTAATTCAACCTCTCCTACATCATCTCGCCGAGACCCATCAAAGGCTCTGATGACTGTGTGGCTGCTTCGGATCCGGTTGGGATTGATCTTTATTCTTTCCAATGTGGCATATGGGCAGATGTTTAGGGATGATCCTCCATCTATTAGCACACCTCCGACCACATATCTGAAAGACATCACTACTATGTGCAGTGGCTTGTAATGACCCGTCCCTTCGGGGGGTATGTCATCATCAGTGAAGGATATCACATTGCTGTTGAAAATGTGATCTACCAGATAATGAAACTTTTCAACATACACCGTCTTTGGCAAGTGGGCTTCTTCTAATATATTCATTGAGACCTTCCAATGATCTTCTAAAGAGAATACCAAGTCTAGAATAGATATCTTTTGAGGTGCCTCTTTCAAGATTTGCACCACCTTGGCTTCATTATGTCCCATCTTGCAGAGGAATTCTTCAATTTTCTCCTTGGGCACTTTCCCCTTGGATCTGATGGCTAGCTTCATCACTCGTTGAGGGAGATATAGCGAATTTTCCTTGGATACCACAATAATTGTGTTTGATGTTAATCCTTCAACATCCCCATAGTTCCATGGTACTTTTTTCAGGCTAGTGATAGGATATTGCGACCTGAATGCCAATATTAGTGGTTCTGGTGTAGCCACCTTCAAAGGGTTTTAAACTCCTTTGAGCGTAATTATTTGAATTATAAGGGGTGTTGCAGCCGCATCTCCCTCAAAGGATATGACTGCTATGATCTCCCTCCATCTTTGCGATCCTGGAGGAAATGTATTTCCACTCTCCAGTGATACGGTGCCATCATCTACCATTTGCAGGTCACCGCTATAAATCATATTTTGGATAAGATGACGAAGTGCCCAGTATCCTTCAGTGTTGTGACCACGAGTATTGGAGTGGTATCGACAGACCCTGGTAGCATTAAATCTTTTTGAACATGGATTGACATGGGGTAGCAGTGACAAGTAGGTTTTATACCTACTTATCTGGTATCTGTTACTTGAATTAGTTGCTCAAACTCATGTTTCTTAGTTACTTTTCATGCATTTTGTGTTCATTTTGTAGATTATATGCTTTGGAGCTATGTAAACGACTGTTGGTATGAAAACATAAGAAAAAGGCTACTATTGGTATGAAGAAGCAAGGGAAAGCAATTCGGACATCTTTTAGACCAAAATACGCAAGCAAATACAAGAAGGGAAGATTGAAGGACTTTTAACACCAAATTGGATGCATGTTCTTAGCTTGGAACTTAGATTTTATTGTAGATCTACTTCTTAGCTTTTTGAAACATCTTGAATCGTCACAATCGAAGTTCGGATGTGAGAGTTATGGCCTTTTTATCAACAAAAATCAAAGCTAAGAGTTGTCATGCTTGCCATTTACATAGCATCTACTTCAAAGCCAGATTTCCACCTTGATCTGATCCGAATATATCAATTTTCAAAGAATAAAAGTTGTAGATCTCGACGATATCTTCGATTTGATAGGTGGCAGGCCCCATAAGTCCTATCAGATTAAAAGTTATGGCCGATTTACCAGAAAACACTATAGCAAAACATACCCCAGTCAGGGCTGGCTCTTTTATGCCTAGTACCCCAGCCGGGGCTGGGATACTAAAGTTAGTTAACAGTAGCATAACAAGCCGTGGCTGGCTATTTGCAATGTAATACCCCAGCCAGGGCTGGGGTACGAGCCAGAACAAGTTTTTGACGCGTTTTGGGTCGAATTTTGATACCTTTTTGACTCCGAATTGGATTGGGTTTGCTCCTAAGCTAAAAATTAGACTTGTAACCTATAAATACATGATGGGAGGCATAAAAGAGAGAGAATTCTATTAGATTAGATTATAGTAGATTAGGACCAAAAACACTTGTTCTTATTAATTTTGGAGAATGAAGCAACTTGGAGACCATTGAAGATCAAGAGTAGGAGCATGAGGAAGATGGAGATTTGCTGACAATAGATTTATTCTTCAATCTAATCTTATTCTTATCTTTTAATGTGTATTCAAGTGTGGATTCTTAGTTTTAATTCAATGAACTAATTCTTTGTTTGAGATTACTATGGATCTTATTGTGTAATTTACTTTAATATACTTCCTTGTTGGTCTTATTAGCTATATTTGGATTGCTTATTATGATTTGTGTTTATTGCTTAATTGCCTAGCTAACAATTACCGTGATAATCTATATAAACTCGAGAGATGAAGTATAGATTTAGATCTGATCATAATAGCATGTGATTGTATTTTCTGCATGGTGTTGGAATTCATAATTTATGTCTAGGATAGAGATATACCTATACATCGCATGTAGTCTGATAAAAACTTGCACATAAACTATTTTTAATTGTAATTCACATAGAGATATAGTGAATTAGTTAATTAGAGTGTTCAATTTGATTCTATCATCTATGGGTTTGATTTGATATGAGTATGGTGCATTGAGAGATGGCCATATTTTACTTTCGTGTTCTTGATTAACAATCCAGTATAAATAATTTGACTTAACAGGAAGTGTGTTGATTTAAATAAAGCAATAGGTGAAATTGTTGTCTCAAGTCGTCAATATCTTGTTTCATTCTAGGGATAGTTAGTAATAGTTTAATTAATTATTTTAAATTAAAATATTAAATCATTTGTCTAAATAAGATTAAATTGGATATAGGTTAGTACTTGGTAATTCTTGTTAATTAATTTCTCGTGGGAACGATACTCTACTTTCACTTTATTACTTATTGACCACGTATACTTGTGTGTTATGCGTAATTAGATTTTACCCAACAAGTTTTTGGCTCCGTTGCTGGGGAATTAGTTTAATATTTTTTTGCCAATATTAGCTTCAATTAAATTAGTCTTAATTTAAATATTTTTTATTTTTTATTTTATTATCTTTCTATTTTTCTCTCGTTTCAGGTACCATGACTGGATGCAATTATCAATGGCCATATACAAATATGACTCCACCAAGGGACACGAGAATTGATGGACTTAATGCATTTTTTGCATTATCAGCACAGCTTGAGACAATTTCGAGGAGGTTGGATGTTGTTGCAGCCCAATGTATTCGAAGGAAAGCGCTAGTTTGTAAATATTGTGCAGGTAATCATTCGAGTCATCAATGCACCGTCAGTTTTAAGCCGGGACAACATGGTGGTGAATGCCTCAACCAGTATGCATATGCTAATTATCATCAAGCTTGGGGGTATCACCCAGATTCGTCATGGAGCTACAATTATGAAGACCAATACTACGCTTCAAATCCAACATACACACCGAAATTCTCATATCCACATCCATTGCCACAAGAAAAAAAGTCAAAGTTGGAAGAATTCATGTCAAAGATCATAGCAAACCAAGGGGAGAGGATGATGAGTCAAGAAATATTGAACCACAATTTTTAGCAATAGATGGAACAACTCATCACCACTTCAACCCATGGTCCTCAATACATGGATTCCAAATCTGAGATAGATAATTCAAGGTTGGAGGAATTGTTGTCCAAGTTCGTAGTATCAAATGAGGAGAGGAGGATTAATCAAGGGATATCAATTCAAAATCTGCAGAACCAGATGGATCAAATGCTTTAAAGCCTTAAACAATTGTCCTCAAAACAATTGGTGTTATGATGAGGATTCTGAGATTGATGAAGTACCCGAGCCAAATCTACAACTGGATGAGACACGAGATGTTGAAAAAGAGGAGACAAGTGGGGATAATGAAAATAAGGTCGGTGAAGAACTCACTATGAGTACCAATGAGGATGAGTCGATGTTATTAGTGCCCCAAGTTCCTTCTCCGCCAAAGATCAAGGGTCCAGTTAGATTTGCAAAATCGTGTCGCTTGGTAGTCATGTCGTCGGCAAGACTCTTTATGACATGAGAGCTAGTACAAATGTGAAGCTATGGTGGAATGAGGAAGAGAAAATAAAAGAGGAAAAGCCCGTTGTATTTTTCATGCCTCAATGCGAAAATCTATTCACAAATACAACGGAAGAGGCACCTAGCTATGCAATGGAAATGGGGACATCATGTACAAGAAATATGCTAGGTGGCTTCAATTCGAAGATTCTCACGAAGGGGAACGTCCCAATGCACACTGCGGTTCTAATGGATGGAGGGTTCCTCAATTTTTGAAGAGGAATTAGATAGCGTTGACCAGACAAAGTATGGCTAAAGGACTATAAACCAAGCGCTTATTGGGAGGCAACCCAAGTTTAATTTTTAGTTTTTTTTTAGGTTTCATAGTATTTAATAAATTTTTATTTTTTTGGATTTAACAAGCTTGCTTCTATCATATTCACATGTTAGTTTAGTCCAACTCAAGTGTGGTGCCCGATTCATTCCAATGTTCCTAACCTATTCTTCAGACTTCGCAGACAAGGAGATAAATTGCTATATGTCAAGGAAGTCGTCTCTTTTAATTTTTTCCTATCTTAGCCATTGAGGACAATGTATGTTTTAAGTTTGGGGGTATTTATCATGTTTAGTATTTACTTGGGCAATGTTTTAATGGAATTTGATTTTGGCTAATGATAAGTGGGTGGTTGATGTTGTTAACTCTTGGAGAATTGATGAGCATGCTTAGTCTATATTTCAACTCATTAGTTGGTTTCACAATACTTGCAAAATTTTTGAAAATTTTTACACATATCCATTTGTTTAGCCAGTTGGGATTGAAATTGTTTGGCTAAATGCTTATGAAAGATACCATTGCAACTTGAGAAATCTTACTTAAGCATCATTCAAAGTGAAAATTAGGCACTCACATAAGTTTGGGGGAAATCTTGGGGTATTTTTGAAAAAAAAGATTATTGGAACCTTCCCGAGTTGAATAATTGAATCTTGTGGTGGGTCGAGATGGAGCGTAAAATGCACTCCCCATAAACACAGGCACGAGATAGAGCGAAAAACACACTCATTCAATGAAAAGTGGTAATCAAGATGGAGCATAAAACGCACTCGTTCAATGAAAAGTGGAAAGTGAGATGGAGCGTAAAACGCACTCACTAAATAGAGAAAAGAAAATATGTATGTTTAAAATACTTGGGAAGGGTTCATATGTGATTAAAAGTTTAAATATCCGGTTGATCCTCAAGAAAAATTTGTGCTATGTCTGTATTAGCGGTGATTGATGTGATAAGAAGTTTTGAAAGTTGTTTTTGAAAATCTTTTATGAGTATTGGTTGATCTATTCTAAATCATGACTGGTTTGAACATATGGAGGCACACACGCACTTAAAGGATCAAGAGTAGATGTGAAGCTAATGAAAGTTGTTGAAATTTTAGACATGATATTATTTTGAAATTTTCTACGGGTTATTATTTGAGGTAACCTTTGAGGCCATTGTCCAAATTCATATTGATTCATTGTTTAAGTGGATCATTTCTCAAGAATGAATCTATCTAATTTGTGTTTTTTCTTGAGGACAAAGCAAAAATTTAAGTTTGGGGGTATTTGATAAGTAGGTTTTATACCTACTTATCCGATATCTGTTACTTGAATTAGTTGCTCAAACTCATGTTTCTTAGTAACTTTTCATATCTTTTTATGTTCATTTTGTAGATTATATGCTTGAGAGCTGTGTGAGCGACTATTGGTATGAAAACGCAAGAAAAAGGCGACTATTGGCATGAAGATACAAGGGAAAGCAATTCGGACATCTTTTGGACCAAAATACGCAAGCAAATGCAACAAGGGAAGATTGAAGGACTTTTAACACCAAGTTCGATGCATGTTCTTGGCTTGGAACTTGGATTTTATTGTAGATCTACTTCTTAGCTTTCCAGAACATCTTGAACCGTCCCAATCGGAGTTCGGATGCGAGAGTTATGGCCTTTTTATCAACAAATATCAAAGCTAAGATTTGTCATGCTAGCCATTTACATAGCATCTACTTCAAGCCCGATTTCCACCTTGATCCAATCTGAATCTGTCAATTTGTAAAGAATGAAAGTTGTAGACCTCGTCGATATCTTTGATTTCATAGGTGGCAAGCCCCGTAACTCCTCCCGAATTAAAAGTAACGGTCATTTTACCAGAGGACACTGTAGCAGAACATACCCAGCTGGGGCTAGCTCTTTTATGCCTATTACCCCAGTCGGGGCTGGGGTACTAAAGTTAGTTAGCAGCAGCATAGCAAGCTGGGGCTGGCTATTTGCAAGGCAATACCCCAGTCGGGGCAGGGGTACGGGCCAGAATAAGTTTTTGACACTTTTTGGGTCGAATTTTGATACCTTTTTGACTCCAAATTGGATTGGGTTTGCTCCTAAACTAAAAATTAGACTTGTAACCTATAAATACATGATGGGAGGCATAAAAGAGAGAGGATTCCATTAGATTAGATTAGAGTAGATTAGGACCAAAAACCCTAGTTCTTATTAGTTTTGGAGAATGAAGCAACTTGGAAACCATTGAAGATCAAGACCAGAAGCTTGAGGAAGATGGAGATTTGCTAACAATAGATTTATTCTTCACTCTAATCTTATTCTTACCTTTTAATGTTTATTCAAGAATGGATTCTTAGTTTTAATTCAATAAACTAATTCTTTGTTTGAGATTACTATGGATATTATTGTGTAATTTACTTTAATATACTTCCTTGTTGGTCTTATTAGCTGTATTTGGATTGTTTATTATGATTTGTATTTATTGCTTAATTTCCTAGCTAACAATTACCGTGATAATCTATATGAACTCGAGAGATGAAGTACAAATTTAGATCTGATCATAATAGCATGTGATTGTGTTTTCTGCATGGTGTTGAAATTCATAATTTATGTCTAAGATAGAGATATACATATACATCGCATGTAGTCAGATAAGAACTTGCACATAAACTCTTTTAAATTGTAATTCACATAGAGATATAGTGAATTAGTTAATTAGGGTGTTTAATTTGATTCTATCATCTGTGGATTTGATTTCATATGAGTATGGTGCATTGAGAGATGACCATATTTTACTTTCGTGTTCTTGATTAACAATCTAGTATAAATAATTTGGCTTAACAAGAAGTGTGTTGATTTAAATAATGCAATAGGTTAAATTGTAGTCTCAACTGTTCAATATCTTGTTTCATTCTAGGGATAGTTAGTAATAGTTTAATTAATTATTTTAAATTAAAATATTAAATCATTTATTTAAATAAGATTAAATTGGTTATAGGTTAGTACTTGGTAATTCTTATTAAAGTGGGAACGATACTCTACTTTCACTTTATTACTTGTTGACCATGTATACTTGCGGGCTATGATTTTTCCCTCATTGATCAACATCTGCAAGATTTCTTCCATCGGTTAGCCCAAATGGGTGAACTCCCATTTGTTGGTAAAGTCCCGACGGGCTTGGGCTCTTACTTTTCTTACAAGCTTTTCCTCCAAGGTTTCATTCTCTGGGGTCTGTGGTGGATTCTTTATGATAAGGGAGAGGAGACCCTCATGCTCTTGACTGAACAACTGCCATGTGACTTGGTGCTGATGTATCAGCCGTTCTGCCAGTTGATTGACCTGTTCATCGATAGACTTCAACTCCCGTTCTATCATGAACTGGAACTCTGAATAATCCCACTTATCAGAATTTTCTTTGCTAGTTTGGGGAGAACCACCCACGTATTTGGGGTACTTGGAACTCTCTCCACTGCCTCTATTGATCATGTTAACATCCTCTTCCTTGTGTTGAGGGAGAGGGTTATCTTGAACATGTAGTTGTTCGAGCATTGTCACCACGATCTCACCACTGTCTATTAAGTCCTGGATCTTATGCTTGAGGGCCCAACTGTGATGCCCCCAAAATAGGTATACATCACCCATTCTGAGTCGCCAAATACATGGTGCAGAATACAACTACAAACTTAATTATACAACTATCGTGTAAAATACGACAAAACATAGCTGAGAGTTTAAACAAGAATATTTCCTTCCAGACAATATCCACACTTAATGGAGTCCTCATTACAATTATTATCACACTATTTAACAAAATAGTGAAGACTACTATTGCACCATCTCGGACCATCACTCTGTTCCCTGACTAGTCCCAGCTATATTCTCATTTCCTGAAGAGAACAATAAAAGCAAAAGGGTGAGCTCAACTAGCCCAGTAAAAAATATTATAACAAAGATAAGACAGAATAAATTATCGTTAGCCTTCAACAGTGTTAAACTAATAAAATACAATAAACATCAAGTTTAACAGCAGCAGAACAAACAATCCATTAAAAGAGTCAAGTAGAGCATGATAACTACTATCTTCATGATAACTACTATCTTCTACGATTTAAAAAGTTTTTCATCAACTATCGCTGAGACTCAGCTTAATAAATAAACCACATCATCGAATCATCTCTGCACTATGGGCCAAGGATATTCATGTAATCATCAATGTTCATGATCAAATCAACAACTGTCCATCAATGCACTACGGGCCAATGAGGACTTTTACCACATCATTTGTAACATTACGGTCATGATTATACCTAATAATCCCTAGTCATAATCATACCAATCAATAGTACATCTATGCACGTAAGCCACAGATGACTTTTATCACAATATAAGCATGAGGATGATGACAATGATATAAGAATTCAACCAAACGAGATCAAAAATAAATATTAAAGACTTTAAATTTATCTCGAGCTTAAACATATCCAAATTGTCAATATGATACAGCTTTGTGGAGTAAAATTCAAGAATAATATTCATGTATCAAAAATAATCTTTGACAGAAAAGAAATTAATTTTTGTCGTGAATAGTACTTCGAGAATAGTACCCCGTCAATAGTACCCCGGCATGAAAAATGCCCCGAATACCCGAGTGATTAATACCTGAGTGAATAGTACCTGAGTGAATAGTAACTCGTGAATAGTAACCCGTGAATAATAACTCGGTATGAAAAGTACCCCGAATCCTCGGGTGAATAATATTATAGTAACCGAGTGAATAGTAACCCGGGTGAAAATATTGATATTTAATATGAAAGTTCATATCAATATTCCAATGAAACGATACTGAATGAAACGCAAAACTGTGACGAACGAGAATTTTGTAAATTAATTTTAAATATTTATTGAATTAAATAAATATATTTCGATGATTTAATTATTAGATTTAATAATTAATCGATGCAATTGTGGTAGATTAATTTAATTTTATGTGTTATATTTATTAAATTAATGTAGAGAATTTTTATTATTCAAGTATGTGATTATGTGAGCTTATTGAATTAAATGAATTATTTAATTAAGCATAATGTTATTTAATTAATTTAATTATTAATTGGAAATTTAATAAATTGACATTATTTATTAATGAGAAAATTAAATATATGACTATGTGAATTTATGAGAAGTTATTATATTTTATTTATATTAAATAAGATATATGAGTTATTGTGCAAGTGGGTGTGACATGATTTAAACTATATTGTAAAGGTTTTATTAAATTAAATGGTTTTGTAATTTATTTAACTAGCCAAACATGGCATTATGAGGAGTTAAGGCCAGTTAACCCATGACTGGGTAACTGACTCCCAACGCGTCTCTTTTTTTTTTCACAATACGTCTTCTTCTCATTCATTAATTGTCCAAGTCTGTAAAAGAGAAGGAGAGCATTTGAGAGTTCAGAAAAGTGAGAATTTGTGAGAGATATTATAAGTATTTAATTAACAGGTACTTGTAGAAAGCTTTCATTAACCATCTCCTAACCTATACTCTGGGTAATTCTCCCAAACCCAATTTCTACATTTACGTCTCATAAATTGGCTTTTATATTGTTCTGTAAATCTCTGTATTTGGGAGATATGAGATGATTGTAATTTTATGTATGTGTTAATATGTATCAATTCGTGTTTAATTACATATATTACATGATTTCATATCATCAAGTTCATGAAAGTATGTCGTACATATGTTATTTCAAAATAAACAGAGTACGTGATATGGCCATATAGCCATATATGTGATAATTGATGTATTGATTATATATTATCCCTAAAATTTACACCCTTATATTATTGAGCATGTTAATACGAAGAGATCAAGCCTTAAACGAACGGATTCGGTGTTATAACGAATCCGTACGGCTAAATTATGTGTTTTGTTCAAAAACTTCAAGAACATCAAGAACATTCCAATTTTACATGATTTAAATCTGTGATTATATGTTTTAATGGGTTAAAATCACTTTATAGATGTTGTATTATGAATATACATGAACTATAACTTGTGGGTATGTCTAATTTTGAGTAGAAAATAAGAAATTGGGAGAAATTGGCATGTTCTGCGATTTTTCGCGAACAGCCATATCTGTGTCTGGCATGCCGCGCCGCAGCGCCGGCTACCAGTTCATTTCCCGCGCCGCAGCGCCCCCGTGCCGTAGCGCCATAACTCGAGCCACAGCGCCACGGCGCCGCAGCTCCAAGTGTCCGTGTAAGACCCCGAATTTTATGAAATAAAAGTATTCAATTTTTCTTATAATTACTATTCAGTAAATGGTTAAATTGATAAATGTTAAAGTTAAGGGTGATATATGATTTTTTTTCAAAATACACAAGTGGTTATAAAATAATCATTGTTGTCGGGGAATATTCGTTTGGTCGTGGAATATTCTTTCTGTCGGGAAATATTCGTACGACAGCACAGCTATTTGTGGGCCCCATAACGAATAACTGTCGGGTGAATAAAACGACAAATTTGAGTTTTTACAAATAACGACGTAGTTGTTACTATTAATACTGTTGAAATACCCGGTGGTTAAAATACTGTAATACGCGTTATTGCACAGTAGCACACGGTATTGCACAGTATTTTTGAAATTATTGATTCTTACGTAAGAAGGCACTACTCAATAATTATTACAGTAGTTACTGTTCAATATTTTATTTTATTGATTCAATAATTGTTGCGTTGATATTTTATATTATTGTTGTTTCAATAATTGTTGCTGCACAGTATTTTCCTTTATCAGATCAATAATTCATATTATTTGAATAATATTATTGTCAATGTCTAGAAAGTTCTGTCTAAGGAGAGGTTTGGTCATCTAATTGCGCGCCAGTAAGGAGAAATTCTTATTGGAAAGCCCCCTCTTTCCTGGGAACGGTCTGGTTGTCATAAATGTGATTCTGTAATATTATTTGTGAATAATTAATTATTGATTCATATGATAAGGAAATATTTATTTTATGTGGATATGAATGAGGGATATATTTTTGTGGTTAAAAAAATGAAGGAGTTAATGTTGAGGTTTTTATCCGTATTTTTGTCGGAATGGAGGTATTAAAAATCAGGATTTTTGAGATATTTTGCGGGGGTTATAATTTTTAATCCGACCGTTGGATCGTGATAATTTTTGGATATGTTATACACATATAAGTTGAGTATATGTCCACAAATTTTGAACCGTTAAAAATGAACGTATGATTTATTATGAATTTTACAAGATGACTGGTTCAGAAATTGTTGAATTTTTGGAGTTTATCATTTTGGTGGAAAATTCTAAAATTGGTGGGCCCCACTTGTGGTTGGTGAAGAAATATGCTGAATTATATTTCAAATGTGGTGGGTGGGAATAGTAGCAGGTAAAGCCATCAGGTTGCAGGTCAAACCTACCAAAATTTTCCTATAAATAGAGGGCTAAGTTAGAATTGAAAATCACACCAAAAACATAAGCTTTCTCTCTTTCTCTCTCTATATTATGAAGCATATTTTGTGAGTATTTAGATACTTTGAGAGTTGCTATTCAGTGCAAGTTTCCTTCGGCTTTGCATTCCAGTCAGAAATACTGCACTTTTGAGGTAAGGGATATTAAGGGATTTTAAGGGTTGTTATGATTTTCAGTTTCGTAATTTTTCTGATCTTCAAAAATTCTGGAAAAATTTGAAATGATATTTTGATGAGTTTTATTGATTGTGTCCAAAAATGGTGATTTTTGGATGTATAGATTAAGAGTTATGAATTTTACGGGAAAAGACTATTTTAAAAGTAACCGCTTATAATTCCTTGTGGTTAACTCCAAAATTGATGAAATTTTTATTGACAGTACATGTATATGATAGAAGTATACTCTGTAAATTTCAGAATTTTTAGACAAAAGTACAATTTTTGATAAATGTCTAAATATTCGGCTATTTTGGCCATATAGTAAATGACTTTTAAAAATTCTGAGAAAAATATATGTTCACTATGGGACTATATTATGCTAAATCCCAGAAAAGAAATATTTTTGGAACTGATTTGGTATTTTCATGAAAATGGTCTAGTTATGAGTAAATGAATTAAATATGTTTTGTGAAGAAAGAAAATTGAAAAATAGGATTTTATGGCTTGAGAATCCTATATGAGGTATATGCAGATTTTTGATGAGGGTTTTGGTTATTGATGATGAAATTGTAAGAGTTGGCATTTTATGATGATTAAATGCATTAATTAGTAAAGTGTAAACAATTAAAATAAATTGTTTATAAATTTAAGTAATGTTATTCTTTCAATATCATTATACCGAAATATTGGTATGAATTTTATTGTAGAATTTCTATCTTTTGTGTCGGGGTTACTATTCATGAGTTACGAATATTACTCTTGAGATTAAAACTATATGTTGATCATATTATTTTTATCATCATATATAACATTTTTATAACCCTGATGTTGAAATTCTCTTTCACTGGAGTGTAAAGATGGGTAGATTATTGGTATGATCATGACTAGGGTTCTCTTTGGCCTGTAGTGCAAAGTTGAATTGTGACTGGTATGATCATGACCATTGAATTTATAATTGAATATCTTAAGCTTAAGTGCAAAGGTGAATTGATCAACATGGTTATAATTATTGTTTATATAAATTCTGAAATGATTATATATTTCTTTGAGATATGAATATATTTGGCCTGTAGTGCAAATATGAATTGTTGATGAATATCTTTGGCCTGTAGTGTAAAGATGAACTGTTGTTGAATATCTTTGGCCTGTAGTGCAAAGATGAACTGTTGTTGAATATCTTTGGTCCGTAGTGCAAAGATGGTTTGTTGATGAATATCTTTGGCCTGTAGTGCAAAGATGAACTGTTGTTGAATATCTTTGGCCTGTAGTGCAAAGATGAACTGTTGTTGAATATCTTTGGCCCGTAGTGCAAAGATGGTTTGTTGATGAATATCTTTGGCCCGTAGTGCAAAGATGGATTTGTTAGTATGATTATAAACAGGAATTGTGATTTGGTATAACCATGATCTTTGATGTTTCAGGTAAAGACAGGTGATGAAAATATTCTTCGTCCTGGGTGCGAAGAAAAATTTATAGTCACAATTATGATTATGAGTTATTCATATGATTGTGGAAAGGAACTGTTGAGTGATGTTACATGGATAAAACATTGTTGGTGGATTTTTAACATGGAGAAGATAATAGACTTTATAGTCTATTTGACTCTTCTAATGGATTGCTCGTTCCGCTGCAACTATGGTTGAAATTTTTATCATTTACCATATGTTCTAAATCTCTGATTTATTGTTGATGAAGGCTATTGATAATTGAATTATCTTTAGTCATGATATTCTTTACTGAGCTAGTTGTGCTCACCCTTTTGCTTCACAATTCCTTTCAGGTAATAAGAGTGTAGCTGGGTCGAGCGGGGATAACAAGGGAATAGAACGGTGGTCATCATTTAGTAGTTATATTTGGTGAAGAAAATAGGGTGAGGCGAACCCAACGTTGGAAGGGTGTTTTGTCACTATCATACAAGATGTCTAATGACATACAACCTCGTGTCATCATAAGACAGGGTTGTGCTCATCCACTTGCTGAGTATATCTATGGGCACTACCTATATAATCTTGGTGTTTGTTTGAAGTATAATTCTCAATTAGAGACAGTGGAGATAATGATAAGTCAAGAGAAGACTCACCATTGGGAAGAATATGATAGTAATCTTCTCGTTTTTCTTCGGGGTCTATTGGGTCAACCAAGGATAATTCTGTGGCCATATGATATCTATCATAACCTAGATGCGTGGCCTCCCATGTACGAAGGTTTCCTTGAGCACTTCCCAAAGATTCTAGTTTCTAAAACAGTTTTTGACTGTACCTTTATGTAAGGTACCTTTGTGAGGTGCTGATACATGATGGTGTCCAATGTCACATTTGGTATATATTTGTATCCAAACTCACAGCATATGTGTTGTTGTATTTTGCACGACAATTGTTGTAATAAAGTTGTAGTTGTTTTCTGTACCATGTATTTGACGACTCAGAATGGGTTGGGTGGAATGGACCTATTTTGGGGTTGTCACAGTCCGGCCGCAGCGCCATCGCGCCGCAGCGCGAAGCCTTAGTACAAACGTGGCGCCGCAGCGCCACTCCCCAGAAAATTCAGAAATGTATTTTTAAAATGTTTAAGTCTAACAATGTGTTAGTGGATTAATGTAATGAACATGTAAACATGTTATAGGTATAATGTGATATTAAAATAGATGTTTAACATGTAAATAACATAATTACATGTGATTTGAATTATTAAATTACATAATTAGTTTGGTAATTCACGAATTACAAATGATGTGACAAAGTGAAAATTTGACTAAGTTTAGTCGAATAATTAAAGTAGTCAAAGAGAAAGAGTTTATAATGATTAGTTAATTTATAATTAACTGGTATTGTGTATATGAATGATATGTAGGATTTAATTCAAAGAACGTGCTTAGTTAAAGTGTAATCTACGCATGAGGCAAGTATCATATCCCTAACTCCATTCTATTGAGCAAGTTTATTTAACTTAAACGTTACTTTTATGTTGAGCAAGTTTCTTAACCCTACTTTTTAATATCTTTCAAGATTATTAATTACCTTGAATAAGTTATCATTCTATTATTCAAGTTCAAGTATGATATTACAGATTATTTATATTGTCAAAGCATGATTCAGTTATACAATAATTATTCTATTGTATACGTTTGAGATTATTATTCAAATTGAATATAGTTATTGTTGAACCTTATTAGACTAGTGAACCTTATTGATTCAACTAGTCCATAGTTGATGAGCGTTCTAAATTTCAGAACCCTTGATGAATTTATCCAAACCAAACTTCCTTTGGTGCGGACTCGAATGTCAAACTTAGATGAACAACCCTGTATAGGGGATTAATTACGCTTTAGCGTTAAGATATTGTGCACAGTATGGTACTAAGGGTTGATCCCCCTAAGTACGAGAAGAAGGTCCATAGTCTTATGACTGTTAAAGGTTTCAAGTATAACCCTTGTTAACCTAGGACATAGTTCAAGGTCTTATGACCCTCAGAATTTTTTTGATTCTTGTTATTCATTCTCGATTCAAAAGTTGAACTTTTATTCAGATGTCTTTGATTTATTCGCATGTTATTATAATGTTATTTCATTATTATACTTGTGGACATTTGTGCTCACTCTTGCTTATTAATAACATTGCAGTTAAGAATGAAAGAAGCGATGAACCCTCCACTAGTAAAGGCAAGGGCAAAGTTAGCAAGTGATGAAGACTTATTATTTTAATTGATGATGTATTTATGTTTAAGACTTATGTTGTTGTTTAAGACTTATTTGTTTAGAATTCCGAACAGATGTTTTAAGGTTAGTTTAAACCTGGGATTGTATTATTATTATTATTCGAATGTTGTAAGAAGTTTTATTCTATCTATTGTATGGTTTGATATTATTTATGGGTAGATAGATAGATGATGCTTGTACAGTGAACACCAAATCCCGTGGAATCGAAGTACCCGAATTTGGGGGTGTCACGGGTTGGTATCAGAGCTGTAGGTTATAAACCTTAGGTGGGGGAAACAACCTTAGGTAGTAACCTTATAGAAAGAAGATAGTAAAGGAAAACTCTTATCGAGTTTTAAGAAATGAATTTTTGGTAATTCATTGAAGATAATAAAATATATTATGTGTCTATGTGTTAATGTATGTGTTCGCTAGCACGGATTAGTAACTAAAACTAAAAATTTTGGTTGTCATGATGTCGGATGTTGGAGGAGCTAATCGAGCTGGAGAGGAGGAACCTATAGTACCTACAGAGGAGGAGACCCGAGACATACATGTTGTTAGGGAACAGTTAGTTCAGAGGGTTTCATCTCCATTGATCACCGTTGTTGGTCAGGAGCATGAACATGAGATTGATCCTGAGGAGGGTCCTGAGGAGGAGTTTGATGAGGAAGAGGAAGAAGAGGAGTTACCACGGTACACTGTTGATGCTGAGATGTATGACACACTATATGATCGTAACGTGGAGTTACAAGATGAGGTTCAGGAATTGACTGAGCGAGCGACTGTTCAGCAGTCTACTTTAGAGGAGAAGGATAGAGAGATTGTGACCCTTCATACACGTTTAGGAAACGTGGAGTGGGATCTGGTTCATGAGAAGGGTCAAACCGAAGATAAGACCGAGGAGATAGAGAAGCTGAAGAAGGAACTGAAGGAAACCTCCGGAAGACTGAAAATAGCAGAGGAAGGATGGGTAAGAGAATCACATCGAGCTGATCGTGCAGAAAATAATAGTCGTGCAAAGAAGGCAAAGCTTGAAGACACGTACGCCACACTTAATCTTGCGATGGATGAGGTTCAAGAGCGAGTGTTAAGGTACCCCATCCAGTTTGAAGGACTTCCATCGTATATGTTGGATCGCAGGACGATGTCTCGTATCATGAATGAAGAGCGTGGCAAGGCTATTGAGCACCTTGGAAGACAGGAATAGAATCTGTTTATTTATGTGAAAGACTTATATAGTTTTATGTAAATTCTGATGTGTTTATGAACTAAGGAATATGTTAATATTTGAATGTTTTAAATCCTGTGGATTCTTTATTCCAGGATAGACGATGTAAATAGCAGTATGCTATAGTTTAATGTTAAAACTTTTTATTTGAATGAAAAGATATCAAGTTGTTTGAGATGATGTGTTAAATGAGTATGTTAAATTGTTAAGTAATGCCTTAACTATGTTGAGAAATAAATAAAGTTCTAATAAACGTTTATTTAACAGAAAAATGCCGCCAAGGAGAAGACAACAACGTCAACCGGCTCAGGAAGGGTCAACCAATAATAACAATAATGCCAACGTTAATCCAGTTCAACAGTTAGTTAATTTACTAACTGGAGTCATGAATAACTAACCGCAAGCTCCACCTAGCACAACGTTTAAAGATTTTAAGGCGGTGGGACCGCCAGAGTTCAAAGGTTCCAGAAACCCGATCGAGGCTCAAACGTGGGTGATGGAAATGGAGAAGGTTTTCGACGTTGCTAGGGTTCGAGAAGATCAGAAGACTGCTTTTGCGACATTTATGCTGAAGTCTGAGGCTAGCTACTGGTGGCAGGCAAACAAGATGCGAGGAGGTGAAGGTGTAATTACGTGAGAGAGATTCAAAGAGATATTTTTCGAAATGTATTTCCCAGCTAGTTCGCAGAATCAGATGGAGGTGCAATTTCTGGAACTGAAACAGGGAAACATGAGCGTGCCTGAATACGCGGCTAAATTCGATGAGTTGGCAAGGTTTGCCCCGTACCAAGTACACACTGACGAGAGAAAAGCCAGACGATTCGAATAAGGACTGAAGCCTTGGGTATACAGTAAGGTATCAATGTTTCAACTTAACACGTTTGTGGGAGTTTTGGAAAAGGCCATTCTCGCGGAAGGAGGAAGTGATTCAGTGACTAAGTACAACCAAGAACAGAAAAAGAAAAAGAGTGAGAATGAAGGTAATAACAAGATTGGTGGAAGAAATACTGGGAATAATAATAATTAGAAGAGGAAGTGGACGGATAACTCGACAGCTGGAAGTCAACACGGAGGGCAGAAAAAGAAGATAGAAGCATGTCCGACTTGCGGCAAGGCACATCTAGGAGTTTGTTTGAAGGGAAAGAGAGTGTGCTATAATTGTGGTCGGGAAGGCCACATAGCACCAAATTGTCCAAACCCAAAGAAGGGTGCTTGTTTCAACTGTGGTTCGAAAGATCATTTAGCAAGAGACTGTCCCAAGAAGGGATCGGGAGGATCAGGACAAGGAGGAAACCGGGGAAATAGCAGTGAAAATACCTTAACCATCACCGGACCACCTGCAACAAATCGACCAACCGCCAGAACTTTCAACATGACGGTGCAGGATGCAATCCAGTCTCGTGAAGTGGTGTCAGGTATCATTCCGATCAATGAAATTAATGCTTATGTTTTGTTTGATTCGGGTGCTACTTGTTCCTTTATATCCGAAGACTTTGCTAATAGTTTAGATTTGCTTAAGGATGAATTGGATTACCCCATGAACATAGAAATTGCGAATAGAGAAATAATCCATGTTAAGTACGTGTTTAAGAACTGTAGGGTGGATATTAAGGGTAATATCATGAACGTAAATCTTATCCCTATTCGATTGGGGGAATTCGACATTATATTGGGTATGGATTGGCTATCCAATTATGGGGCTGTAATTGACTGCCAAAAGAAGCGTATTAACCTTATGACTCCGTCAAAGGTTGTGTTTTATGGTAGCAAGTCGCCTAGACAAGCGAGTTGTCTGACGATGTTGCAGGCCAGGAAGTTATTAAGACAAGGCTGTGTAGGATATTTAGCTTACATAGTCGACAGTCGAAAAGAGAACTCGAAGGTAGAGGAGATACCGATTGTGAGGGACTTCGTCGATGTATTTCCAGACGATTTGCCAGGACTTCCTCCAGATAGAGAAGTAGACTTTGTGATTGATTTGGCACCCGGAACTGCTCCAATATCGAAGGCACCATACCGAATGGCGCCAGTAGAGATGAAGGAATTAATGGTACAACTACAAGAATTGTTGGACAAAAAGTACATTCAACCGAGCGTATCGCCGTGGAGAGCGCCGGTGTTGTTCGTGAAAAAGAAGGACGGATCGATGAGGCTCTGCATTGACTACAGAGAATTAAATAAGGTCACGATTAACAACAGATATCCATTACCGAGGATCGATGATCTGTTTGATCAATTGAAGGGAGCAAAATACTTTTCCAAGATTGACTTGAGGAGTGGTTATCACCAACTGAAGGTGAGGCCAGAGGATGTACCGAAGACAGCGTTCCAAACGCGATATGGTTATTATGAGTTTTTAGTAATGTCGTTTGGTCTTACGAATGCTCCTGCAGCATTTATGGGACTAATGAATGGTGTATTCAAGCCGTTTTTGGATAAATTCGTGGTGGTATTTATAGACGACATTTTGGTATATTCCAAAACCAAAGAGGAACATGAAGAACACTTGAGGTTAACGCTGGAAGTATTGAGAAGGGAGAAGTTGTATGCTAAGTTTTCGAAATGCGAATTCTGGATCGAGAGAGTACAATTTCTTGGTCACGTAATCGATAAAGATGGAATTTCGGTAGATCCATCCAAAGTAGAAGCTGTGATTAACTGGGATCAGCCGAGAACGCCGTCAGAAGTAAGAAGTTTTCTTGGATTAGCAGGATATTATAGAAGATTCATACAAGATTTTTCTAAGATCGCAACTCCGTTAACGAATTTAACTCGAAAAGCTGTGAAATTTGTTTGGACGGAGAAGTGTGAGGAGAGTTTTCAAGAATTAAAGAAGAGGTTGAGTACAGCACCTGTGTTATCTCTTCCGGATGATACAGGAAATTTTGTTGTTTTTAACGATGCGTCGCATAAAGGACTTGGCTGTGTGCTGATGCAAAACGGCAAAGTCATTGCGTATGCATCACGGCAGTTGAAGAATTACGAGAAGGGTTACCCAACCCATGATTTGGAGTTAGCTGCAGTTATTTTTGCTTTGAAAATTTGGAGGCACTATCTATACGGGGAGAAGTGTGAAATATATACGGACCACAAGAGTCTGAAATATATTTTTACACAGAAAGATTTAAATATGCGTCAGAGAAGATGGTTGGAATTAATCAAGGATTATGACTGTGAGGTTTTATACCATCCGGGTAAGGCTAATGTGGTTGCCGATGCCTTAAGTAGAAAGGGTCGTGAGAAATTGATGATGTTGACTGCTCAGCAGGAGCTAATTGCAGATATGGAGAAACTGGAGTTAGAAGTGAAGTATCCTATGGAGATTGATGAGAACCTATTTCAGATGCAATCTGGTACAACTCTACTAGATAGAGTGAAGGAGGCTCAGCTTCAGGATGATGAATGCAAAAAGGTAACATCAAAGATATCTGAAGGAACCGAACCAAGATTTAAGATGGATAAAGAAGGAATATTGAGATTTAAAAGCAGAATTTGGGTTCCGCCAGTACAAGAAATTAAGGAAGAAACTTTGAGTGAGGCTCATAGTTCTAGATATTCAATTCACCCTGGTAGTACAAAAATGTACCAAAATCTTCGACAACATTTCTGGTGGTTGAATTTGAAACGTGATGTTGCAGAATGTGTTGCCAAATGCCTGACATGTCAGAAAGTTAAAGCAGAACATCAGAGACCGAGTGGATTGCTACAACCGTTGGAGATCCCAGAATAGAAATGGGAACATATTACGATGGACTTCGTGGTTGGCCTTCCGACGACTCAGAAAGGCTACGACGCAGTATGGGTTATCGTTGACCGACTGACGAAATCCACGCACTTCCTTCCTATCAAAATCAGATTTAACTTAGATCAGTTGGCAAGATTATATGTGAAAGAGATTGTTTCGAGGCACGGAGTGCCGGTGTCTATTGTTTCCGATAGGGATCCGCGCTTCGCATCAAATTTTTGGAAACGTCTTCAGGAATGCATGGGTACACAACTGTGAATGAGTACAGCTTATCACCCTCAAACAGACGGACAGAGCGAACGAACGATTCAAACACCGAAAGATATGTTACGAGCCTGTGTAATGGACTTCAAAGGAAATTGGGATGATCACCTACCGTTGGTAGAGTTCGGCTACAACAACAGTTACCACGCTAGTATTGGTATGCCGCCTTACGAAGCGTTATACGGCAGAAAGTGCAGAACTCCGCTTTATTGGGATGAAGTTGGTGAAAGACAATTGCTAGGGCCAGAATTGGTACAGCAGACGGCAGAAATAGTCAAAGTGATCCGAGCACGACTGGTAGCAGCTCAAGATCGACAGAAGAAATACGCTGATCCACATCGTAAAAATATCGAGTTTGAACCAGGTAGTTATGTTTTCTTGAAGGTCTCTCCCTGGAAGGGAAAGATCAGGTTCGGAAAGAAAGGAAAATTGAGCCCAAGATTTATTGGACCCTTTGAGGTACTGCGAAGAATTGGACAAGTTGCGTACGAGGTAGCCTTACCTCCAGCACTCGAGAATATCCACAACGTCTTCCATGTTTCTGTGTTACGACCTTACAAACCTGATTACAAGCATGTAATTGAATACGAACCCATGTATTTTGAGAAAGACTTATCTTATGAAGAAATTCCTGTCCAAATTATCGACCGAAAAGAACAAGTTCTCAGAAATAAAGTTATACCTTCTGTTAAGGTAATTTGGAGGAACCACAATGCTGAAGAAGCTACGTGGGAACTCGAAGAGAATATGATGAAGAATTATCCTCATTTATTTACTTAATTATATGTATGCGATTCTGGGGACATAATCTTTGTAAGGGGAGAGAATGTAACGGGTTGAATTTATTGAGTCGTGATTCTGGGGACATAATCCTTTCAAGGGGGGAAAGATGTGACGAACGAGAATTTTGTAAATTAATTTTAAATATTTATTGAATTAAATAAATATTTTTCGATGATTTAATTATTAGATTTAATAATTAATCGATGCAATTGTGGTAGATTAATTTAATTTTATGTGTTACATTTATTAAATTAATGTAGAGAATTTTTATTATTCAAGTATGTGATTATGTAAGCTTATTGAATTAAATGAATTATTTAATTAAGCATAATGTTATTTAATTAATTTAATTATTAATTGGAAATTTAATAAATTGACATTATTTATTAATGAGAAAATTAAATATATGACTATGTGAATTTATGAGAAGTTATTATATTTTATTTATATTAAATAAGATATATGAGTTATTGTGCAAGTGGGTGCGACATGATTTAAACTATATTGTAAAGGTTTTATTAAATTAAATGGTTTTGTAATTTATTTAACTATCCAAACATGGCATTATGAGGAGTTAAGGTCAGTTAACCCATGACTGGGTAACTGACTCCCAACGCGTCTCTTTTTTTTTCACAATACGTCTTCTTCTCGTTCATTAATTGTCTATGTCTGTAAAAGAGAAGGAGAGCATTTGAGAGTTCAGAGAGAAAGTGAGAATTTGTGAGAGATATTATAAGTATTTAATTAACAGGTACTTGTAGAAAGCTTTCATTAACCATCTCCTAACCTATACTCTGGGTAATTCTCCCAAACCCAATTTCTACATTTACGTCTCATAAATTGGCTTTTATATTGTTCTGTAAATCTCTGTATTTGGGAGATATGAGATGATTGTAATTTTATGTATGTGTTAATATGTATCAATTCGTGTTTAATTACATATATTACATGATTTCATATCATCAAGTTCATGAAAGTATGTCGTACATATGTTATTTCAAAATAAACAGAGTACGTGATATGGCCATATGGCCATATATGTGATAATTGATGTATTGATTATATATTATCCCTAAAATTTACACCCTTATATTATTGAGCATGTTAATACGAAGAGATCAAGCCTTAAACGAACGGATTCAGTGTTATAACGAATCCGTACAGCTAAATTATGTGTTTTGTTCAAAAACTTCAAGAACATCAAGAACAGTCCAATTTTACATGATTTAAATCTGTGATTATATGTTTTAATGGGTTAAAATCACTTTATAGATGTTGTATTATGAATATACATGAACTATAACTTGTGGGTATGTCTAATTTTGAGTAGAAAATAAGAAATTGGGAGAAATTGGCATGTTCTGCGATTTTTCGCGAACAGCCATATCTGTGTCTGGCATGCCGCGCCGCAGCGCCAGCTACCAGTTCATTTCCCGCGCCGCAGCGCCCCCGTGCCGTAGCGCCATAACTCGAGCCACAGCGCCACGGCGCCGCAGCTCCAAGTGTCCGGCCGTAGCGCCATCGCGCCGCAGCGCGAAGCCTTAGTACAAACGTGGCGCCGCAGCGCCACTCCCCAGAAAATTCAGAAATGTATTTTTAAAATGTTTAAGTCTAACAATGTGTTAGTGGATTAATGTAATGAACATGTAAACATGTTATAGGTATAATGTGATATTAAAATAGATGTTTAACATGTAAATAACATAATTACATGTGATTTGAATTATTAAATTACATAATTAGTTTGGTAATTCACGAAGTACAAATGATGTGACAAAGTGAAAATTTGACTAAGTTTAGTCGAATAATTAAAGTAGTCAAAGAGAAAGAGTTTATAATGATTAGTTAATTTATAATTAACTAGTATTGTGTATATGAATGATATGTAGGATTTAATTCAAAGAACGTGCTTAGTTAAAGTGTAATCTACGCATGAGGCAAGTATCCTATCCCTAACTCCATTCTATTGAGCAAGTTTATTTAACTTAAACGTTACTTTTATGTTGAGCAAGTTTCTTAACCCTACTTTTTAATATCTTTCAAGATTATTAATTACCTTGAATAAGTTATCATTCTATTATTCAAGTTCAAGTATGATATTACAGATTATTTATATTGTCAAAGCATGATTCAGTTATACAATAATTATTCTATTGTATACGTTTGAGATTATTATTCAAATTTAATATCGTTATTGTTGAACCTTATTAGACTAGTGAACCTTATTGATTCAACTAGTCCATAGTTGATGAGCGTTCTAAATTTCAGAACCCTTGATGAATTTATCCAAACCAAACTTCCTTTAGTGCGGACTCGAATGTCAAACTGAGATGAACAACCCTGTATAGGGGATTAATTACGCTTTAGCGTTAAGATATTGTGCACAGTATGGTACTAAGGGCTGATCCCCCTAAGTACGAGAAGAAGGTCCATAGTCTTATGACTGTTAAAGGTTTCAAGTATAACCCTTGTTAACCTAGGACATAGTTCAAGGTCTTATGACCCTCAGAATTCTTTTGATTCTTGTTATTCATTCTCGATTCAAAAGTTGAACTTTTATTCAGATGTCTTTGATTTATTCGCATGTTATTATAATGTTATTTCATTATTATACTTGTGGACATTTGTGCTCACTCTTGCTTATTAATAACATTGCAGTTAAGAATGAAAGAAGCGATGAACCCTCCACTAGTAAAGGCAAGGGAAAAGTTAGCAAGTGATGAAGACTTATTATTTTAATTGATGATGTATTTATGTTTAAGACTTATGTTGTTGTTTAAGACTTATTTGTTTAGAATTCCGCACAGATGTTTTAAGGTTAGTTTAAACCTGGGATTGTATTATTATTATTATTCGAATGTTGTAAGAAGTTTTATTCTATCTATTGTATGGTTTGATATTATTTATGGGTAGATAGATAGATGATACTTGTACAGTGAACACCAAATCCCGTGGAATCGAAATACCCGGATTTGGGGGTGTCACAAAAACTCAAGGATATTCCACTAATTTTAGGAATTATAGAAGCAATACTTACCATAGTAAGTTTATATTTAAGAATATGAAAAGAAATAATATACGAAACTGCAAATGAATTTTCACTGTCATGCGGTAGTCCGCGTAGACAAATTATTTCCACAATTTAATAACAATTGAATATGAAGGGTTATTCACCATGCATGCGGTAGTCCGCGTAGACAGGTTATTCCCATAGAATAATAAAGAATGGAATAACAACCCTTACAAGTATTTATAGGAAAAAGGACTGAATATTAACTAATTCATGAACGGCCCAGATTAATTTACTTTTAAACAAACAGTCCATATTGATTTACTATTAAAACTTAAAGCAGCGGTCTATACTGATTTACTATTAAAACTTTAAACCAGCGATCCATATTGATTTATTATTATAACTTTCCACCAGCGGTCCATATTAATTTACTATTATATCTTCAACCAACGATCTGAAAAATTAGCACATATCCTCATGGAATAATAAGTCAAACTTATAACAACAACCTCATAACAAACCCCTCTATTTATATCAAAAATTGAATAAATATTTACCACAAATAACTTATCTTTAATAAACACATTTTTAATCTATTAACAATTATTCATCATTAATATTATAACTCACAATATTTAACAATCAGATCATTCCCAGGAAAGAGGGGGCTTTCCGATAAGGATTTCTCCCTATTGGCGTGCAATTAGGTGACCAAACCTCTCCTCGACAGAACTTTCTAGACATTGTCAATATTGTAAATAATAATATGAATAACTTTGTAGTCTCAATTATTAATTTACTAATAATAAATATTATACAAATGATATTGTGACAATAATTGAATCAATAATATGAGAAATATTATGCAGCAACTACTGTAGTAGTAATTGAATAAACTGAGTGGCTTCTTACGTAAGCATCAATAATCAATACCGGGTGCTACTATGAAACCACGCGCCTTACTGTACTTTTACCACCGAGTATTTCAGCAGTTTAACGGTAAAACTTTCTTCGTTATTTTTATAAAAATATATTTCTGTCATTTTCTAACTCCGACAGTTATTCCATTGTGGGGTCCACTAATGCTGGTGTCGTCGTACGGATATTCCTTGACTAAACGAATATTACCCGACACAACGAATATTTTTTATCAACTTGCTTACTTTGCAAAATTTTCACATATCACCCTTAACTTTAACCCTTTATCAATTTAACCATGCATTAAATAGAATAATAATTATAAGAAAATTGAATACTTTCATTTCATAAAATTCGGGGTCTTACAATCTCCTCCTCCTTATGAAATTTTGCACTCAAAATTTACGTACGTACTTGGTATGCCGAAGAGGTGAGGATACCTTGTTTAGATTCTAACTCTTGAGGTATAACCTTTGAGTGTTGAATATGATCCTTCTTATCCAAGATTTTAACACGTATCTCCTCATACGTTAAATCTTCTGCTATCTCGTCTAGTTCTAATTCAATAATGTGGTTAGGGTCGTCCCCATATTTATGTAACATCGATACGTAAAAAATATTATGAACACGTGATATACTTGGCGGTAAAGCGAGTTTATAGGCCACAATTCCTACTCGATCGAGGATTTTAAATGGGCCAATAAAATTGAAGGTTGAGATTTCCTCTCTTCGTCGATTCTTATTTTTAGAATAACGCCTTCTTGAACCTTCTTCTTTACATTCATCTACTCGGAGTCTATAGCTTGAGCGGATTTAACTTTATCAATTAAAGTCGATTCAAATCGTATACTCGCTATCTTCACGTAGGTTCTTGGAGTCTTTAACTCTATCTCCATCTTTTGTAAGTCGTACGAAATGGGTCTTTGTGTTAACAATATCGCACTCGCATACTATCTTCCACTCAATGCGTCAGCTACCACGTTCGCTTTTTTAGGATGGTATTGAATGGGATAGTCATAATCTTTAACAGCTCGAGCCAATGTCTTTGGCACATGTTACGTTCATTCTGGGTAAAGAAATATTTGAGGGTTTTAGAATGGGTTTAAGGTCAATACAAAATTCGATTTCACACTCTAGGGGTAGGCTAGGAAGTTCTTTGGGGAATACGTTAGAAAACTTATTAACAATAGAAATATCATTCAAATCTGACGTATTTTTGTTTAAATCAGTGACATGGGCTAAGAAAGCTTGACATCCGTTTTTCAATAAACGAATAGCTTTTTGGCTTGATATGACAGTGATTGACTTTAGTGGTTTGGGTGCTTGAATTCACATAATAGGTTGGTTAGGAATATGAAAGCTAACAACCTTATGAAAATAATTGATTTTAGCATGATGAGTAGTTAACCAATCAATCCCTAAAATCACATCAAATGTAAGTATTTTCAAAGAGATAAGATCGACAGGTAACGTGAAAGTGTCGATTTGAATCAAATAGGATTTATAAACAGTGGATGTAACGAAGGTTTCTCCCAACAAAGTTTCAACAGATAAGTCAAAGTCTAATTTCTCCAGAGTTAAATTTAAACGTTGAGGGTAAGTAGGAGAAATAAAAGAATGGGTAGAACTAGTATCTAATAAGGTATAGACTTCGCAAGAATTTATAATTAACTAACTTGTGCTAACTTCGTTCGGGTTACTCGCTTTTTTGAGAAGTCACGAAAAATGCTCTTCCTAAAACCACCAACTTTGTTTTGTCCGTATCCACCTTTGGTGCCACCGTCCCAGTTGGACTTGATTTCGCTACAGGACAAAATCAAGTTATGTGACCATCTTTTCCACAACTAAAACATACCTTGGAAGGCTGTGAACAGTTTGCACTTATTTGTCCCTCCTCTCCGCATCTGTAGCATCTAACTGGCGGTAGTTCTTCTCCCTAAAATTTGTTGCTGGCGTTGGTGCTGCTGCCGACGTTTTCCCATCATCGTTAAATCTTCTCTTCTTGAATTTTCCACTTGAATCATTTCTTCTATTATCTTGGCCATGATTACCACCGAAGTGGTTACCATTTCTGGCATGATAATTTCCTCCACGATGGTTATCATTGTTCCGATGGTCATTGCCACCGGTGCGATTATTATCGTGTTGTTGGTCATTATCTTTTGGTTGGGCTGGCTCATTATTGCACTCCAATAACTGAGCCCTATTTACAACATCTGAATACAAACATAATTTTTGAGAAATTAGGTATTGACGTATCTCAGGTTTTAAACCTTTTAGAAACATCCGCGTCATTCTCTCCTCATTATCAACCAAGTGGGATGCAAACCAGGATAACTCGGTAAACTTAGCTTCGTACTGTGACACGGTCATATTGTTTTGCCCCGGCTTGATGAACTCTACCTCCTTCATGTGACGAATAATTTCGAGAAAGTACTTGTAGTTGAACAGTTCTTGGAACTTCTCCTAAGACATCTTCAATGCGGCAGGCTGAGTACATTTTACTGATTCCCACCAGTAATCTGTCTCTCCTCACAACATGAAGGTGGCAAAGGGAACCTTTTGCTCCTTGGAGCATCCCAAGACATCAAATATCTTGGTGATCTGCTTTATCCACGTCTCAACGTTAAGTGGTTTTGGCTCTCCCAAAAACTCCGGTGGTCCTAGCTCCTTGAACTGCTTAGCGGTGACCATCCGAGAGTTGCCAGTGTTTCCACCTGCATTTTGAACAGGAGTCTCTCTCGTTTGGTTTTGCATAAATTCTAAAAATTTCATAAACATACCATCGTTCGTCATTTGGTCGGTGTTGTTGTTTACACGAGGATTATTGCCTTCCTGATGCACCTTATCCTGGTTATTGATTGTCGGTGACTCAATGGTCTCATGTGCTACATTGCTTATCTCAACATTTTCGGATGCCATTTCAAATACTGCCAGAAAACAAGGGTTAATTGACATGTCACATATTATCCTTATACTCTGACCGACCAAATAAATACCAAATAAACTTAGGTAGGTCATACTAGCGAAGGAATTTCCCGTCTCTCCCCTCCTAGTTCTAGTCTCACATCTCAGCCAGGGATCATATCCCTAAGCTTTGATACCAACTGTGATGCCCCCAAAACAGGTATGCATCACCTATTCTGAGTCGAAAAATACATGGTACAGAATACAACTACAAACTTAATTATACAACTATCGTGTAAAATACGACAAAACATAGCTGAGAGTTTAAACAAGAATATTGCCTTCTAGATAATATCCACACTCAATGGAGTCCTCATTACAATTATTATCACACTATTTCACAGAATAGTGAGGACTACTAATACACCATCTTGGACCATCACTCAATTCCCTGACTAGTCCCACCTATATTCTTATTTCCTGAAGAGAACAATACAAGCAAAAGGGTGAGCTCAAATAGCCCAGTAAGAAATAGTATGACTAAGATAATGCAGAATAAATTATCGTTAGCCTTCAACAGTGTTAAACTGATAAAATACAATAAACATCAAGTTTAACTATAGCGGAACAAGCAATCCATTAGAAGAGTCAAGTAGAGCATGATAATTACTATCTTCTATGATTTAAAAAGTTTTTCATCAAATTTATCGTTGAGACTCAGCTTAATAAATAAACCACATCATCGAATCATCCCTGCACTACGGGCCAAGAATATTCATGTAATCATCAATGGTCATGATCAAATCAACAACTGTCCATCAGTGCACTACGGGCCAATGAAGACTTTTACCACATCATTTGTAACATTACGGTCATGATTATACCGAATAATCCCTGGTCATAATCATACCAATCAATAATACATCTATGCACGTAAGCCATAGATGACTTTTATTATAATATAAGCATAAGGATGATGACAATGATATAAGAATTCAATCAAACGAGATCAAGGATAAATATTAAAGACTTTAAATTTATCCAGAGCTTAAAAATATCCAAATTGTCAACATGATACTGCTTCGTGGAGTAAAATTCAATAATAATATTCATGTATCAAAAATAATCATTGACAGAAAAGAAATCAATTTTTGTCGTGAATAGTACTTCAAGAATAGTACCCCGTGAATAGTATCCCAGAATGCAAAAATGACCCGAATACCCAAGGGATTAATACCCGAGTGAATAGTACTTGAGTAAATAGTAACTTATGAATAGTAACTCGATATAAAAAGTATCCTGAATCCTCGGGTGAATAATATTATAGTAACCGAGTGAATAGTAACCCATGAATAGTACCAAGGGTGAAAATATTGATATTTAATAAGAAAGTTCAGATCAATATTCCAATGAAACGATACTGAATGAAGTGCAAAACTCAAGGATATTCCACTAATTTTAGGAATTACAGAAGCAATACTTACCATAATAAGTTTAGATTTAAGAATATGAAAAGAAATAATATACGATACTGCAAATGGATTTTCACCTGTCATGCAGTAGTCCGCGTAGACAGATCATTTCCTCAATTTAATAACAATTGAATATGAAGGGTTATTCACCAGGCATGCGGTAGTCCGCGTAAACAGGTTATTCCCACAGAATAATAAAGAATAGAATAACAAAAGATTTCACCATACATGCGATAGTCCGCATAGATAGGTTATTCTCACAGAATAATAAAAAATAAAATAACAAAAGATTTCACCATGCATGTGGTAGTCCACGTAGACAAGTTATTCCCATAGAATAATAAAGAATAGAATAACAAAAGATTTCACCATGCATGCGGTAGTCCGCGTAGACAGGTTATTCCAACAGAATAATAAAGAATGAAATAACAACCCTTACGAGTATTGAAAGAAAATATCTCTCTTTATGAATACGAAAGAAATAATACCCCTTACGAAAATAACAAATAATATCCCTTACGAATGTTGAACAAAGATAATACTTCTTACGAATACGAAAAAAATATCGTAAATGAATATGAAATAAATAACACCCTTTACCCTAGTAGAAGATTGAATACTGAAGTAGGGTAGTAGCAGAATACTCTTCTTCTTGCTCTCTATAGTTTCTCTCTCTAGAGTTTCAGTGAATTCATAAAAAATAATAAAGGAATGAGCTTCAATTTATAGGAAAAAGGACTTAATAGTAACTAATTCATGAACGGCCCAGATTAATTTACTTTTAAATGGACGGTCCATATTGATTTACTATTAAAACTTAAAGCAACGGTCCATACTGATTTACTATTAAAACTTTAAACCAGCGATCCATATTAATTTACTATTATAACTTTCCACCAGCGGCCCATATTGATTTATTATTATATCTTCAACCAACGGTCTGAAAAATTAGCACATCCCCTCATGGAATAATAAGTCAAACTTATAACAACCACCTCAAAACAAACTCCTCTATTTTTATCAAAAATTGAATAAATATTTACCACAAATCACTTATCTTTAATAAACACATTTTTAATCTATTAATAATTAGTCATCATTAATATTATAACTCACAATATTTAACAACCAGATCATTCCCAAGAAAGAAGGAGATTTTCGATAAGAATTTCTCCCTATTGGCGCGCAATTAGGTGACCAAACCTTTGTTCATCAGAACTTTCTAGACATTGTCAATATTGTAAATAATAATATGAATAATTTTGTCGTCTCAATTATTGATTTACTAATAATAAATATTATGCAAATGATACTCTGACAATAATTGAATCAATAATATAAGAGATATTATACAGCAACTACTGTAGTAATAATTGAATAAACTGAGTGCCTTCTTACGTAAGCATCAATAATTAATACCGGGTGCTACTATGCAACCACGCATATTACAGTACTTTTGCCACCGGGTATTTCAGAAGTTTAACGGTAAAACTTTCGCCGTTATTTTTATAAAAAGATATTTCTATCATTTTCTAACTTCGACAGTTATTTCATTGTGGGGTTCACTAATGATGGTGTCGTCGTACGGATATTCTCTGACCAAACGAATATTACCCGACACAACGAATATTTTATATCAACGTGCTTACTTTGCAAAATTTTCACATATCACCCTTAACTTTAACCCTTTATCAATTTATCCATTAAATAGAATAATAATTATAAGAAAATTGAATACTTTCATTTCATAAAATACGGGGTCTTACACCAACAATCTTGGGTGTCGTGGCCTAGAGCTCCAGAATGGTAAGCACACTTTTTGCTTGTGTTGAATCCATTTCCACTTGGATTGGCTGGTGGAAGGAGATGAGTAATTTTCTTCTGAGCAGTCAGAGGTTTGAAAATATTTTCCAGTGAGTCCCCTAAGGGTGTGAAAACTATTGAACGCATGACTTCTCCACACTTTGGCAAGGGAGGATTTGAGAATTGTGCTTAAAAAGGGAATAGTTTCTCCTTTGAATAGGTAAGTTTTGATTACCTTTTTGAATTTGTTTTTGCAGTATCATAGAGAGATCGTCTTCTTTCTTCTTATGGACCCTCTTGGGGTTGTTCTGTTAGGTTTGTAATATTCATGAACGCAATCATATTGCACAAAGTAAGCGAAAACGTGATAAAATAAAGTTTTAAAATTTTACAAACCATATACCCGGATCATCCTTTATGCACAATTATTAATTAAACGAAAAGATAAAGAACAAGAATTATACCCTTAAAGATCCGAGCTTCCTCAGGTACAAGTTCACCTCCAAATCCTTTTCGCGTTCAACTTGAATCCACCGGGTTTGGTTCCTTCCTTTGATCAACGTTAGCCACCCAAGTGTTTAGACTCTAGAGGTGATCCACCAAGGAAGACGAAAGATTCAAGAAGATGGATATTTGGCAAAATCCTAATTTTTCTATCTCTCATAGAAAAGGGTGTACTCTCCCAACTATTAGAATTATATATTCACATGTTTTTTGAAAGTGTCAACCACATCATCCATAATAAGACTCCTCTTATTTATAGATGTGGGCAACCCTCCTTAACAATTAAGGAATTGAGTTTTATTTTAATTAATTAAACTCCTTTAATCAATTAGGCTCTCAATCATATTAGGAATAATTAATTAAACTCTTTTAATTAATTAGCCTCCTAATCTTATTAGGATATATGAGAGTACTTTTATTAATTAATTCCCAAACTCCTTTAGGAATTAAATAATAATAAAAGTAATAATAATAATAAGACTCCACTTATTAATTTATATTTAATATTTCTAAAATATTAAATAATAAATATTAAACTATTTAATTTATTCTATCACCATAGATTAAATTAAATATACTTAACTTATTATTACGATTATGTCATTTGCTTCTTAAATAATTATTCTTCCTTTTATGATGCGACCCTTTAGGTTCTCCATATTTACCGGTTATGAATAAATCAATTAGAACAATTCTAATCTTATTTAAATAAATAAATTAAACAATTAATTTATTAAAATAAGTAATATTTATTCTACAATAGAGATAAGATTCCCTAACGATTAACGATTTTTCAGATAATATAGATTTCAACATTAATCATAAATGAACCTTTAAGTAAATAGTTACCGTACAATTCAATCCTTCAACCATACAATGTCCCAATTAAATATAAGACATAGAATTACTATCAAGTCTTAATTTATTTAAATATATGTATTTCGACTCTTAAATGCACAACTCTAAATAATGTAAATTAGAAACTCCTTTCTAATTTCATTCTGCCTTGGCCAATGACTATTGGGTTGTCATTTATCGAATCACATAGAACATTTCTCTTCTTTTACTAGAAGCGGTAGATTTTTTATTGATCATACATTATCTCCATGTACAACTTATTATACCCAAGCATACCCTTTGATATACCCTAAGGGTCTTAAGGAACAAGTCAAAGTATAACTCATCATACACAAGATACTATGATGATCTCAAGTCCAAGGATTACTTGTACTACTATCACTACAAGAATTCCTATTGACAGAAAAGTAAAATTCCATTAGGTATTCCTTAGCGAGCCACGTTCAGTGAACTTATTCTCCAATAAGTACCTACATACTTGCTTTAGTGTCTCCACACAAATGATCATGAGATCAATCATCCTCATCCAATGAGCAAGCAACGTATGTACCAATCTATCCGTATTCACTAATCCCCAATTTAGTAATCCAATGATTGGGAACTATTTTAGTTTTAAGTTTTCTAAGATTTTAGATCTCATTAGAATGATCATCATCATTATTCTAAAAACATTGCTTAAAACTATGGGTTTATCACATATTATAATGCAGCATCATGTAGATAATTAAAAGCTTTTAATAAATTAATACTTTTTATTAATAAATGAATAAGATTGTTACAAAATATATACTTTATCATCAAAAATGATTAGCTTGTGTGCATACTACTTTCATGTTTCCTTAACTTCCAGATTGGATATGCTCAGCTACGGCTTATAAAGCAGCGAGGTCTTGAATCTTCCTAGATTTTAACCTCGTCTCTACTATTTCTCCGTGCTTAATATTTTCTGAGAATAGTTTTAATATATCAGCTAGGACCCTCTCATAAAATCGAGTTTCTGAAATATCTACGAAGGTCATCACCATTTAACACTCCCAAAATAGGTCCACACAACCCATTCTGAGTCGTCAAATACATGATACAGAATTTAAATACAAATTTCATTAATACAACTATTAATTATCATGTAAAATACGACAAAACATACGTTCTGAGTTTTAATACAAATATTGTCTCGTAGACAATATCCAAACTTAAATAAAATTCTCATTACAATTATTGTCACACTATTTTTCAAAATAGTGAAGATTACTGAAATAACCAACTTGGACAATTACTCCACTCCCCGACTAGTCTCAGCTACATTCTCGCCTCCTGAGAAGAACAATGGAACCAAAAAGAAAAGGGTGAGCTCAACTAGCCCAGTAAAGAATATTATGATTAAGATAAAGTATAACAAATTATCCTTAGTCCTCAACAAGAAAAAATCTAATAAAAAATAATAGACAACAAGTTTTAGATCAACAACTGCAACGGAAATAACAATCCATTAGAAGAGTCAAGTAGAGCATGATGTCTACTATCTTCTATGATTTAAAAGTTCATCATCAATATTTTATCCCTATAACACCAATCAATAAATATTTTAAATCAACGAATTATCCATGCACTACGGGCAAAGGATATTCGTTTGTATCACCAGTGGTCATGATCATGCCAAACAATTGTCCATCTATGCACTACGGGCCAAAGAGGACTTTCACCACAATATTTGTCTATAACATTACAGGTCATGATTATACTAATACACAATTCCTGGTCATAATCATACCAATCAACAGTCCATCTATGCACTACGGCCCAAAGATGACTTTTACCACAATATAAGCATGAGGATGATGACAATGATATAAGGAATCAATCAATTGAGATTAATGATAAATATTAGAGATTTATAATTCAATTTATCCAGAGTTTAAGACTGTCCAAATTTTCAACATGATAATTAATTATGGAGTAAAATTCAATAACGATATTCATGCATCAAAAATAATTTAGACAGAAAAGAAACCAATTTTATTATGAATAGTACCCCGTGAATAGTATCCCAAGTGAATAGCACCCAAGTGAATAGTATCTCGTGAATAGTATCCCGAGTGCATGGTACCCGAGTGAATGGTACCCGAGTGAATAGTACCCGAGTAAATAGTACTCGAGTGAATAGTATCCCGAATAAAAATATTGAAATTTAATAAGAAAATTCAGATTAATATTCCAATGAAATGATACTAAATGAAGCGCAAAATTCAAGGATATTCTACTAATTTCAGAGATTATAGAAGTAATACTTACCATAGTAAGTTTAGATTTAGGAATATGAAAAGAAATAATATACGAAACTGCAAATGGATTTTCACCCATCATGCGGTAATCCGCGTAAACAGATCTTTTCCATAAATAAAGAATGAGTATGAAGGGTTATTCACCATGGATGTGATAATCCGCGTAGACAGGTTATTCCCACAGATTAAAGAATGAATACAAAGGGTTATTCACCATACATGTTGTAATCCGCGTAGACAGGTTACTCCCACAGATTAATAAAGAATGAATACGAAGGGTTATTCACCATCCATGCGGTAATCCGCGTAGACAGATTTTTCCCGCAGATTAATAAAGAATGAATACGAAAAATAATATCCCTTACCTTAGTAAGAGATTAGATACTGCAATAGTGAAGTAGCAAAATACTCTTCTTCTTTCTCTCTATAGTTTCTCTCTCTATAGTTTTAGTGACTTCGTAAGAAAGAATGAAGAAATGAACTTCAATTTATAGGAGAATGGACTAAATAATAACTAATTCACGGACGGTCCATATTGATTTACTATTAAAACCTCAACTGACGGTCTATATTGATTTACTATTAAAACCTCAACCGACGGTCAATATTGATTTACTATTAAAACCTCAACCGACGGTCTAAAAAATTAGCACATCTCCACATGGAATAATAAGCCAAACTTACAACAAACGCCTTATGACAAACCCCTCTATTTATATCAAAAATTGAATAAATATTTATCACAATTCACTTATCTTCAATAAACACAATTTTAATCTTTCAATAATTATTCATCATTAATATTATAACTCATAATATTGACAACCATATCGTTCTTAGGAAAGATGAGGCTTTTGATAAGGATTTCTCCTTATTGGTGCGCAATTAAATAACCTAACCTCTTTTCTCTACAAAATTTTCTAGACATTGTCAATAATACAAATAATAATATGAATAACTGTATCATCTCAATTATTGATTTAATAATATAAAATATTATGAAGATGATACTACGACAATAATTGAATCAATAATATGAGATATTATACAGCAACTACTGTAGCAATTATTGAATAAAACTGAGTGACTTCTTACGTAAGCATCAATAATCAGAGATATTGTGCAATACCGTGTGCTACTGTGCAACAACGCGTATTACTGTTCTTTTATCACCGGTATTTCAACATTTAACGATAAAAGTTTTGTCGATATTTTTATAAAAAGGTTATTTATGTCGCTTTCTGTATCAAACAGTCATTCCGTTGTGGGGTCCACCAATGATTGTGCAGTCATACGGATATTTCTCGACAAAAAGAATATTCCCTGACCAAACGAATATTTTATGACAACTTTCTTACTTTGTAAAATTTTTACATATCACCCATAACTATAGCATTATATCAAATCAACACCTTATTATTCAAAATAATATTTAGAGAAAATTAAATCTTTATTCATAAAAAGTTGGGGTCTTACAACCTCCCCTTCCTATGAAATTTTATCCTCGAAATTGATGTACGTAACTGGTATGTCGAAGAGGTGAGAATACCTTGTTTTCATTTCAGATTCTAACTCCTAGGTCATTTTCTCAATATTGTGGTTTCTCCATAAAACTTTAACTTGAGGTATAACCTTTGAGTGTAGAATATGTTCTTTCTTATCCAAGATTTTTATAGGTACCTCTTCATACGTTAAATCTTCTGCTATCTCTTCTAGTTCTAATTCAATAATGTGGTTCAGGTCTATCACATATTTACGTAACATAGATATGTGAAAAATATTATGAACACAAGACATACTTGTCGGTAAAACGAGTCTATATGCCACAATTCTTACTAAGTCGAGAATTTTAAATGGGCCAATGAATCGAGGGTTGAGCTTTACTCTCTTTTTGAATCTCGTAACTCCTTTCCATAGAGCAACACGTAACAATACATGATCTCCAACATTAAATTCCACGTCCCTTCGATGAAAATCAGCATAACTCTTTTGTCGATCTTGTGAGGTTTGTATACGTTGCCGAATCATTTGAATCTTTTTCGTAGTCATGCGTACCAACTCTGGTCCCAACAACGTTGTTTCGCCCACCTCGTCCCAACATACTAGAGAACGACACTTTCGTCCAGACAACGCCTCGAATGGAGCCATGCTTATACATGCGTGATAACTATTATTATAAGAGAATTCCGTCAATGGTAAGTACTTGTCCCAACTTTCTTTGAAGTCTAGGACACAGAGTCTTAATAGATCTTTAAGAGTTTGAATAGTCCTCTCCGATTTCCCGTCCTTCTGAGGATGATATGCAGAATTGAATCGTAAATCAGTGCCCATAGCTTTCTGCAAACTTACCCAAAATCGTGAAGTGAATCTTGGGTCTCGATTAGAAACTATGGATACTGGCATACCATGTACTCTCACAATCTCATCTACGTACATACGAGCAAGACGTTCAAGTGAATAAGTTTCTCGTATAGGCAAGAAATGAGCAAATTTGGTTAATCTATCAATAATGACCCAAATTGCATTTATGCCTAGAGAAACCTTGGGAAGACCAGTAACGAAGGCCATATTGATGTGCTCCCACTTCCATTCTAGAATTTCAAGTGGTTGCAATGGACCTTTTGGCACTTGATGTTCTGCCTTGACATGTTGACAAGTCAAACACCTTGAGATCTCCACTTTCTCCCCATACAGGTAATGTCTTCAGATCTTTAGCGCGAAAACGACCGCTACCAACTCAAGATCATGAGTAGGATAATTTCTCTCATATTCTTTGAGTTGTCGTGACACATAGGCTATGACTTTCCTATGTTGCATGAGAACACATCCTCAACCTCTGCTTGAAGGATCGCTGTAGATGACAAATCCCTCCGAACCTGACGGTATTGTCAGAACAGGTGCTGAAATGAGTCTCCTCTTGAGTTCTTGGAAGCTCTTCTCACATTCCTCGCTCCATTTAAATTTTGTATCTTTACGAGTCAACTGAATTAATGGAGTGGTGATTCGAGAAAATCCTTCCACGAATCTCCGATAATAACCAGCTAAGCCTAGAAAGCTACGTATTTCGATTACTGACTTAGGTTGCTCTCAACTGTGACTCATATCCCAACCTTGGATAGTACCTCACAATGGCACCTATCAGTTTATCGCCGCACAAATATGGTGTCCCTTACTGAGAGTCTGGCTTCGGTGCATTCCACAAAGGAAGTCACCAGATAGAGGTTCGGGTACCAACTTCTGTACGTAGTTGGGTTTTTAACTCTTGAAGTTCAATAGGAGCCATTCGATATGGGGTTTTAGATATGGGTTTTGTACCAAGTTCAAGGTCAATACAAAATTTAATTTTACGCTCTAGGGTAGGCCAGAAAGTTCTTTAACAAATATGTCAGGAAATTTATTAACAACAGAAATATCATTCAAATCTGACGTATTTTTGTTTAAATCGGTGACATGGGCTAAGAAAGCTTGACATCCGTTTTTTAATAAACGAATGACTTTATGACTTGATATGACATTAATTGACTTTAGTGGTTTGGTTGCTTGAATTCGCATAACATGTTGGTTAGGAATATGAGAGCTAACGACCTTACAAAAACAATCAATTTTAGCATGTTGTGTAGTTAACCAATCAATCCCTAAAATCACATCAAATGCAAGTATTTTCAAAGAGATGAGATCAACAGATAATGTGAAAGTGTCGATTTGAATCAAACAAGATTTATAAATGGTGGATGTAATGAAGGTTTCTCCCAACGGAGTTTCAACAAATAAGTCAAAGTCTAATTTCTCTGGAGTCAAATTTAAATGTTGAGCACAAGTAGGTGAAATAAAAGAATGGGTAGAACCTGTATCTAATAAGGTATAAACTTCGCAAGAGTTTATGATTAGCTTACTCATGATAACTTCGTTCGGATTCCTCGCTTTTTGGGAAGTCACGACAAATGCTCTCCCTTGAACTACCGGCTTTGACTTATCTGGGACAGCCTTTGGTGTCACTGTCCCAGCTGGACTTGACTTCACTGCATGATAAAATCGATCAAAATGACCTTCCTTTCCGCAATTGAAACAAACTTTGGGTTGCTACGTATGGTTTGGACTGATGCGTCTCTCCTGTCGGCATTTGTAGCATACAACCGGTGGTCATTCTCCTTCCTTAAAAATGGGTACTGGTGTCAATGTCTTTCTATCATTGTTAAATCTTCTCTTTTTAAAATTTCCACTTGACTCATTTCTTCTATTATCTTGGCCATGATTACCACCAAAGTGGTTATCATTTATGGCATGATAATTTCCACCACGTTTGTTATCACTGCTTCGATGACTATTGTCACTGGTATAACTATTATCGTTTTGCCAGTTGTTATCTTTTGGTTGAGCTGACTCATTATCGTGCTCCAATAATTGAGCCTTATTCACAATATCTGAATGCAAACAAAGTTTGTGAGAAATGAGGTATTGGCGAATTTTAGGCTTCAAACCTCACAGAAACATTCGTGTCATTAGTTCTTCATTATCTACCAAATGGGATGCAAACCGGGATAACTCCGTAAACTTTGCCTCGTATTGAGATACAGTCATGTTGTTTTGTTCCAGTTTGATGAATTCTACCTCCTTCATGTGATGAATACTTTCTGAAAAATACTTGTCGTTGAATAATTCCTGGAGCTTCTCCCAAGACATCTTAAGTGGAGATAGATGAGTACGTTTTACGGATTCCCATCAATAATCTGCCTCTCCACGCAACATAAAGGTGGCGAATAGAACCTTTTGCTCTTCTGTGCATCCCAAGACATCAAATATCTTGATGATCTATTTAATCCAAGCTTCTGCCTTAAGTAGCTCTGGCTTTCCCAAAAATTTCGGCGGTCCCAACTCCTTGAATTGCTTAGTGGTGACCAGCCGTGAGTTACCATTGTTTCCATCGGCATTTTGAACAGGAGTCTCTCTCGTTTAGTGTTGCATGAATTGTAGAAAGCTCCTAAATATCTCATCGTTCATCATTTGGTCGGTGTTGTTGTTTACAGGAGGATTATTATCTTCATGATGCACATTATCCTAGTTATTGATTGGCGGTGTCTCAATGGTCGCATGTTCTCCATTGCTTATCTCAAAATTTTCAGATGTCATTCTCAAATACTGCCACAAAACAAGGGTTAATTGAATAAATTGGCATGTCACATATTATCCCTATATTTCGATAGACTAATTAAATAACAATTAAGCTTAGGTAAGACATACTAGAGAAGGTTTTACTCGTCTCTCCCCTCCTAGTTCTAACCTCAGATATCCGCCATAGATCATATCCCTAAGCTCTGATACCAACTGTGACGCCCCCAAAAAAGGACCACACAACCCATTCTGAATCACCAAATACATGGTACAGAATTTAACCTCATCTCTACCATTTCTCCGTGCTTAATCATTTCTGAGAATAGTTTTAATATATCGGCTAGGACCCTATCATAAAATCGAGTTTCTTGAATATTTATGAAGGTCATCACCATGTGACACTCCCAAAATAGGTCCACACAACCCATTCTGAGTCGCCAAATACATGATACAGAATTTAAATACAAATTTCATTAATACAACTATTAATTATCGTGTAAAATACGACAAAACATATGTTCTGAGTTTTAATACAAATATTATCTCGTAGACAATATCCAAACTTAAATAAAATTCACATTACAATTATTGTCACACTATTTTACAAAATAGTGAAGATTATTGAAATAACCAACTTGGACAATTACTCTACTCCCCGACTAGTCTCAGCTACATTCTTGCCTCCTGAGAAGAACAATGGAACCAAAAGGAAAAGGGTGAGCTCAACTAGCCCAGTAAAGAATATTATTATTTAGATAAAGTATAACAAATTATCCTTAGTCCTCAACAAGAAAAAATCTAATAAAATACAATAGACAACAAGTTTTAGATCAACAACTGCAACGAAAATAGCAATCCATTAGAAAAGTCAAGTAAAGCATGATGTCTACTATCTTCTATGATTTAAAAGTCCATCATCAATATTTTATCCCTATAACACCAATCAATAAATATTTCAAATCAACGAATTATCCATGCACTACGGGCAAAGGATATTCGTTTGTATCACCAGTGGTTATGATCATGCCAAACAACTGTCCATCTATGCACTACAGGCCAAAGAGGACTTTCACCACAATATTTATCTGTAACATTACAGGTCATGATTATACCAATACACAATTTTTGGTCATAATCATACCAATCAACAGTCCATCTATGCATTACGGGCCAAATATGACTTTTACCACAATATAAGCATGAGGATGATGACAATGATATAAGGAATCAATCAATTGAGATCAGTGATAAATATTAGATATTTATAATTCAATTTATCCAGAGTTCAAGACTGTCCGAATTGTCAACATGATAATTAATTATGGAGTAAAATTTAATAATGATATTCATGTATCAAAAATAATTTGGACAGAAAAAAAAAATAATTTTGTCGTGAATAGTATCTCGTGAATAGTACCCCGAGTGAATAGCACTCAAGTGAATAGCATCTCGTGAATAGTACCCCGAGTGAATGGTACCCAAATGAATGGTACCCAAGTGAATAGTACCTCATAAATAGTACCCGAGTAAATAGTACTCGAGTGAATAGTACCCTGTGAATAGTACCCCGAATGAAAATATTAGAATTTAATAAGAAAATTCAGACCAATATTCCATGAAATGATACTAGATGAAGCGCAAAATTCAAAGATATTCTACTAATTTCAGGGATTATAGAAGCAATACTTATCATAGTAAGTTTAAATTTAGGAATATGAAAAGAAATAATATACGAAACTGCAAATGGATTTTCACCCGTCATGCAGTAATCCGCGTAGATAGATCTTTTCCATAAATAAAGAATGAGTACGAAGGGTTATTCACCATGCATTTCATAATCCGCGTAGACAGGTTATTCCCACAGATTAAAGAATGAATACAAAGGGTTATTCACCATGCATGTGGTAATCCACGTAGACAGGTTACTCCCGTAAATTAATATAGAATGAATACGAAGGGTTATTCACCATCCATGCTGTAATCCACGTAGACAGGTTACTCCCGTAGATTAATAAAGAATGAATACAAAAAATAATATCCCTTACCTTAGTAGGAGATTGGATACTGCAATAGTGAAGTAGCAAAATACTCTTCTTCTTTCTCTCTATAGTTTCTCTCTCTATAGTTTTAGTGAATTCATAAGAAAGAATGAAAAAATGAGCTTCAATTTATAGGAGAATGGACTAAATAGTAATTGATTCACGGGCGGTCCCTATTAATTTACTATTAAAATCTCAACCGACGGTCCATATTGATTTACTATTAAAACCTCAACCGACAGTCAATATTGATTTACTATTAAAACCTCAACCGACGGTCTGAAAAATTAGCACATCTCCCCATGAAATAATAAGTCAAACTTATAACAAACGCCTTAAGACAAACCCCTCTATTTATATCAAAAATTGAATAAATATTTACGACAATTCATTTATCATCAATAAACACATTTTTAATCTTTCAATAATTATTCATCATTAATATTATAACTCACAATATTGACAACCAAATCATTCCCAGGAAAGAGGAGGCTTTTCGATAAGAATTTCTCATTATTGGCGCACAATTAAATAACCTAACTTCTTTCCTCGTCAAAACTTTCTAGACATTGTCAATAATGTAATTAATAATATGAATAACTGTGTCGTCTCAATTATTGATTTAATAATATAAAATATTATGTGGATGATACTGCGATAATAATTGAATCAATAATATGAGATACTATGTAGCAACTATTGTAGCAATTATTGAATGAAACTGAGTGACTTCTTACGTAAGCATCAATAATCAGAGATACTGTGCAATATCGTGTGCTACTGTGCAACAATGCGTATTATTGTTAATTTATCACCGGTATTTCAACAGTTAACGATAAAAGTTTTATCGTTATTATTATAAAAAGGTTATTTATGTCGCTTTCTATATTCGACAGTCATTCTGTTGTGGGATTCACCAATGATTGTGCCGTCGTACAGATATTCCCCGACCAAATGAATATTTTATGACAACTTGCTTACTTTGTAAAATTTTCACATATCACCCATAACTATAACATTATATCAAATCAACACCTTACTATTCAAAATAATATTTTGAGAAAATTAAATCTTTATTCATAAAATGTTGGGGTCTTACACATGACCATCTCAGTCTCTATCCTGGATGGGATTACTTGAGCATCCAAACGCCTCCATCTTTGGGCATACTCTCTGAATGACTCATTGAATTGCTTATTAACTTTGGTAATCTGATACCTGTCTGGAGCCATCTGAGTTTGAAAGTTGTATTGATTGATGAAAGCGTGGGATAATTCCTCCCAGCTGTGGATTTTGGAGTTATCCAATATGGCGTACCATGCTCTGGCTTCTCCAGTTAGACTCTTTTGAAATAACTGCATCCTCAGCCTTTCATCCTCGGCATAGGATCCGAGTTCTCCAATGAACACTTTTAAGTGAGTGTAGTAATCTCCCAATCCATCATAGCCTTAAATTTTTCCAGATAATGAACCGTGGGGAAGATGCAAAGGTCTGAATTGGTAACGCTTCCGTACATTCCAGTCCCTTTGATGGACCGAATGGTCTCTTCCATTTGTTGAACCTTTTTCTGAATATCACCGGTGTCTTGATCTTGTTTAAGATGGGTGATTTCAGGGATTTTGTTGGACTTCTCACTCTTAGACTCAGGTATTAGGACTTCTCTGTCCGGACCCTAGATTCCTCCTTGTGCAAAGGATTCAGTTTGGATGGGTATTTGTGGACCCTCTGATTTTTTTAGTTCTTTCAGAAGAACAGCCAACTCTGTTATTTGATTCCTTAATCCTTCAAACTCCTCGCAAGAAACAGAAGTAGGATCAGGCTGGGCACTTGTAGCCATTTTTGACGGTAGGCTTAGTGTATTTTTAGACTTTGAACGGGTAATGGGACCAATTGTTTCCCCCTACAAAAAGACTACGTAGTTTAGTCTAGGAAAACGTGGAGATGTTACATGTTATGCAATGTGTCCATTTTTTTAAGAGTGTTTTAATGTTCTCCAGCAAAATAGATGTCAGTAGTTTTAATGACAGGATAGCATGACATGTCTTGATATGAAAAAGGAATGCATATTTACATATTCCTTTATATTTTCCATTACATTGACATTTACATGGATTGGAATTACACAGAATTGAAATTACTTGTAATTAAAAAGGGGAGGTATGAAGAGACTTCCCTTCACGTTTGGTTTATCAGAAGCTGACCTATCTTAGGCTACTCTCGCAGCTTTTTGGCATAAAGGTCCCTAGATTGTTGCAATTTACTGGATGGGAAGTTAATCCGATCTTTCAACTGGAGTCAATCTGGGTGGTGTCTTTCCTGAGCCTCGCGAGATTAGTCTCCCTTGAGTCCAGTAATCAAACACCGACAAGTTTGCCTCCTACCTGAGGAATCACACAACATACATTCACATACATCCCGTCTCACTATATGGAAATGATGACACGTGCGAAGCACTAATATCACAGGCAGATATGGTGCGAAGAACTAAAGTGCAGTAAATAAAGCATTAGTACACATCATCCATTCAATATAAATGCAATATTCACACGTAAGCAGATAAAAGGTTTTGAAAAGTTTGAATAACGGCTTAAGCCCTATTACTGGAATCCCCAGCAGAGTCGCCACCTGTCGACGTCAGGATTTATTTGTGTCCCTTTCTATGCTTCTCTTTTGGTGTTCTCATTTCGGATGAGTTTTGTCTGAAAAGACAAGTTTGAAAAGGTCCGACTTGTAAATGTCGACGATTTGACTTAGAGTCACCAGTTGGTAGATTTGAAATGGTTGTACTAACTCAATCGATTTTGAAAAGGTTTGCACAAAAACCTAATGGTTGGACACTTTTTAACTGGTCTTGGAAATCGAGATTTGTTAGGGTTCGAGGGATTGATTAAGCGGAGGGAGGGTGTTAGGCACCCCCCAACTTTCGTGAAAACACGGTTACCGCCACTTTCCAATTAACTTTTTATCTGCATGTGTGTGTGTGTGTGTTGGGCCTATGCGCGATTATCTGGAAGTATTGTTATGCCTCGCTTGCACCTATATACAAAGGGTTTGACTTGTATATTAAAGTTTAATTTTAACAAGATATAACAGTGATATTTTGGAAAACAGGTTTTCAAACCCTTAAGCTCAATAGTAATTGAGGCCTTTGATACTTCCATTTTATTATGTATTCGGCTTGGTTGCTTTTATTTTTGAGATGCGGGGCATCTTTGAGAAAATAAGATACATAGCAGTGTCGATCTCCTTGTGGGCATAAGAGCCATCTAAGGATATCCAGACACCGTAAAATATTTACAAGCTGATTGCAGCTGAGAAATATCCATCGTGGGAATCGAATCTAGATTCAGAGGCTGATTCTTCGATCACATGATTCCTAGGCTCACATGAAAAAGTAATATGTACAAATGCTAGAAAAAGAACTAGATTTGAATAAATCTAAACTATTCTAGCTTCAACGGTTCCAGTTTAGTCACTTTTGAGCCGATCAAAGTTAGAAATAGCCATATTTAGGCAAATCTAGCCCACAGAATGGAATGTTAAATATTTACATTATGAAAGCAGTTAAAGCAAATATATATAAAAGCAGTAAATATATATAGGTATATATATATATATATATATATATATATATATATATATATATATATATATATATATATATATTGAAAGTAGTATGTGTAGACACTCAAAATTTTCTGCATATCTGTTACTGACATCACAAGAGCGCAGATTCGTCTTTTAAGAGGAAACCCTGGAAGATGATTTATATCCATTCTGGGTACCACCGGGAGGAACAGCTCAACCCCAGAACACACACTGGGAGTAACAGCTCAACGTCGGGACACACACCGGGAGTAACAATTCTAACCTCAAAGATAACCCTGAGGCATGCAGATCCAATACCGGAAGACAAACCAGTGAAGACCGATTTCCTCCCGGAGATAACCCCGAGATGTTCTGTCTCAGTCCCAACACTGGGAATAGCAGATTCCAACCTTGGAGATAACCCCAAGGAAAGCAGTGGCAGTTCTGGAGATAACCCCAGAAATGCTTGTTTCAAATGCATGCTATCAGCTTTAACCTCGGCGCCCACACCGAGGCACTCAGTACAAGACAGGCACACCTCAGAGATGACACTAAGGACCATCAACATTTGCAGCAGTCCAATCTCAATGATAACCCTGAGCAACGTCTGCTTTATCAGCCCAAATCAGAGATAACCCCGGTAAGGGGTAAAGTCGTCATCTTACCACCATGACGCCATATCACGCCGTCTAGACATTTTAAACATACATTTCTACACAACAATGTCCCACAAGAGACAAGAAAAACCAATCCCGAGTGACTATTATGCAAAATAATAGATAGAATTTGAAGCTGAAGACCGGAGGGCATCGTCCCATCTTCATGACTTCGTACAACCTCTAATCTCATGTCATTGCATAACTTTCGACAATGGCGGTCCGAAATAGGTCCTATATACCTCAGTCGGATGCCCAGATTGTAATTCTGAAAGTTCGAGCGGACATCACGTTGCCTACGTGCATGTACTTCGAGACGGCGGGACCCGCGAAGCCCGGGGCACCCCGGGCAGCCTCTGGTACACCTACAGCCCAGCCGCAGCCCTTTATAAATAGAGGGCTTGAGGTGGCCATTTTAAGAAAAAAAGGCGAGGAAGCCCTGTCCAATTTGCTCCATACACACCTCAAACTGAGTGCTTTCTCATTTTAAACACTTGTGAGCTCACATATAGCTACTTCTGTACTAGCGAAAGCTAATGTTTATCTACTTTAAAGTTATTGAAGTCTTCTTTGGCAGCCCACTGTAAGCCTTCTTACATATTTTCAACCCTTTCTCTTCACACTTGCACACACCTTTCTTTACGTTGAGAGTCGCGTTGCGTGTGTTTGCCCGGACTTCGGTCCGTGGTTTTATTTCAGTTTGTATATACATACATACATACATATATATATATATATATATATATGGACTAACATTATCGAGTTATGCCTCGATTGAGCCTAGACTTCAGTCTGGAGCGTTTACTTGCTTTTGTATATATATACATTTATATATATGAACTGCATGTCGAACCCTGTTCGATGAGCCTAGACTTCGGTCTGGAGCATTTATTGCTTTAGTGTGTGTGTGTGTATATATATATATATATATATATATATATATATATATATATATATTTACATTTCGTCCCACCTGGAGTTTACTTCGTGGTGGTTGACCTCTTTTACTGCTTTCTGTACATTTTGTTCCGCCTGGAGTTTCCTCTGTGGCGATTGATTGCTTTTACAACTTTATTTACATTTCTAATCCCCCATGGAGGTGCTTCATGGTTGGTTATCATGTCTGTATATATATATATATATATATATATATTACAGATTTTATATATATACCTGCTTACTACGTTTATATCAACTGCGGCATCATGTGAGCCTAGGAATCATGTGATCATAAATTCAGTCCACTGAATCTAGATTCGGTTCCCGTGATGGACCTTTTTAGCTGTAAGCAGCTTGTAAATTTATATGTGATATTTGGATTTCCTCAGATGGTTCTCATACCCACGAGGAATTCAGCACCTTTTTGTACATTATTTTTATACAGATGCCTCGCATCTGTAAAATAAAATCAACCAAGTCGAATAATGAATAAAATGGGAGTGTAAAAGGTCTCAATTACTATTGAGCACTGGGTTTGAAAAACCTCTTTGAAAACATCACTGCCATATCTTGTTAAAAACTGAATTTTTATATAAATTCAAACCCTGTGTATATAGGTGCGAACGAGGCCTCGCACTACTTCCAAATAAAAGCATATTGACCCATACACACACACATTCATATAACAGTATCTTGAAAAGTGGCGGTCACCGTGGCAACACGGATGTCGGGGGGTGCCTGACACCTTCCCTCCGCATATGCAAGTCCCCGGACCCTAATTGAAGCTCAGTTTCACTGACCCGTTTAACAGTGTCACATCACTGGGTCAATGTGCAAACCTTTTCTCGGTTGTGTTGGTACAACCAGTTAAAAAACCAACTGGTGACTCTTATAGTCCAATCGTCGACATTACACATGTCGGACCTTTTTCACATGTATTTTCAAACAAATCTCACCTAAAATGAGAACACAAAAAAACAGGTAACGAAAAGGGACAAATAAAAATCCCGACGTCGACAGGTGTCGACTCTGCTGGGGACTCCAGTAAGGGGACTTAAGAAGCTATTACAAGCTTTTCAAAACTGTTATTTGCTTGTGTGTGGATGTTGCATTTACATTTATGATGAATGTGTACGAATGCATATCTTTACTGCGATTAATGCTTTACACTATATCTGCTTGTGATATTAGTGCTTCACACATGTCATCATTTTCATATACGGTGAGACGCGATGTATGTGTATGTATGTTGTGTGGTCCCTCCACCAGGAGGCTATCCTATCGGTGTTTGATTACTGGACTCGTAGGAAGACTAATTCCCGCGAGGCTCCGGAAAGGCACCACCCAAATTCGCTCCAGTTGAAAGATCGGATTAACTTCCCGTCGAGTAAATTGCGATAATTTGGGAACCTTCATGCCGAAAAGCCGCGAGAGTAACCTAAGATAGGTCAGCCTCTGATAAACCAAACACGAAGGAAAGTCTCTTCATGCTTTCTCATTTTAAATTACTTGTAAAAACAATTACTTGTAATTTACATTCCATATTCATCTCCATGTAATGAGAAATATGAAGAAATATGTGCATGTACATATTTACATTAACATGCTATTATGTATTACAAACAGCTAACATCCATTTTGTAGGACAAAATTCCTAAAATGGACACACCATATATCATGTTAATATTTACACATTCCCTAAAAACTAAACTATGCCAGTTTTGTCGCAGGGAAGAATTCGGACCTATTACCCGGTCAAAGTCCAAAAAAGGCCGCAGGCCTACAGCCAATCATATCTTTATCTGACCAGTCTAATCTAGTGTCTCGCGAAGAATTTGACAGATTAAGTAAACAAATCACAGACTTGGTTGTTCTGCTTAAAGAACTACATCAATATACGCAGGGTCCAAAAATACCCGTACATGCTGAATCATCTACACAAGGAGGAACTCAAGGTCCTAATATAGCCATTACAATACCTGAACTGCAGTTGGATACAACCAACAAAAGTCATGATGCCGCCCATCTCACGGGAGATCCAGACACCGGTGACATCAGAAAGAAAGTTCTTCAAATGGAAGAGACCCTACGCGCTATCAAAGGAATTGGAGCACACGGGAGTGTGTCATATGCTAACCTTTATATATTCCCTGGTGTTCATTATCCAGAAAAGTTCAAAACTCCTGATTTCAAAAAATATGATGGGTTAGGAGATCCTTACACACATTTGAAAGTATTCATTGGATAACTTGGATCTTATGCAGAGGACGAGAAGTTCAAAATGCAGCTATTCTATAAAAGTCTAACTGGAGAAGCCCGTTCATGGTATACCAGATTGGACAACTCAAAGATCCATAGCTGGGAAGAGCTAGCTCACGCCTTCCTTACACAATATAGTTTCCAGTCTCAGATGGCTCCTGACCGGTACCAGATTACCAAGGTCAAGAAACAGTCCAATGAGTGCCTTGCTGCTCAAGTTATTCCTTCAATGACAGAGTCAGAGATGGTTATGACCTTTATCGACATACAAGAAGCTCCTTTCTATGAGAGAGTCTTAGCTGGCATCGGTAAACCATTCTCTGAAATGATTAAACATGGGGAAATGGCTGAGAAGGGATTGAAGTCAGAAAAGATTCAAGACCTAGCTTCCCTTAAAGCTGTTGCTAAACACATCCAATCCAGAAATTATGAAAACAACCCCCGAAGGGTCCATAAAAAGAAAGAAGAGGATGTTTCCCTGATACTATAGGGTCAAAAAAATAATTAGAACATGCCTATTCAGAGGAGAAATTACACTCCCTTCTAAGCACAATCGTCAAACTCTCCAGTACCAAAAGGTGGAGAAGTCAAACGCCCTCGAGTGTTCACACCCTTAGGGGACTCTCTCGAGAATATTCTCACTCTTCTGACCACGCAGAAGAAAATCATGCATCTTCTTCCACCAGCCAGCCCTAATGGTAAGGGTTTTAATGCTGCTCGAAAATGTGCTTATCATGTCGGGGCACCTAGACATGATACTCAAGATTGTTGGGCCTTGAAACATAGGATCCAAGACCTGATAGACAATGGTGAGATTGTGGTCATCAAACCAGATCAACCTCACGTACAAGATAACCCTCTTCCTCCACACAAAGAGGAAGGAGTCAACATGATTAATTGGAGCAGTGGACAGACTTCCAATTCTAACGGTGAAGCATCCCAGATCATCAAAGACGATGCTGACAAATGGGATTATTCCAAGTTCCAGTTCGTAATGGAACAAAAGATAAAAGCTCTTTGCAAACAAATTGAGCAATTGGCAGAACTGGTGACATACCAACATCAAGTCACATGCCAATTAATCAGCCAGGAGCATGCTAGTCTCCTTCCTCTTATCATGAATATTCCTTCTTCACCACTAGAAAGTGAAACAATGGAGGACAAAGTGGCAAAGAGAGAAAACGCCAAAGCTCGTCGGGATTTTGCCAACAAAATGGAATTTACACATCTGGGCCAACCTATGGAGGAAATCCTTTAAAAGCTAATCAATGAAGGAAGGATTAATTCCCTTCTACCTCCAATCAATCTTCGTTTAGGACGGTACAATTCTGATGGAGTATTTCAATATCACTCCCATTTTCGCGGTCACAGCACAGAAGAATGTTGGGCACTTCGCCACCTTATCCAAAATCTCATTGATAGCGGTGTCCTGCAACTAGCGGACGATGATACTGTGCTACATGGAAGTGAGAATACATGTCCTACTAAATGGAAGGGATTGGTAGCATTTATCTCCACTGAGGCTGATGGCATTGTCAAGCCACACCCTATAACTACCATTCAACTCAGAGGAAGCAACAATCCTTTGAAAGTGGCTGCTCCAGAGCCAATCAACTTACCCTTCTGACCACAATATCCTGTTGTCAGCTTACAAAAAGTTCCTTGGAATTATAGAGAAGCTGAAGGATCCACCTCACATACAACTGCTACAGTGTCGAAGGAGAATCCACTATATCTTTCCCAACGGGTGATGAAGTCTACCATTAAATCAAAGGGGAAGATTCATATGGAGAAGATTGAAAAATTCCTCCGTGCCATGGGTCATAATGAAGCCAAGGTGGTTTTAAGCTTAAGAGAAGCTCCACATCAAATTTTAATACTAGACTTGGTTTTAACTTCCAAGGATCACAGGAAGATTCTACTAAATGTTTTGGAAGAAGCCTACTTGCCAAAATCAGTGGATGTGGAAAATTTTCAACATCTAGCTAATCATATTTTCAACAACAATGTGATCTCTTTCAATGATGATGACATACAGCCCGAAGGGACCGGTCATTGCAAGCCGTTACACATTGCGATCTTATCCTCCGGATATATGCTAGCTGGAGTCTTAGTAGACAGAGGTTCATCTTTGAATATCTGTCCATATGCTACATTGTTAAAGATGAATGTCAATCTCAATCGAATCCGAAGTAGCCATACAATCATCAAAGCTTTTGATGGATCCCGTCGGAATTCAGTTGGAGAGATTGAGTTGCCAATTGAGATTGGTCCCCATACATTCTGCGTGTCTTTCCACATACTCAAGATAGATTTGAGATACAACCTGCTCTTGGGGAGATACACCCTTCATCAGCAACTGAAATACATTATCAACAATAGCCTAGTTACAGTCAACGTTGAACCAGAATGCCCTCAACAAGGTGACATACCGTTCATCAGTTTTAATTCTGATGTTGAGCCAGTCAGTTTCCACACTTTGGAAGTAAGCAACCCTCAATTTCATGCCCTGGGAACGCCATTGCCCATACCCAAGATCCCTACCGAAGTAATGTCGGCTACTCAGGAACTGAAGTCTTTGGGTCATCAGCCAGGACAAGGGTTTGGCAAAGATCACCAAGGTATCAAATACCCCATCCAAGTAGCCAGGAAAACTGGGACAGTTGGACTGGGCTATTCTGCCAGTTCTAGTCAGAGGAATCCTCATAAGCATCAGCAGATTCCTTCATCTTCAACCACGCGGCGTTTATCGTCGCCATCAACCTTTGAGTCCGCACAACCACCTGTAAAGGTGCTAACCAGCGTGATGGCTATGCTATTTCCCAAGCCAGTGCCATTCAAAGCAAAAGAGGTCTTTGTTTCAGATCCCAGAGTGGAGGAAGAGAAACAAAGAATCAAACAAAACGTCATCCAGATAATGTCGGGCATGCGCATCATTGTTCATGATGAACATACAAACAGATATACCCCAGACGATGATTGCCCAGACGTCATGGTCATCATTCCGGAAAAGGAGGATGATGACAGCCCCTCCATCAATGCAGTCCACCCGGACTTTATCCTTACCAATTGGAGCAGCACTCCTTGCATTGGTCAACAAGGGTAAAATGGGCAGGACTTCTTTCTGCCCTGTAGATATCATAACTGCTTACTTTTCTGTATAGTACTCGCAGTTGTTTTGTCCGTATATGCTAATATTATGTATGATTAAACAGTTTCATATATATTAAGTGAAAGCAAATTTTATTTCAGGACTCTGAACTTAGATGTGCATGTACTTGCTGATAGGATGCCTCTTCTCCACAAGGATTGTAACTTTGATGAAAAGTTGGACTCAAACTTGCTGGAAATACAAGAGGACATTGAGGTGCCTTCGGAGATCAAAGAATGGGTCGAAGACAAACCTAAACCCAACCTTGATCAAACCACCTCCTTCAATCTTGGAACCTTAGAAAACCCTAAGTTAATCAAGATTGGTTCAGACCTTACCCCAAACCAACGGAATGACATGGTTACGTTATTAACCCAATTCCAGGATGTGTTTGCATGGTCTCATAAAGACATGGTGGGTTTGTCCACTGACATTATTCTTCATCGCCTTCGCATTAAAGAGGGATTCAAGCCAGTCAAGCAGAAGCTCAGTCGATTGAAACCTGAGTGGAGTTTAAAGGTGAAAGAAGAAATTGTGAAACAATTTCAAGCTGGCATTATCATAGTGTCCACATATCCTGAATGGATATTTAACATTGTTCCCGTGCCTAAGCCTGGAGGAAAGGAGCGAGTCTGCGTGGATTATCGGGATCTGAATAAAGCTTGCCTTAAAGATAGCATTCTCGTGCCCTTTATCCACATTCTCATTGACAATACTGCGCAATACGGCATGTACTCCTTTGCTAATTGCTTTGCGGGGTACCATCAGATCATGGTTGCTAAGGAAGATCGTGAAAAAACTGCTTTCATCATGCCTTGGGGAACCTTTTGCTACAGACTGTTGTCATTCGGCCTCATCAATGTTGGGGCTACCAATCAGCGAGCTATGATGGCTTTCTTCCATGACTTAATGCACAAAGAGATAGAGATCTACGTGGATGACATCATTGTCAAGTCCCAGAAGGAGGAGGACCACTTAGACCATCTCAGAAAGCTCTTCAACAGGTTACGTAAGTATAACTTGAAGTTGAATCCAGCCAAGTGCACCTTTGGCATTAAATCAGGCAAGTTGCTAGGATTCCAAGTCAGCCACAAAGGAATTGAGCTGGATCATACCAAAATCCAGGCCATCACGGAAATACCCATTCCTCAGATAGAGAAGGAAATACGGGGATTTTTGAAAAGAATCAATTTCATTAGCCAATTCATTTCTCAACTCACAGCAACCTGTGAGCCTATCTTCAAGATGTTAAGGAAGAACTCCTCCATGAAATGGAATGATGAGTGCCAGAATGCCTTCCTTACAATTAAAGAGCAGTTAGTCAAAGCTCCTATTTTGGTACCACCCAGTGATGATGTTCCCCTTTTCATGTACCTGTCCATAAGTGGCAATGCCATGGGCTGCATGCTGGGACAGAAAGACGATAGTGGCCAAGAACGAGCTATCTATTACCTCAGCAAAAGATTCAGCAGCAGTGAACACAAGTACACTCTGATTGAGAGAACTTGTTGTGCTTTAGCATGCGCTGTCATGAGGTTACAACATTACCTCCATGGGCACACAACCCATCTCATATCCCGCGTGGATCCTCTCAAGTATGTGTTCAGTAAACCCATACTAAATTGTCGGCTGTCCAGATGGCAGTTGACCCTACTAGTCGTCGCACCTTCAGGGGACTTCAAACCCTTAGAAACATACTTCCCCGATGAAGGGGTAATGACAATTTAGCCACACCATCAGTACGATACACGCCAAGCATGGAAGATGTATTTTGATGGAGCTGTTAATACGGAAGGTTCTGGAGCTAGAGCAGTTCTAGTATCCGGAACGGGGGACCAGTATCCCGTCGCCGTCAAATTACAGTTTATCAGCACCAACAACACAGCTGAGTATGAAGGCTGTATCATGGGGCTAAAACTTGCCTGTTTAATGGGTATCAGGCGATTAACTATCTTTGGGGATTTAGAGTTGGTAGTCAAACAATCCACAGGAATCTACCAAACCAAAGAGCTGCGATTACTGCCTTACCATTGGCAAGTTTTACAGATGGCTTCGGAGTTTGAAGAAATCTCCTTTATACACATTCCTTGTAATAGGAATGATTTTGCGGACGCATTAGCAACTTTGGCCTCCTTGATGCACATACTTGACAAGGAACACATGCTAAGCGTCACATTAGCCCTGTAAAAGGCACCAGCCTATGGGTACTATGTTGGAGAAGTATCGGATGAGCTACCTCCCATCCAACAATCTTGGTATCAGCATATCAAGGAGTACCTACGAGATAGATCTACACCCGCTGAGGCGAGCCTGACTGAACAAAGGCGGATTCATCGACTTGCTATGAAATTCTATCTGAGCGGAGATGCACTCTACAAGAGAGATACAGGACTAGGTCTTCTCAGATGTTTAGACAAAGACCAAGCTCAGAAACTCATGGATGAGATCCATGGTGGAGTTTGTGGCCTACACATGAGTGGCCTCCTCCTTGTCAAGAAGATCCTCGGGACAGGACATTATTGGCTCTCTCTCAAGGCTGATTGCTATGACCACGTCAAGAGATGTTATCAATGCCAAATTCATGGGAATACTATCCATGCCCCTCCACGGGAGTTCCACAATATGAGTTCACCTTATCCCTTCTCAATGTGGGAAATGGACGTGATTGGGCCCATCGAGCCCAATGCCAGTAATGTACATCGCTTTATCTTCACCATGATCGACTACTTTACCAAGTGGGTAGATGTAGCCTCCTTCCCCAGGGTTACCAAAGAAGTCATCATTGCTTTCATCAGAAACAATGTTATTTATCGATACGGACAACCAGAGGTAATTGTATCAGACAATGCTAAGAACCTCAACAACAAAATGATGAAGGAATTATGCAGTAAATTCCACATCCAACATCTTAACTCCGTCATCTACCGTCCAAAGATGAATGGTGTTGTTGAAGCGGCTAACAAAAACATCAAGAAGATTATGCAAAAGATGTCTGCTAATCACAAAGGATGGACTGACCTATTGCCTCTTACTCTGTTAGCCTACAGAACATCAATGCGCACTTCAACTGGGGCAACCCCCTACACATTAACCTATGGGATGGAAGCAGTACTCCCCATAGAGGTGAAAATGGAATCCCTCAGAGTGTTGATGGACGTTCAGCTGGATGAAGACCAATGGGTACAAGACAGGTATCACAAATTGTCTCTAATAGATGAAAGGCGAACAACGGCTATCTTCCATGGTCAATTATATCAACAAAGGATCGTTCAATCCTATAACAGAAAAGTCCAGCTACGGCAGTTTAAACAACATGACTTTGTTTTGAAGAAGATCATTGACAACCAAGATCAATCTAAGAGAAAATTCGCTCCTAACTGGGAAGGCCCGTTTGTTGTCAAGGAAGTATTGACAGGAGGCGCTCTCAGATTGCAAGAAATGGACGGCGATGAATTTCTAAAACTCATCAACTCGGACACCGTGAAACGGTACTATGTCTAAAGTTACCATCAAGCAAACATCCTGGTGTTGGATCATCAAATCATCAGTCATTCCAGTTCTTTAACCCTTCACCATATACAATTCTTTTCCATACTTCGCCCCTCAGGGAAACATACTCTTCAAGCCAGCAGCATGGCTTCACTGCGCTCATACAACTTAGGTCATCCCACTACGGATTGAACCTCTCACGTTTGAAGTTTGGCTACCTATACATGGGATCAAACTTCTCGTACCTACAGTTTATCCTCAACCTAGGATCAAACTTTCTCTTCCCCGCAGTCTATCTTGTACATGAGATTAAACTTTCTTCCCCACAGTTTGACCTGTACATGGGATTAATCTTTCTTCCCCGTAGTTTATCCTGTACATGGGATCACGCTTTCTAACTCACCCTGAGGGGTGAACTACGTCGATCTAATCTCCTTGATACACGGGAGTACGTAGGCAACCATATTCTATATGGCCCGATCGCAATAAAAAAATAACAAAAACATTTCTACCCTTTTCTACAAAAAACAAAAAACCACAAAAACACTTCCACAACTTTTTTTCATCAATAAAGCTTCTACACCCATCTGCCTTTCATAAACAGCGTTGAACCTCTTACACCAGGTTCGAACTACGCAGACCTGGTCTCCTCTTTAATAGGAGTACGTAGGCAGTCATTTATGGTTCGGTCTCACCCCCTACCAAAGCACAAATACTTGTCAATAGTACTAGGATCAAACTTCAATTCACCACACTTCATTGGCTTCAAACCAAAGGGATGGAATTACCCAACCTCTCCTCGTGAGTAGGAGATTCGGCGACCATCTAAGCTGCGGTTGTTCCTTTAAGAGCAACACCAGTCCATAAGAGATGGAATTAACTAGGCTCCTCCTAAATAGGGGTACTGGCGACCATCTGTTGTGCGGTCAATCTCAGAGAGGAAAGCCACAACCCTCTCCACATTTCCATACAGAAACCAGTCCCAAGACACCAAAGATGGTAGGGATACACACAGATCCATGATCTATTCTGAGCTATCCAGAGATAACTCAATGTCCATCCAGTAAGGAGGAATTCAGAATACATCAAGATCACAAGCCCTGAAGAAGCAGGAAAATATCAAGCAAGTATCATAGCATATCTAAAAGGGAAGTGATCAAAAAATATATTTCCCTGCTATATATAATGTTGTTTGATATACATAATGTAAAGTGTACATGACAAAATGGCTAAGCTAGTCTGTCCAGGAAAATACAAGCCCATCTGCAAATCGGCGTATATGCGAGCTAACAAGCCCAACATGGCATCCCTCTCCAAAGAAGGTGGCAAAGATGTGGTCTCTTGTACAAGAATATCCACACAACCCAACAGATCTGCAGTCATCTGCATGGTGACCATATGCTCATCAATATATGTGGTCATCTCTGCAAGCATACCAGTGGTAAGGGACCTCACTTCAGTACTATCTATGACAGCTACATCCTGGGCAAATATGGCACTATCCCTCTCAACTATCACTGCATCTCTGACTAATCTGGCCTCATCCCGCTCAACAACAGTGGTATCTCTATGAGCCAATGCCTCGTCCCTCTCTAATAGGGTTGCGTCTCTCCCATCAAGAGCTGTCAACATCAGGGCTCTAGCCTGATCTCTCTCAAAGGTCATTAGATGAAGACTCTGCTCAAAGTACTGTGCTGAATGTTGAATCACGACAGTGCTAGTACTGGGAGAATCTAAAGGAGATACTGGGCAACCCAGTAGATGGCTCCTCCTCGGTGTGAGAATCAATGTCCTCCATGGGCTCTCCACCATCTGAGTCAATACTCGACAATATGGATACTGCCTCAACTGGTGTAGTTTCTGTCTCCATCCATGTGGAATACTCTGCAGAATAACCTAGATGACTAATAGAGAAAGCGGCTATCTCACGCTGATCCCAACATGCATACACATGGGATCTGTACTCTGCTGAAAGATAGCGAGAAGCTAAACGCTGGCCCAGTGCTTCCTTAAAAGGATGAAAATCCTGAAACTGGTCAAACTGCGACATCACGGCCAGTAGATGGTAGGTAGTCATGCCCCTCAAACCAGCCAGAGGGATGTAATCCATGCCCGGAGCATGAGTAATTAAGCTGTAAGGTGAGCTGAGTCCTGAGCACGGCAGTATACTAAACGGGTCTACAATATCAGCTAAGAAAATGGACCAAGTTGCAGCATCCGTACACTCCGCAGGCTGAAATGAATATGTCATGGCTATATCATGGGAGAAGCAATACCCATGCCGTCTGAAAGTGCCAATCGGTCTCAGATGTGACACAAACCACACGTATAGCATGACCGAACTGCCCGTAAATACTCCTATCGGATAAGTGCAGCAGTATGTAGCTGACCTCAATGTCTCGGCTATGATCATAGGAATGATGGTACGACCCTCCCTGAAAGCTCTCACCACCATGATAACTCCTATGTCCAACTCATCCATATACAGTGGCATGTAAACATATGACAGTACGCACAATAGCAGTACATCTACCCTGGCCAGACGCTAATGGTCCTCTGGTGTTGTGAAATCCCTGGAATGTCATCTATAACTATCCTCAGAGCCAAATCTATCAAACAGAAAATGTTAGGATATAACGTGGTCAATTGTAAGCTCATCCCACACCACTCTACGCCTCAGTCTAGTGAGGGTCATGAACCGCTGACTCATGTCCCCCAAAGCCATATGCACGCAAGGTCTATCCAGTGGCAGCATCGTTAACCGTGCATACTCCTCCAGAGTGGGAGTCAACTCCTGGGTCCCAAATCGAAAAACATGTCTCTCCGATACCCAGTGCTCCAGCATGCCATCCACGAATCATGTAGGAACCTGAAACATCAATAGGGTCATAGTATGGTGCAACAAATGATCTATGGTCACCCTATCTGATGGTGACATGCTATCATACCACGATCGCATACCAGATACCACCAATAATGGTGGGGTATGATCAATACAGCTAACTGTCGAAGAAGACATCTGCACGGGCCGTGTCATAAGACCATCCAGGGGTCAATACTGAATATCTCTGGACATACATACATATGCATAACATGATACATGCATTATAGATAATAGATGGCAATATGATATAGGGAATAGAAAAACTATGCATACATTCCTAAGCATATCATCATCTAATACATCATCTCTATACAGCTATAAAAATAGGGAAATGGGGCACAGACGCCCTACTACTAACAGAGGCCTATCAAAAGATATAGCGAGAATGGGGTACAGATACCCAATAGCTAACAGAGGCCTATCAAAAGATATAACGAGAATACACATCAGAAGAAGACAATGGTGTCGATGTCCACATCATCAATCTTGTCCACCTGATGTAACTCCTCCTGAGTCACTAGATCTCTATTAACAAGGATATCAGGCCTATACAAAGGAGGATCTGCACCGGCAAAACCAAATCTGAGGGGCCAGCGCCTGAGCTGGAAGGATCAAATGAATCTGCCTATACCGGATCTCTGCCCAAATACCGAATAAAGATATGAGTCTGGTCTAACTGCCAGGTCAAACTGTCAATCTATGTTACATGAGTCAGATCTCGGACACAGGGTAACCATTCCGTCATCTTCACGGATCCTGGAACCATATCCCCCATGAACTGAGTGGCGCGGGTCTGGGCTCCAATAGTACGAGGGATCCACCAGCGCTGGAATACATCCTGAGTGCAAGGACCCTCTGACAATGCAAAACCGTCAACACCCAACAATGGGATATCAATGATGGGTGACTGCGACACAGGCCAATAATGCCTGGAAGGAGGCAAGATCGGTATACAGATCTCTCCTGTGGTGCTCCTTATAGTACGCTCTCCTAAATAGAGCTCTCATCCTCCATAAGGATGGAAATCACGTACTCGATACCAGTCGGGTATCCATCCTCAAATTCGATGGCCAAATACTCCCCAGAGTAGGGAATCCATGTGATAATGTCAGTTGTCAACAACTCTAGCTACAAACGGCAGTGAGTGAAACCCTCAGCTACAGGGACCTCCGTCAATATAGAATGATACCATCGCCGTCCTCGTAGGTAGGTATCCAATCCTAGCACACTCACTGGACGTAAATATGGGAGCCTCTCATAGGCCCAAAACTGCCAACACAAAGGCAAATATCTGCTGTCAGTTAACACTCTTAACCTATATATGGTAAATGACAAGAGAAATACTTACCAGTAGAAATGGGTAAAATCCTAACTAAGCCTCGGTCAAGCCCTATGAGCGCATACGCATGCCCTAAGGGAATAGGAAAAGGTATAGGAATCCCAATCATACTCTCCAATACGGTCCACATGTTTAGTGGCGCTGATCAAAGTGAACAACACCGTAGAGAAGTTATCTGCAATGAAGCAACCCCTAATGATCATCAGGAACAATCGTCGAAGAATGCGATCCCTAACTCTAACATCATCTGGCATGGGCTCGCTCAATAGCCCACTCATAGCATCTACGCTCAAAGGACCCGCATGGACAGTCCTGCCCTTAAACGCCTCCGTCGAAACTCCTAACAAGGATCTGATGGCAGTCGGGGTAATATCCGTCGTGCAAGGCACTGGCGCCCCTCCAAACTCCATACATGTGATAAATCGCCAATCCATCAGCATTATCATCACCTCACAGTCCAGCAAATGGAGTGACTAAGTCTGGTGAAACCACCGCTCAGACAATGCCCTGAGATAACCCAAGGGACAACGACAATCCGACAATAATTCCATTGTGGGGTCCACCAATGATTATGCCGTTGTACGAATATTCCCTGTTAAAACGAATATTCCCCGACCAATCGAATATTATATAACAACTTGCGTACTTTGCAAAATTTATAAATATTACCCACAACTATAACATTATATCAAATTAACTCCATAATATTCAAAAATTATATTTATTGAAAATTCATCTTTATTTATAAAAGTTGGGGTCTTACAAAGCATATACTTTGTAACAATCTTAGTCATTTATTAATAAAAAGTATTAATTTATTAAAGGTTTTTAATTATCTACATGATGCTGCTTTATAATATGTGATAAACCCATAGTTTTAAGCAATGCTTTTAAAATAATGATGATGATCATTCTAATGAGATCTAAATTCTTAGAAAGCTTAAAGCTAAAATAGTTCTCAATCATTGGATTACTAAAATGGAGATTAGTGAATTCGGATATATTGGTACATACGTTGCTTGCTCATTGGATAAGGATTGTGATGCACCCAAAATAAATATACATCACTCATTCTGAGTCGCCAAATACACGGTACAGAAATAACTACAACATCATTACTACAATTGTTGTACAAAATACGACAACACATATACTGTGAGTTTAAACACAAATATTATCTTCTAGACAATATCCACACTCAAATAAGTCCTCATTATAATTATTGATACACTATTTTACAAAAATAGTGAGGACTGCTAAAACAACTGTCTCGAAACATCACTCCACACGCCGACTAGTTCCCGCTATATTCTCGCCTCCTTAGAAGAAAATGGAACAAAAAGGAAAAGGGTTAGATCAATTAGCCCAGAAAAGAATATTATAACTAAGATAATGAACAACAAATTATCGTTAGACTTCAACAAATAAAAATAAAATATATTGGACAAAAAGTTTTAGATCAATATTCGTAACGGAAATAACAATTCATTAGAAGAGTTAAGTAGAGAATGAAATCTACAATCATCTATGAATTTAAAAGTCCATCATCAATATTTTATCCCTGTAACATCAATCAATATACATCTTGAATCAAATATTCATCTTTGCACTACGGGCCAAATATATTCATTTGTATCACTAGTTAGTCATGTTGATTTCAACACTTGTCCATCTTTGCACTACGGACCAAAGATATTCATCAGCTAATCATTTATCTTTGCACTACAGGCTAAAGATATTCAGTTATATCATCATTTAGGACTGAGAATGATGAAAAATATCTTAAAAAAACAAATCCAGTGAGATAAAAGACAAAGATTAGGGATTCGTAATTTAGATAATCCAAGTTTAAAAATACTCCATAATAAGCTATAGCGAAATAAAAGTTAAGAATGAAGATCAAAATATGGATACAATCAAAGATAGTAATCATAATATACATCTTGGACAAAGAAAAGAAAATTTCATTTTTCTGTGAATAGTGTCGTATTTGTGAATAGTGTCGTATACGTGAATAGTATCGTATACGTGAATAGTAACCCCAACACGAAAAGGTAGAAATTCCACAAGAAAAATCATACTTCGTGAATAGTACTCATGAATAGTATAGTATTCGTGAATAGTGTCGTATACGTGAATAGTACCATTTACGTTAATAGTAACATCGACATGAAAAGCTAAAAAATTTATAATAAAATTCATACCAATATTTTGGTATAATGATATTGAAAGAAATAACATCATTTACGAAAAAAAATAACATCCCTTACCTCAAAAGAATAGTACTTCTGTCTGAAATATTGGATATAAAGTAGAAGGAAACTTGCACTGAATAACAACTCTCAAAGTATCTAAATACTCACAAAAATACGTTCGATATTATAGAGAGAGAAAACTTCTGATTCTAGTGTGATTTTTAATTCTAACTAAGCACCCTATTTATAGGAAAATGCTTAGAACGCCAAAGTAGACTAAATTAATAAAATAATATTTTATCAAAATTTTCAAGCACACCACTTTTGAAAAAAAAAATCAACACATTTCTCACCAACCAAAAATGAGGACCACCTTATTTTTTAATAAAAATATTTATTTCCGAAACTTCAATAATTCATAATAAATAGCCCCTTTATCAGAAAAATACGAATTTTATGTCCATTCCATGAGAAATTTAATTCTCTACAACTTTGTAGAAGAAAATTTTCCCAAATTCCAAACAAAAAATGCCTGAAATCCACATACGGACGATTTTTAATACCTCCATTCTGACAAAATACTGATACACCCCAACATTAATTCCTTCATTTATATCCACATAAAAATAAATATTTTCTTATCATATAAATTAATAATTAATTATTCACAAATAATATTACAGAATTACAATATGACAACCAGGTCGTTTCCGAGAAAGAGGGGGCTTTTCGATAAAGATTTCTCCTTATTGGCGCGTAATTAGGTGACCAAACTCCTTTCTTAGACAGAACTTTCTTAGACATTGCCAATAATGCTATCTAATAATATTATTCAAATAATATGAATTATTGATCTGATAATGGGAAATATTGTGCAGTGATAATTATTGAAACAATAATAATATAAAATATCAACGTAGTAATTATTGAATCAATAACATAAAATATTGAACAGTAATTACTGTAACAATTATTGAGTAGTGCATTCTTACGTAAGAATCAATAATTCAAAAATATTGTGCAATACCGTGTGCTACTGTGTAACCACACGTATTACTGTACTTTAACCACCGGGTATTCCAACAGTGTTAACGCTAACAACTACACCGTTATTTATAAAAACTCAAGCTTGTCGTTTTCTTCATCTGATAGTTATTCTGTTATGGGGCCCACAAATAGTTGCGCCGTCGTACGAATATTCCCCAACAACAAGAATATTCCACGACCAAACGAATATTCCCCAACAACAATAAATATTTTATAACAACTTGCTTATTTTGTAAAATTTGCACATTTCACCCATAACCAAAGCATTATATCAAATTAACACCTTATTATTCAAAATAATAATTAGAGGAAATTCAATTTTATTTATAAAAAGTTGGGGTCTTACAACCTCCCCTCTTTATAAAATTTCATCCTCGAAATTGACGTACGTACCTGCTGTTTCGAAAAGGTGAGGGTACCTAGCTTTCATTTCTGATTCCAACTCCCAGGTCATTTTCTCAATAGCATGGTTCCTCCACAAAACCTTAACTTGTAGTATAACCTTTGTGCATCGGACATGCACCTTCCTATCCAAGATCTTGACACGTACCTCCTCGTACGTTAAATCTTCGGCTATCTCGTCTAGTTCTAACTCAATAATGTGGTTTGGGTCTTTCACATATTTACAAAGCATAGATATGTGAAAAATATTATGAACACAAGACATGCTTGGAGGTAATGCGAGTCTATAGGCCATATTTTCTATTCGGTCAAGAATCTCAAATGGACCAATAAATCCTAGATTGAGCTTTTCTCTCTTTTCGAATCTTACAACTCCCTTCCATGGAGCAATACGTAACAATACATGATCCACAATATTAAATTTTACGTCCTTTCGATGAAGATCCGCATAACTCTTTTATCGATCATGTGCCGTTTGTATACGTTATCGGATCATTTGGATCTTTTCTGTAGTCATGCGTACTAATTTCGGTCCCAACAACGTTGCTTCTCCCACCTTATCCCAGCATACTGGAGAGCGAAACTTTCATCCATACAATGCTTCGAATGGAGCCACACCTATACTTGCCTGATTACTGTTGTTGTAGGAGAATTCTACCAATGGTAGGTACTTATCCCAACTCCCTTTGAAATCTAGGACACGGAGTCTAAATAGATCTTCAAGACTTTGAATAGTCCTTTCTGATTACCCGTCTGTTTGAGGATGGTATGCCAAACCGAATCGTAAATCTGTGCTCATAGCTTTCTGTAAACTAACCCAAAATTATGAAGTGGATCTTCGGTCACAATCCAAAACTATGGATACTGGCATTCCATGTAATCTTATATTCTCATTCACGTACATACGAGCAAGACGTTCAAGAGAATAAGTCTCACGTATCGGCAAGAAATGAGCAGACTTGGTTAATCTATCAACAATAACCCAAATCGTATCTATGCCTTGAGAAACCTTGGAAAGACCCGTAACGAAATCCATGGTAATGTATTCCCATTTCCATTTCAGAATCTCAAGTAGTTGCAATGGACCCTTTGGCACTTGATGCTCCGCCTTTACACATTGACAAGTTAAACACCTCGAGACAAACTCTGCGATCTCTCTCTTAATATTGTTCCACCAGAATGTATATCGAAGATCATGATACATTTTGGTACTCCCAAGATGGATTGCAAACGGTGTGTTGTGTGCCTCCATCATGATTCTATGCTTTAAGTCAGAATCGTTAGGAATGCAAAGTCTGGAGTTGACTCGAAGTATTCCTTCTTCATCGATTCTTGCTTCTAGAATAATACCTTCTTGTACTTTCTTCTTCATACGTATCATCTCTGGGTTTGTGGCTTGAGCAGATTTAACTATATCGATTAAAGTCGGTTCTACTCGTATGTTTGATATCATCACGTGGGTACTTGGATCCTTTAACTCTATCTCCATCCTTTGTAAGTCGTACGAAATGGGTCTTTGTGTTAACAACATCGCACTCGTACCCGCATACGATCTTCTACTCAACGAGTTAGCTACTACGTTCGCTTTTCCAGGATGATATTGAATGGTATGGTCGTAATCTTTCAACAGCTCGAGCCAACGTCATTACCGCATGTTAAGTTCCTTTTGGGTGAAGAAATATTTGAGTCTTTTATGATCCGTATAAATCTTCACTTTCTCCCCATACAGGTAGTGTCTCCAGATCTTCAACGCAATAACAACTGCTGCCAACTCTAGATCATGAGTAGGATAATTCCTCTCATATTCTTTGAGTTATCGCGAGGCATAGGCTATGACTTTCCCATGTTGCATGAGAACACATTCTACCTTTGCCCGAAGCATCGCTGTAGATAACAAATACATCGTATTGTCAGAACAGGTGCCGAAATGAGTCTCCTCTTGAGCTCTTGGAAACTCTTTTCGCATTCCTCGTTCTATACGAATTTTATATCTTTCCGAGTCAGCTAAGTTAATGGAGTAGCAATTCGAGAAAATCCTTCCACGAATCTCCGATAGTAACCAGCTAAGCCTAGAAAGTTACATATTTCAATTACTGACTTAGGTTGCTCCCAACTTTGTATTGCTTCAATCTTAGCCGGGTCAACAGATACTCCATATTTTGACACCACGTGCCCAAGAAATGCTACTTCCTCAAGCAAGAACTCGCATTTCTTCAGCTTGGTATATAGCTTGTTATCACGAAGCCTTTGAAGTACCAGTTTCAAATGGTGCTCATGATCTTCACGGCTTTGGAATAGATGAGGATGTCATCAATAAAGATAACAACGAACTGATCCAAATATTTCTTGAACACACGGTTCATCATATCCATGAAAGCAACATGAGCATTAGTCAATCCAAAAGACATGACTAAGAATTCATAATGTCTATACCGAGTTCTGAAGGCAGTCTTTGGAATATCCTCAGTTTTAATCTTCAGCTGATGATATCCAGAACGAAGATCAATCTTTGAAAAGAATTGTGCTCCTTGCAACTGGTTGAACAGGTCATCAATGCGAGGTAGTGGATACCTATTCTTGATGGTGACATGGTTTAATTCTCGGTAGTCAATACAAAGTCGCATACTCCCGTCTTTCTTCTTTACGAATAAAACAGGAGCACCCCAAGGAGATGTACTAGGACGAATGAAACCGATGTCTAACAACTCCTGTAGTTAGACCTTTAACTCCTAAAGTTTAATAGGAGCCATTCGATATGGAGTTTTAGAAATGGGTTTTGTACCCAGTTCAAGGTCAATAAAAAATTTAACTTCACGTTCTGAGGGTAGACCAGGAAGTTCTTCAGAAAATACGTCAGGAAATTCACTAACAATAGAAATATTATTCAAATCTGACGTATTTTTGTTCAAGTCCATGACATGAACTAAGAAAGCTTAGCATCCATTTTTCAATAAACGAATGGCTTTATGGCTTGATATCATAGTGATTGACTTTAGTGGTTTGGTTGCTTGAATTCGCATAACATGTTGGTTAGGAATATGAAAACTAATAACCTTACGAAAATAATCAATTTTGGCATGATGAGTGGTTAACCAATCAATCCCTAAAATCAGATCAAATGCAAGTATCTTTAAAGAGATAAGATCAACAGGTAATGTGATGGTGCCAACTTGGATCAAGCAATATTTATAAACAGTGGATGTAGTGAAAGTTTCTCCTAACGGAGTCTCAACAGATAAGTCAAAGTTTAATTTCTCCGGAGTCAAGTTCAAACGTTGAGCACAAGTAGGAGAGATAAAAGAATTGGTAGAACTGGTATCTAGTAAGGTATAAACTTTGTAAGAGTTTATGATTAGCTTACCCGTGATCACCTCGTTCGGGTTCCTCGCGTTTTGGGCAGTCATGACAAACGCTCTTCCAGGAATCGCTGACTTTGACTTGTCCGAGACAGCCTTTGGAGTCACCATTCCTGCTGGACTTTGTTTTGCTACAGAATAATCTCTAGCTATATGACCTTCCTTTCCACAGTTATAACATACCTTAGATTGTTGTGGGCAATTTGGGCTGATGTGTCCCTCTTTCTCGCATTTATAACATACAACCGGTGGTCGTTCTCCTCTCCTAGAAACAGTTGGTGCTGACGTCTTCACGTTATCATTGTTGTACCTTCTCTTTTTGAAATCTTCCCCCAACTCGCTTCTTCTACTATCATGGCCACGATTCCACCAAAGTGGTTACCGCTTTTGTCCGGATGTTTTCCTCCCCGCTGGTTGTCATTGCTCCAATGACTGCTACCACTGGTATGACCCTAGTTGTGGTCCCTCAGTTGAATATACTCATTATCTCGCTCTAATAATTGAGTCATGTTCATAACATCTGAATATAGAGAAAATTTATGATAAATAAGATATTGTCGAATTTCGGGTTTCAAACCTCTCAGAAACATCCTTGTCATACGTTCCTCATTCTCTACCAAATGATATGTAAACCTGGATAACTCCGCGAACTTAGCCTCGTACTGGGAAATAGTCATGTTGTTCTGTTCCAGTCTAATAAACTCTACCTCCTTCATATGACGAATACTTTTAGGAAAGTACTTGTCATTGAACAGTTTTTCAAACATTTCCCAAGAAATATTGAGTGCGACTGGTTGGGTACACTTCACAGATTTCCACCAATAATCTACCTCACCGTGGAACATATAGGTGGTGAATGGAACCTTTTGTTCCTCCGTGCATCCCAAGACATCAAATATCTTGATAATTTGCTTGACCCACGTTTCCGCCTTAATCGGATCCGACTTTCTCAAGAATTCTGGTGATCCCAACTCTTTGAACTGCTTGGCTGTGACAAGTCGTGCGTTGCTATCATTTCCACCCGTATTTTGTACACGAGTCTCCCTCGTCTAATTTTGCATGAACTGCAAAAAGCTTCTAAACATCCCATCATCCATCGTTTGTTCGGTGGTGTTGTTTATAGGAGGAATATTGCCTTCCTGTTGCACGTTTTCCTGGTTGGTGATTAAAGGTGTCTCCACGATCTCATACACTCCATTGTTAACATTCTCAGTTGTCATTCTCAAATAATGCCACAAAATAAGGGTTAATTAAAGAAATTGACATACCACATAATACCCTTATATTTTGACCGACCAACAAATAAGCTTAGGTAGGACACACTAGCGAAAGATTTACTCGTCTCTCCTCTTCTAGTTCTACTCCCCGATCTCCGCCAGAGACCATATCCCTAAGCTCTGATACCAACTGTGACGCCCCCAAAATAGGTATACATCACCCATTCTGAGTCGCCAAATACATGGTACAGAAATAACTACAACATCATTACTATAATTGTCATGCAAAATACGACAACACATATACTGTGAGTTTAAATACAAATATTGTCTCCTAGATAATATCCACACTCAAATAAGTCCTCATTACAATTATTGATACACTATTTTACAAAAATAGTGAGGACTGCTAAAACAACTATCTTGAAACATCACTCCACACCCCGACTAGTTCCCGCTATATTCTCACCTCCTGAGAAGAAAATGGAACAAAAAGGAAAAGGGTGAGCTCAACTAGCCCAGTAAAGAATATTATAACTAAGATAATGAACAACAAATTATCGTTAGCCTTCAATAAATCGGATAAAATATAATGGACAACAAGTTTTAGATCAATATTCGCAGCGAAAATAATAATTCATTAGAAGAGTTAAGTAAAGAATGAAATCTACTATCATCTATGAATTTAAAAGTCCATCATCAATATTTTATCCATGTAACATCAATTAATATACATCTTGAATCAAATATACATCTTTACACTACGGGCCAAAGATATTCATTTGTTTCACTAGTTGGTCATGTTCATCTCAACATTTGTCCATCTTTGCACTACGGGCCAAAGATATTCATCAGGTAATCATTCATCTTTGCACTACAAGCCAAAGATATTCAGTTATATCATCATTTAGGACTGAGGATGATGAAAAATATATTAAAGAAAATGAATCAAGTGAGATAAAAGGACAAAGATTAGGGATTCGTACTTTAGATAATCCAAGTTCAAAAATACTCCATAATAAACCATAGCAAAATAAAATTCAAGAATGAAGATCAAAACATGGATACAATCAAAGATAGTAACCATAATATACATCTTGGACAAAGAAAAGAAAATTTTATTTTTTTATGAATAGTGTCGTATTCGTGAATAGTACCGTATATGTGAATAGTATTGTATACATGAATTGTAACCCCAACACGAAAAGGTAGAAATTTCATAAGAAAAATCAAACTTCGTGAATAATACTCGTGAATAGTATAGTATTTATAAATAGTGTCGTATACGTGAATAGTGTCGTATACGTGAATAGTAATCTCGACATGAAAAGGTAAAAATTTCATAATAAAATTCATACCAATATTTTAGTATAATGATATTGAAAGAAATAAAATCATTTACGAAGAAAATAACATCCCTTATCTCAAAAGAATAGTACTTCTGTCTGAAATATCGGATATAAAGTTGAAGGAAACTTGCACTGAATAGCAACTCTCAAAGTATCTAAATACTCAAAAAAATACGCTCGATATTATTGAGAGAGAAATCTTCTAATTCTGGTGTGATTTTTAATTCTAACTAAGCACCCTATTTATAGAAAAATACTTAGAACGCCAAAGTAGACTAAATTAATAAAATAATATTTTATCAAAATTTTCAAGCACGCCACTTTTGAAATAAAATTTCAGCATATTTCTCACCAACCAAAATCTTTCATTTATATCCACATAAAAATAAATATTTTCTTATCATATAAATTAATAATTAATTATTTACAAATAATATTACAGAATCACAATATGACAATCAGGTCGTTCTCAGAAAAGAGGAGGCTTTTCGATAAGGATTTCTCTTTATTGGCATGCAATTAGGTGACCAAACCCCTTTTCTAAACAGAACTTCCTTAGACATTGCCAATAATGCTATCTAATAATATTATTCAAATAATATGAATTATTGATCTGATAATGGGAAATACTATGCAGTGATAATTATTGAAATAATAATAATATAAAATATCAACGTAGCAATTATTGAATCAATAACATAAAATATTGAACATTAATTATTGTAATAATTATTGAGTAGTGCCTTCTTATGTAAGAATTAATAATTCAAAAATATTGTGCAATACCGTGTGTTACTGTTCAATCACGCGTATTACTGTACTTTAACCACCAGGTATTTCAACAGTGTTAACGGTAACAACTACGCCGTTATTTATAAAAACTCAAACTTGTTGTTTTCTTCATCCGACAGTTATTCTATTGTGGGGCCCACAAATGGCTACGCCGTCATACGAATATTTCCCGACTACAAGAATATTTCACAACCAAACGAATATTTCTCAACAACAATGAATATTTTATAACCACTTGTTTGTTTTATAAAATTTACACATTTCACCCATAACCAAAGCATTATATCAAATTAACACCTTATTATTCAAAATAATAATTAGAGGAAATTCAATTTTATTTATAAAAAGTTGGAGTCTTACAAGGATGATTGATCTCATAGTCATTTGTGTGGAGACACTAAAGCAAGTGTGTAGGTATTTATTTAAGAATAAGTTCTTTGAACGTGGCTCACTAAGGAATACCTAATGGAGTTTTACTTGTTTGTCAATAGGAATTTCTGTTGTGATAGTAGTACAAGTGATCATTGGACTTAAGATCATCATAGTATCTCGTGTATGATGAGTTACACTTTAACTTATTCCTTAAGACCCTTAGGGTATATCAAAGGGTATGCTTGGGTATAATAAGTTGTACATGGAGATAATATATATCAATAAAGAATCTACCGCTTCTAGTAAAAGAAGAAAAATGTCATATGTGATTCGATAAATGACAACCCAGTAGTCCTTGGCCAAGGCAGAATGAAATTAGAAAGGAGTTTCTAATTTGTATTATTTTGAGTTGTGCATTTAAGGATCGAAATACATATAATTAAATAAAATAAGACTTGACAGTAATTTCATGTCTTCTATTTAATTGGAATATTGTATGGTGGAAGGATTGAATTGTACGGTAACTATTTACTCAAAGGTTCTTTTATGATTAATGTTGAAATCAATATTATCTAGAAAGTCGTTAATCGCTAGGGAGGCTTATCTCTATTGTAGAATAAATATTATTTATTTAAATAGATTAATAGTTTAATTTATTTATTTAAATAAGATTAGAATTATTCTGATTGATTTATTCACAACCGGTTTAATATGGAGAACCTAAAGGGTTACACCATAAAAGGAAAAATAATTATTTAAAAAGTTAATGGCATAATCGTAATAATAAGTTAAGTATATTTAATTTAATCTATAGTGATAGAATAAATTAAATAGCTTAATATTTATTATTTAATATTTTGGGAATATTAAATATAAATTAATAAGAGGAGTCTTATTATTATTATTACTATTATTATTATTTAATTCTTAAAGGAGTTTGGGAATTAATTAATAAAAATACTCTCATATATTCCTAATTGGATTAGGAAGCTAATTAATTAAAAAGTTTAATTAATTATTCCTAATAAAATTAGGAGCCTAATTAATTAAAAGAGATTAATTAATTAAAATAAAACTCAATTCCTTAATTGTTAAGCAGGGTTGCCTACATCTATAAATAAGATAAGTCTTATTATGGGTGGGGTGGTTGACAATTTCATAAAACCCGTGAATACGTAATTCCAATAGTTAGGAGAGTATACTCTTTTCTATGAGAGATAGAAAAATTAGGATTTTGCCAAATATCCATCTTCTTAAATCTTTCTTCTTCTTTGGTGGATCACCTCTAGAGGCCAAACACTTAGGTGGTTAACATTGTTCAAAGGAAGGAACCAAACTCGGTGGATTCAAGTTGAACGCGAAAGGATTTGGAGGTGAACTTGTACTTGAGGAAGCTCGAATCTTCAAGGGTATAATCCTTGTTCTTTATCTTTTTGTTTAATTAATAATTGTGCATAAATGATGATCCGGGTATATAGTTTGTAAAATTTTTAAAACTCTATTTTTTCAAGCTTCAACTTATTTTGTACAATTTAATTGCGTTCATGAATCTTACAAACCTAACAGTGGTATCAAAGCCAAACTTTTATGCGAATTATTAATTATTTTAATTTGATTTGTATATTGATATGTATTTAGAATAATTTATAGGCATAATTTTGTTGTATAAAATTTATTTTAAATATATATATATATATATATATATATATATATATATATATATATATATATATATCATTCGCAGAATCTGTTTTTGTATTTCGGTAATCCCGATATTTTTTTTCTCGATGTCTGTGGTCATATTGCGTACTTCAGTACTGTGACAACCCGAGAATTTTGAATATTTTTAAAATTTTAATTAATTGATTTAAGGTTCAAAATTAGAACCTAGACAGAAAAATAATGTATGCGTGTGATATTTTTAAGATGAAATTTTGAGGATTTCAAAATTCTGTGAATAATTTAGGTGAATTATTCAGGTTAAGAAATACGTAAATATGTTCTGTGTATATGTGTACAGTATTTGGTTAAGGGTCAAGGGTTGACCAGATAATTGATATCTGTAACAAACCCTAAGTATATATTAAGAACGTCAATGTGCGGTTTGAAAAGCCTAGTGTTTAATAAGAAATCCTAAAACCGGTTCTGAAAACCCTAATTTCAGTTTTGAGAATCCAAAACCCTAATTTGGTGCATGAAACCCTAATCTGGGAATTTAAATGATTATTATATTGCATAAGTGTTATTTATTATAATATTAATTAGGAAAAAGCTTAATTATTAGCAAACCCTAATTTCACAATTTTGAAAACCCTAATTTCTGGGTTAGAAACCCTAATTTTATAATTCGAGAAAAACTAAGTGTTAATTTAGTGATTTAATGTTAATTAGAAAATATTAATCCTAATTTTATAGTTGTAAGTAATTAGAAAACTCTAATCTAATTACGAAAATTTAATTTCTATTTTAAAAAAAAATTAATTTTTCTATTAGGAACCTTAATTTTGGGTTGTAAACCCTAATCCGTGATATTGACCCTAATTGCGTAGTTAGCAATTATAATTAGGAAATACAAATCCTAATTAGCAAGATTTAATTAGTGATTAAGAAATTTTAATATAATTAGAAATTTCTAATTATAATTTAGAAATATTAATTTTCTATTTTTGAAAACCGAAATTCAGAAATATAAGAAATTAAATTGCAAAATTAAGGGTTAAACCCTAGACCCTAAGGGTTATAAACCCTAAACCCTAAATGTTCTAAAGCCTAAACCCCAAGGGTTTCATCAAATGACAATTCTTGAATAAAAATTTCATAGAAATGACTTTTGTGCCCTTTTTGTATTCTTTAATAGTTGGAGTATAGATCTAGACCTAAGGTGAGTTGGTGAACCAACCCTAGCCCTAGCATGTGATGCAAATCTCAGCAATCAGCCCTTATAACATCCTTATACATTGCATCAAGTGATTTTTAGAGATTAAAGAGAGAGAAAATGCAACTTTCATTTTAATCTTCCACCAAGACCTTCTCTCTTTAGAAATTCGGGAGTTAGAGTGAGAAAGTGTGAGAAACCAAACCATGATCAAGTATTAGCAAGCCAAGAACAAGATCAAAGATCAGAAATCAAAAATCAAGTTAGAAAGAGATATAAACCCTAATTTTAGAAATCCTTAGATCTTGTGTTTGATGTTGTTATTTGTTGTTTAGATATGTGTAATAGGGTATCTTTTAAGGATCTGAGTTGTTGGATCATGGATCCATAACACTTAGATGCACGAATCAAGCATTTTTCAAAATCTGGAAAACGAGAAATTTTTGACCTGACAGCCATATGTCAGGGCCTATAGATCTTTGTGTGTTAATGATCTGTTGTGTTATATGTTATAGATCTATAGTATTGTATGTTGTCTATGATCTGGACTTGGAAACAGGTTCATATCATGTGTATATTAGGATTTATATGTGGTCAAACATCGTTGACCGGTCACGAAAGTTTGTTTCTGGGCAAACCCAGAATTTCAAAAACGCCTGACAATATTTTGATGGTCTCTGATCTTCCGTCTGTGAGTCGATCTGGCCATGTTTGTGTTATAAAACTGTAGAATGACATTTAGGCTTCATGCTCATGCTTATAGAACTCTCATATCATGAACAGAATCACAGAAATTGTCGGTCAAACCTGCGTTGACCACCAGCTTAAGTAGAAATCTGGAAAACCCAGATTTCTTAAGAACAAGATTTCTGTCAGAACTTTGACCGTGCTAAATCTGACATTGGTGATGTTGTTGTTAGTACCTGAGGTTATGTAATTATAGACTGACATGTTATCCACATGATCGAACTATTATATCACACAAAAACGACCCAGATTCCACGTTATGACGATAACAAACTAGTACCCTCGGCTTTTTTTTTCATTTTTTGGAGAACCCAGAAAATGAAGAACAGCGTTGTCAGAAATTTTGAACGCTTGAATCTCTCTGTAATTATATGTTATGGCCATGAATGTTGCATTATCTTGTAGTATTACATTTATACTACGTGATTGATATCATTAACAGCCCAGAAAACATTAGGATCATAGCTTAAAATCTAGTCAAACCGAGCCCCGTAGTGACTGACAAGAAATCTGGGTTGGCTCAAGAACAGACTCAAGAACACCTATAGCTACGGTTCTGTCGCTATAGGACCCTTTAGCGACAGTTTATTATTATTATTTTCTAGAAAGTATTTAAAAATTGATAAAAATAGTTTTTAATTATTAAAAATACAAAATAAATTCCGAACAAATTATTTTAAATTCTGAAAAATAGTTTTTAATTATTTAGAGTATATTTCATAAATATGTAATATTTTTAGAATATAAATGGTATTTAATTTATTTAATTATAATATTAAATAAATGATTTAAAAATAATTTAAATACATGAAAAATAATATTATCGTATAATAAAATATTTTAAGTTATTTTCAATGACTTTTAATATTTTGGGATGAATTTCATTAATTAATCAATATTAATGATAATTAGTTTATTTAATAACTATATTAAATAAATTAAGAAAAAATAGAATTAATGATTTATAAATCATATAAAAATGATTTAAGCATTAGAAAAATATTTTAAGTTATAAAATATAACTTTTGATATTTTGTCATAAAAATATTAATATTTTAATATTAAAAGCAATTATTGGAGAATGGATTTAAGTGTTTAAAAATCATATAAATATGATTTTAAGGTATTAAAACTACTTTGTAATATTATTAATATATTATAAAATTATGTGATGATTTTCATTAATATTTGATAATAAATAGATATTAATGATAAAAGAATTATGTGGTATTTATATTATTTAAATATGTGTTTAATGATTGAAAATTCATGATAAATGGTAATAATTATGTGAAAATTATTATGAGACTTAGAAAATTAATTCGACTGTTAATAAAATTATCTGAGTTAATTGTTAAGTGTTAGGCAGAGTTTAATTGAACTTAAACTCGAAGTTTTGTCCGACTAGACCGTCGGGATGTCAGATTTGTGTCGGGTTCCACTCAAACTGTAATAGTTTGACTTGACACCGAGTCCTATGTGTGTTATAGACTAATAGAGTTATGTGTTATGTGTTATGTGTTTAGGTTATTCTATGTTTATATATATATAATAGTATTATACTGTGATGATATTATTCTAATATTGGAGATCTATATTACTAATATTAGGTCTTCGGATAAAGCGATATAAATTGCGTAGCGGTAATCAATGGTTCAGGAAAGTTTGTTTTTACTTAACTCTACTAAGAGTGTTTCATTCGGATAAGCTTATGGTTAATCATTGCTGGTTGCCATGAATTGTACTCTGTACATATTGCATGTATAAGTCAGGTATGAAAGGTTGATCACCTTCATTACCAGTTGGTTCAGATATATTTGTTCATGTATAATACTTGTTCAGTCAAAAATTTGTTCCTGCTAGTTCACAATTATATTATTGAATTATAGCCAGCTTGTTATTCAGACTCTTTCAATCATGATATATCGTTATATTATTGAAATTAAACTTGCTGGGCAATCCTTATGATCACCCTTGCTATATCATGATAAAACATTGCAGATTAAGGCGAATTCGTCGGAAACAAGGAAAGGTTAAAGACAGTTCCAGCGTTAGGATATGTGTGCAGCTAAATTGTATAAATATTGTATGTTAATAATGTTATATATTAGAAAAGTTATGAAATGTGTATTAAGTTAAGGTTACTCGACCTTGGGAAATAGTGTGTAAGTTTAATGTATAAACAATTTATGTTTATATCTTCCGCAAATATAGTAATAGTGGTAGAATGATCGAACCGGATCCGAGGTGATTTAGGACCTGGATTCGGGGCCCTCACAAGTACTATATATATATATATATATATATATATATATATATATATATATATATATATATATATATATATATAGATCATGTTACAAAAGTTACAGGGATTCAGGATTCATATATGGTTAATTGGTTAATATATATATTAAGCATATATGAATGATTCATGTAATAGTTATCAGGTGATATGATTGCTTCACGTGGTGGTGATATATATATATATATATATATATATATATATATATATATATATATATATATATATATATATATATATATATTCTTAATAATTTTATAATTAAAATAAAGAGTTTATTTTAATCTTAAAATTAGATTTCATGTTAACTAATTAGAGTTGAAATTGGATTTCATGATAACTAATTGAACTTGAAATTGAATTTCATGTTTCCTAAAATAAAGGAGTTCATTTGTGAATAGGAAAGTGAATCCATGTTTCCTGAAATAAAGGAGTTTATTTAGATATGGAATAAGATTTCATATTATTCAAAATAAAGGAGTTTATTTGTGAATAGGAAAGAGAATCTGTGTTTTCTTAAATAAAGGAGTTTATTTAGATATGTAATAAGATTTCATATTATCCAAAATAAAAGAGTTTATTTTGACTTGGAATTGGATTCCATAATTAATTAAAATAAATTAGTTTATTTTGATTAAAGAATTTGATTAAAATAAAATAGTTTATTTTATTCAAAATTGGATCAATTAAAATAAAAGAGGTTTATTTTGATTTAAATTTGGATTAAAATAAAAGAGTTTATTTTGATTCAAAATTATATTTTATACTAACTATATTTGCCATTAAATGATATCAATATATATATTGAATGATTATTATTCATGAGATGAATTTATTTATTGATGCATATGTAGATGTGTATGATAATAAATAGGATTGATTATGGACTATTGACCAATGTGATTGGATTTTATTTTAGTTGGATGCATGAATATATGGGTTTTATTAAATGGGGTCTGCATACCTCGTCTTCTCTAATTTTTTCTTAATGTAAATTCTATATCCCTCCTATGTACTTCTCCTTAACTGCTGATCAAGGTTTCTATTTATTTTAAAATAATTTTGTAATAGAAATAGTTAGAATTAATTTTGAAGAATTAGAGATCAAGGAGCAAAGAGCATTTGAAGACCCGTTTGTAATGGAGGTCGGGTTTAAATGTAATAGTTATATTTAAATTTAATTCTTGCACCCTAGGTTTGACCTCTTGGTTCACTTGATGGCTTTAGTGAAACAAACTAGAATAAAGTTCATAATCAATTCGGGTAGAATATAGTATTCTATATGTGCATGCTTATACTATATATATATTATATATTATGCAAACATGCTTCGCATATTAATTAATATGACGCGTATTATATATATATATATATATATATATATATATATATATATATATATATATATATATATATATATTCTGTGTGTGTGTGCGCGCGCGCGCGCGCGCGCATCCGCGAAAAATAAGATGAAACAAATTATATGAACAAACCCCTCAAAGATTTTATATTAATTCTTAAGCATTCAAAAATATTTGAAATATCGAACGTCGCCTTCTAGCATGATAAAAAATAATAGAGTATCAATTAATTATTATTAGTTTGTTGTGTCACCACAAGGCTTATATTAATTTTTTGAGATGTTAATTTTATCACATTTGATGCTTATAAAGAAAATTGAACAATGTTGTTTTGTTGTGTCACCACAAGGACAATGTTTTTCATTTTTGAATATATGGAAGTGCTAGGTTGGACTTAACTTAGATAATTTTGATTCGGATGTGCCACCACTTGATCAAAATAATTTAAGAGGCAAAATAAAAGGAGTTACATGATGATGTAATTGACAGGAGTTGTCTACCTATTTATTTATATATAGTTTGTTTTGTCATGGATGGGGAGTGATGAGTGGGATGTATACCTACGAATCAGTTCCTTTGTGGCTTAAGTTATTGCCTGTTTTCAGTCTCTTAGTTAGCTTCTATTTATATTTTCATTGTTATTATGTCTAAGTTATATTATATTTGGAGGTGGTTTGTGGCATTTCAGGTCATTTTCACCTTGCTAGCGCCGCAACGCCAAGGTTGCTCTTAGAGCTCGCACCCCAGCGCCACATCCGGCGCCCCAGCACCAATGCTAGGCAAAGCTACTGACTTTTAGCACCTCGCTTGAGCTACGTGTGGCGCCCCAGCGCCAAGGCCAGTGCCAGACTCGCGCCCCAGCGCCATTAACGGCGCCCCAGCGCCTCAGCTCGCGCCCCAGCGTCGGTTGTTAAGCCTTTGCTCACGCCATAGCGCGAGCTCCGGTGCCCAAGCAGTAATGAGTCTTTAATGACCTAAAAGAAGAGGGGAGCAGTATATAAGCAATGAGAAGCCGCCTGCCTTCGAGATCTCATAACACAGAACTTAGAATAGGATAGCTTAACTTAGTTTAGTTTTTCTTCTGTATTTCACCCTCTAGTTCTTTTCTCATCTCTGTAAATATAGATTAGGTAGATTAGGGAGAGGTCTGAGATTTCTTTGGAGCACACAAGAGCAACGAGCGACACGGATTGGAAAGCTTAAAAGGAGCGGATTGCTTGGTGACTGAAGGGCTTTGACAAAGTTCCTTCTTATCCATTTATTTCCTCTATTATTGTAATCCATAAATGTTATCTTATTTGCTACTTGTATTTGGTTTAATAGCTATGAACTGAATATTGGCTCTAAGGTTATAATGGATCCCTTTGTTATTTGAATTGATTGTCTTTATCTCTTTGGTTGGCAACATATGATTTGGTTTAATATATTTGTGCTTTATGATTCTCGCTAAGACATTAGTGGTGATTTTGGTAATCAGCATGATATCGACAGAAGAATTATAGATTTACACCTAAATATATTGGCATGTGATTGTGGGTTTCGGCTGCATAAGTTGTGCGTAGAATAGACATATCTTTGTGCGCCACGTGCGACCTGATAGAGTACTTATGCTTAAATCCTTGTTATGATTGATTCGCATAGACATATGTAGGATTACATCTAGCTTGGACTTTCTTTTCTGTTCTATTCCCTTTAGGGTGGATCTGGAGAGGATATGTTTGTGCATACCTCGACAGAGGTGCATTAGCACTTGTGCGTTCTCGGTCAACAAATTGTCGTGACCATTAAGACCAAGCTAGTTTGATGAAACATAACACGCCAGGTATTCAACAGAATGCCTGTGTGGGGGTGAAGTCGTGACCTTAGCTTGTATTCCTTAGAATTCTATTCGTTATCCATTTACTTGCTTTGTTAATTAGTATAATTAGATTAATCACACTTCCATTTCCTGTTGTTCGAATAAGGGTTTAGCGATAAACAATCGGTACTTGGTAAATATTAGTCATAGTTCCTCGTGGGTGCGACACTCTCCTTATCACTGTATTACTTGCTAGACCACGTATACTTGCACGTGTTTAGTGATCGGTATTCGGACCAACAAGTTTTTGAAGCCGCTGTCGGGGAACTATTATTCTAATATTGTCCAATATTGATTTAAATCAATTTAGTCTTACTTTGAACGTGTATATATTTACTTCTTTTATTTGTTTGATCTTCCTTTCTTTTTGTTTTCAAGTCTACAGATTATGGACGATCAATGTTATCAATGGGGGGACAACACAACCAATCTCAGAAGGACTCAAGAGATTACAACTTCAAATTTCTAATGCCTTGAGATGTTCTAACAATCTTGAGTGTCAGTCCACTCAGAGTGCCTACTGTCAGGATCAAGCTGACTTTGAACCGATTCCCTACCATCCAAATTGCCAGGGTTTTCCAAACTCATGGGACTTCAGTCAAGAGCAATATTATGATCCGAATCATACCTTTCAATTCGACTATCAGTCTCCTCCGCATTATGATTTGAAGTCTCAACCCAATGAGAGCTTTTATGAGACCTCAGCATGAAAAGAAGAAATCCGGCTTGAGGAGATTCTCACTGACTTTATTCAGAGAAATGAGGTTCGGATGGCAAGCCAAGAAGCCGCATTGCAAAGCCTTAAGAATCAATTGGAGCAACTCGTCAATGCCATCACAAATCCACTGCAAGGCAATCTCCCGGTCGTAATTGATCTCGACAATGAGGAAGTGGAGTAGTGCACGGTGGATACTCGAGGAGAAGGTGAAGAGCCTCACCAAAGTGTTGAGGGCAATGTCAATGTGCAACTTGACTAACCTGCGGAGGCTGAGCTAGCAGAAGAGGGGATCACCAGTGGGTACACTTTCAAGACTGATCAACAACTAGAACCCACGCTCACGACTGTGGAAACCCGAGAGGGCCCAATAAAACACAAAGAACTCTTTCAATTTAATGAACAAGGGGAATTAGTGGATAATTCCAGTGGCGAGCGATTCTTTGTGCCGAAAGATGACTGGAAGGATGAAGAAAACGAGGATGATCAATCATCCATGTCTACCAAGAATCCAAAAGAATTGACTAATAGGCGGCATGAAAAGGTCATCTTCGCTTATGAGCCGGATTGAACGACATCGGTATAGTCAAGCCGACGACTTTAAAACAAGCGCTTGGTGGGGAGGCACCCCCATCTCAGTATAAATTTCATCTATTTTTGTTTACCTATATATAGTTTACTCTGTGTTTTTCTTTAAGCATGATTGTGTAGCTATCATATGCTATTTGTAGGTAGCAGTGTGTAGTTAGTTGCTATATTGTTTGTAATAATGTATATTTGCTTCAAGGTGTTTTCTGTTATACTTGTCCTGGCATGTGTAGAAAACAGATAAAGAAAACACAGAAATTTTCACTCGCGCCGCGGCGCCAACTAATGTACTGTGAGCCGCGCCACAGTGCCGGACTGGCGCTCCGGCTCCAACATTCGCGCTGCAGCGCCATGCTTATTTGCACATCCTCTCTCCTTCGCGCCACAGCACTAACCAACACAGGGAATCTCGCGTCGCGGCGCCAACAAATGGCAGCAGCTACTGCTAACTCGAGCCGCAGCGCCAAGGAATAAAGACAGTTTCGCGCCGTGGCGCCGGCAGCGAATTTTTGTTTTTAAAAGCTAATTTTGGCTAGCAGTTAGGCCACGCCTTTTCATCTTTCTCGAGCAAACTCGGCATCACAAAGCAAAAAATCCTTTGCCCCTCCCACAAAATTGTAGCCGACCTTGATTTCTCATCTCAATCCAACATCACAAACCGAAAACTCCATCAAATCTACTATCAGAATTCGAGCCCACACTTCTCACTTTGGGTTTCTCACTTAGATTTTGCTATTTAAGGTAATTTGGTTGGATTTCATTCAAGCAGAATTCTTTTTGGTTTAATTGTGGATTGTTTGTGCAAATTTTTCTCTGTGATTTGGGAGATTTCTACTGACAAAAATTAGGCTAGAGCGCTTTCAAACAAAGGTTGTCCATATTGGTTTTTAGGAGTGCCCTCTAGGTGTTCGATAAATTGCCTCCACCAAAAAGTTGACTGATTTGGGGTTGTTTTGGTTTGGATTCATTGGGCTTTCATTTGGGGACTATCTGCCTAAGTTTGGGGGAGTGTGTGCTTCAGTTTTCTACTTGTGTTCATACAAATTGCTTCAATTTCTGACATGGCACAAAAAAAAGACAGGAGATAGTGATGCAGTACCAGGCTGAACTGGTGAACACCATGCAGAACATTTACACCAACTATTGTGGCGAGAACACTAAGTTCACGCCATACCAGTTTCCAGAGCTGCCTGTCTTCCCACCATACCCTCCACCATCACCACCCGCCGAGGCTGACGAGGACGAGACCGCTGTTGAGTGAGCCCACTTCAGGGAAGTCCTCTTGTACACGATTGCTTTATGCTTAGCAATGAGGGCATTGCTCACCTCAAGTTTGGGGGTGTTTTGGCTAATATCTTTTATTTCTGTACTGCCATGATTAGGATTGCATATTTAGTATTTTGTTATGACTTACTATCAGTATTGTGGTGCAGTCATTTTGAACTGCGGGATTATTAGGATTATGCTTTAATTTTTATGCCATGAACTGTTTTTGGTTTTTATTTTTTAATACTTTGATTATTATCAGCATGATTGTGGTTAATAGCCATCTTTTTGGGGCTTTTATATATTTGATGCTTGTGCCATGTGAATGGCCTTTTTACCCTATTTTGAGCTGCTATTTAGCAGGGGTATTATAGTTATTATTATTTTTTTGATTGTGGTTGATGACGAGCGTCAAGTATCTATACCTATCTCTTAGAGTCATGTCAAGCATGTATGAGCTAGGGGTTGTTCAATTGACAAGTTTAGACTGTTATTGATCCGTCCTTCTTAGCACGCACCGACCAACTGTTTTTAACTAGTTATTTTTCAAATTTAGTTGGCGCATTTATTGCTTTGAGAATTTGTTCACTCTTATAAACTTTCATTTTTACAAGGTAATAAAAGACTTAGACGTTTATACATTTTTGGATCTTGGATGCCAGCATGTTAACATAAAAAAAAGAAAAAAAGAAAAATGAATGAAATGAGAATAAAAATAGAAAAGAAGAGTTTATATCAAAAGTTTTGCGGTGGGTCGAGATGGAGCATAAAACGCACTCGCCTATAAACGCAGAACCGATATCGAGATGGAACATAAAATGCACTCGCTTAATAATCTTCATTTTTGTTGTAAAGTCTCAGTTGGCTTATGTTGATTACGTGGCATTTACTGCCCGAGTTATTAGATTCATAGGGGTGTTCTACACCTAGTGCCCTAAAGTCGTCAGGCTTGGGAGTCACTGATCAAAAGCTCATTCATGGGTAGTTCTGAATAGCCTAAGGTAATTAAGGACTGTCCGAGTCAGATTTTACGGTCGTCATGCTAGAGACTTTTGATCTTCTCCTGCATTTGCATCTTATTCTTAATGCTTGTTGAATGTTTACGTTGCAGAGTGTGCATTATTGGTATTAGCAATCGACTGTGCGAGCTTATTTGAGCTATGATTAGTTCGGACGGTTGGTCTCCATACACACACATAGAATGGATCGAATACAGTCTTATGCTTGAAATTGAATGAACCCTTATTCACATCTGTGTTTGCCCTGTTCTTTGGGAGTAGCTATGATCGAGTTTTGAAGCCATGATACTACTTTACTGTTTTATTTTTCTTTCGCGTGTGTTTTACTATTGTTAGTATTGTGTTAGATAGTTTGCTCGAGGACAAGAAAAAGCTTAAGCTTTGGGATATTTGATGAGTGGGATGTATACCTACGAATTAGTTCCTTTGTGGCTTAAGTTATTACCTGTTTTCAGTCTCTTAGTTAGCTTTTATTTATATTTTCATTGTTGTTTTGTCTAAGTTCTATTATATTTGGAGGTAGTTTGTGGTATTTCAGGTCATTTTCACCATGCTGGTGCCGCAGCGCCAAGGTTGCTCTTAGAGCTCGCACCCCAGCGCCACATCCGGCGCCCCAGCGCCCCAGCTCGCACCCCAGCGCCAATGCTAGGCAAAGCTACTAACTTTTAGCGCCTCGCTTGAGCTACATGTGGCACCCCAATGCCAAGGCCGACGCCAGACTCGCGCCCCAGCACCTCAGCTCGTACCCCAGCACCGCTTGTTAACCTTTTGCTCACGCCGCAGCGCGAGCTCCGGTGCCCAAGCAGTAATGAGTCTTTAATGACCTAAAAGAAGAAGGGAGTAGTATATAAGCAATGAGAAGCCGCCTGCCTTCGAGATCTCATAACATAGAACTTAGAATAGGATAGCTTAGCTTAGTTTAGTTTTTCTTCTGTATTTCTCTCTCTAGTTCCTTTCTCATCTCTGTAAATATAGAGTAGGTAGATTAAGGAGAGGTATGAGATTTATTTGAAGCACACAAGAGCAACGAGCGACACGGATTGGAAAGCTTGAATGGAGCGGATTGCTTGGTGACTGAAGGGCTTTGATAGAGTTCCTTCTTATCCATTTATTTCCTCTATTATTGTAATCCATAAATGTTGTCTTATTTGCTACTTGTATTTGGTTTAATAGCTATGAAATGAATATTGGCTCTAAGGTTATAATGGATCCCTTTGTTATTTGAATTGACTGTCTTTATCTCTTTGGTTGGCACCATATGATTTGGTTTAATATATTTGTGCTTTATGATTCTCGCTAAGACATTAGTGATGATTTTGGTAATCTTCATGATATCGACAGACGAATTGTAGATTTACACCTAAATATATTGTCATGTGATTGTGGGTTTTGGCTGCATAAGTTGTGCATAGAATAGACATATCTCTGTGCGCCACGTGCGACCTGATAGAGAACTTATGCTTAAATCCTTGTTATGATTGATTCGCATAGACAAATGTAGGATTACATCTAGCTTGGACGTTCTTTTCTGTTCTATTCCCTTTAGGGTGGATCTGGAGAGGATATGTTTGTGCATACCTCGACAGAGGTGCATTAGAACTTGTGCGTTCTCGGTCGACAAATTGTCGTGACCATTAAGACCAAAGAGAGAAAGGGTAGCTAGTTTGATGAAACATAACACGCCAGGTGTTCGACAGAATGCCTGTGTGGGGGTGAAGTTGTGACCATAGCTTGTATTCCTTAGAATTCCATTCGTTATCCATTTACTTGCTTTGTTAATTAGTATAATTAGATTAATCACACTTCCATTTCCTGTTGTTCGAATAAGGCTTTAACGATAAACAATCTGTACTTGGTAAATATTAGTCATAGTTCCTCGTGGGTACGACACTCTCCTTATCACTGTATTATTTGTTAGACCGCGTATACTTGCGCGTGTTTAGTGATCGGTATTCCGACCAACAGGGAGTTGTTCCAAGATTTGATCTTGCACTCACTCCCGGACTCCTTTCACAATTGTTGTAAATTTTTCATATGAACAAGCTAGATACCAGCTTCGCTGATTTGCTTAACATGTTAAAAAATGTTGAGAGTCATTTTCCAACCATGAAAGACCAAGTCTTACTGGTAGGGGCCAAATGATCTTCTAAAAAGAAGAACAATTCAAAGAAGGTAAATATAAAGGCAAAAACAAAGGATAGTAAGAACAAAACTGATACAAATAGCAAAGGAGTTTGCTTCCGCTGCAATAAGCCTGGACAATGTAAAACAAATTGCGAGAAGCATCTTGCAAAGCTGACCAGAAGAAGCTTAGGTTACAAATAAAATTTTGTTCATAATTAAAATAAATATTTATGTAAGTTAAGGTTCTACTTGGGTATTGGATATCGGTTTTGGTTCTCATAAATATAGATTTATGAAGGAACAAAGCAGAAGTAGAAAGTTAAACATATGATAAGTAATCCTATGTCTGGTAAATGAAGCAAAGGTTGTTATATTAGCCATAGGAACTTATAGTTTAGCACTGCCTACGGGCAAATCTATTAAGTCATTAAGTTGCTATTGTATTCCAGTTCTCGTTGGAAACATTATTTCCATTTTATTGTTGGACAATAAAATCTTTGGTATTATATTTAAGAACAATTGTTGTTCTATTTATAATAATAATGTTTTGTATAGAACTGAAATATTACTTAATGGATTTTGTGTAATTGACTTACGTGAAAAATTATTTTGCAAATTGAACAAACTAGTATAAGAAAAAGGAGATGACCATTCAACTATTTGTTGAAATACAATTGTAAATTATTTGAAAGGTTCAAAGAAATCAGAAATGAAACTAATTTGAAAAGTATTAGGATTCTTTGATCTGATCAAGGAAGGAATACTTGCGCAATGAGTTTCTAGATCATCTCAAATGGTTTTCTCACAAAGGACACCTCCTGATACGTAATAATTGATTGATGTATCTAAAAGGAAAAATTGTACCTTGTTGGACATGGTGCGGCCTGTAATGATTTTACCGACATTCCAGTATCTTTCTGGGATAATGTCCTATAAATGACTGCATATCTACGAAAAAGGTAACCTCAAAATTCGGCCACAATACAACATAAAAGTTATGGACAGGAAGGATTCCTAATTTTAAGTAAGTTAAGATAAGGGGTTGTCCAGCTTATGTGAAAAGGTTTCAAAGGATAAGCTTGGGACAAGATTTGACAAGTACAGATTTGTGGGACATCCTAAAGTAAGTTTAGGGTATATGTTCTATAATCTTACTTAGCAAAAGGTGTTTATTATGAAACATGCTGCCTTCTAAGATAAAGATGTTTATCATTGAAAGGGCTAGTGGGAGGATAATACATCTTGAAGAGTTCAAGAACCACAAAACACTATAAGTCAAATAAGAGGAACCTGTAGATAGACATATTGTACCACAACCGAACCGTAAATCTGGAATAGTATCGAAGATACCTATGAGGTATGGATTCATCATAGATGATGATGATGAGGTACACATCATAGAAGATGATGATCCAGCTACATACAATGAGGTAAGAGTTGTAGACACTCAGAAAAATAGATTGAAGCAAGCTTCTCAAATATAGAACATTCGTTTTGATGAAATAATCAAAAGTGTTTGATTTTTTTCAAAAACAAGAATGAACCTAGTGTGTACAAAAGGGTCAGTAGGAGCGTAGTGATATTTCTAGTATTATATGTTGATATATTATGGATAAGGAATGACATATTAATGCTACAATCAGTAAAGATAAAGTTGTATAAACATTCCTCCATGAATGATTTGGGAAGAGTATCGTAATTGGGGATAAAAATCTATATAGATATATTTAAAAGGATGCTCGGCTTAACCCAAGGAACGTATATTTATTTGATGCTAAAGTCGTTTAGCATGGCAAACTCCAAGAGATGTCTCATATTGATGAGCCATGGAGTGTATCTCTATCAATAGTCCCTAGAGACTCCTGAAAAAAAGAGATCGCATGAGTGACAATCATGTATGCAGTAAAATATATGAGACCTGATATTGATCGGTCATATTCTGGAGAAGATCACTATTGGATAGTGAAAAATATCTTAAAGTACTTAACCGGTACTAAGGATGTGATCATATTTATGGTGGGTCTGAATTAAAACAAGAGGGCTTAACAGACTCATTTTTTTTTCAGACAAACCAAGACGACAGAAAATTCACTTTAAGGTAAAGCGTTACCTTTAACGGTGGTGCAGTGAATTGGAAAGGTTTCAAACAGCAAAGAGTTGTTGGTTTAGTAATAAAGACAAAGTATATAACTATAAATGAAGTTGCAAGTTGATTGTTTGGATGAAAAGTTTATTACATAACTAGAAATAGTTCCTAAGTCTCATCTTGGATCTAAACATATGTTGTGGCACTTTTATTTGATTATTGAAATCATTGAAAGATAGGAAATCATGATAAGTAGGTTTTATACCTACTTATCTGGTATCTGTTACTTGAATTAGTTACTTAAACCTATGTTTCTTAGTTATTTTTCATATATTTTATGTTACTTTGTAGGCTATGACATAACATTGACATGAAGAAGCAAGGGAAAGCAATTCGGACATCTTTTGGACCAAAATACGCAAGCAAATGCAAGAAGGGAAGATTGAAGGACTTTTAACACTAAGTTGGATGTATGTTCTTAGCTTGGAACTTGGAGTATACTGTAGATCTTCTTCTTAGCTTTCTGAAACATTTTGAATCGACCCAATCGGAGTTCGGATGCGAAAGTTATGGCCTTTTTATCAACGAAAATCAAAGCTAAGAGTTGTCGTGCTTGCCATTTACATAGCATCTACTTCAAGCCCGATTTCCACCTTGATCCAATCTGAATCTATCAATTCTTAAAAAATGAAAGTTGTAGAGATAGTCGATATCTTCGATTTGATAGGTGGCAGGCCTCGTAACTCTTCCCGGATCAAAAGTTATGGCCGTTTTCCCAAAGGACGCTAGAGTAGAAAAGGTACCCCCGCCGAGGCGGGCTTTTCCTTCACAAAACCCCCCATGGGGGCGGGAATACCAGCTGGAAAACAGTAGGGACCCCTGCCGGGGCAGGCCCTTTACAAGTTTAAAGCCCCGTCGGGGCGGGGGTACGCGCAGAAAAGGTGAATTTTGGCCAAATTTGAGTTCGGGAAGGATTGTTTCGATCCGATTGACTCAAGGACTTAAAAGAGGACTTAAAGACATATAAAAAGACTTATAAAAGGAGGAGAATAACATGGATTAGAGGGGAGATTAGAGAGAGAGAGAGAGAGGATTCTATTAGATTAGATTAGTGTAGATTAGGACCAAAACTCTAGTTCTTATGAGATTTGGAGATTAAAGTAACTTAGAGACCATTGAAGATTCAAAGTAAGAGCAAGGAGAGAGCATCAAATCTACAGACAATAGATTTTTTCTTCTCATCTTCTTCTATCTTTGTCTTTTAATGATTATTCAATTGTGGATTCTTAGTTTTAATTTAATAAACTAATTCTTTGTTTGAGATTACAATGGATCTTATTGTGTAGTTTATTTTAATATGTTTCGCTATCAATTATTATGTTCTATGGCGAGGATTGTCTATTGTGATTTGAACTTAATTGTTTAATTGATTAGCCATCAATTACCGTGATAATCTATATGAACTCGAGAGATGAAGTATTGATTTAGATCTTAATCATGATAGCATGTGTTTGTGATTTCTGCTTAGATGGAATTCTTGATTCGTGTTTAGGATAGAGATATACCTTTACGCCATATGTAATCCTATAGAGAACTTGTGCTTTAAATCCTTTTTAATTGTAATTCACATAGAGATATAGTGGATTAGTTAATTAGGGTGTCTTGCTTAATTCTATCATCTGTGGATTTAAGTGAGTATAGGTATTATGCATCGAGAAGTGGTTTTATCTGCTTTAGTGTTCTTGATTAACAATTCAGGATAGAGAATAATTGATGAGAAGTGTGTTAACTTAAATGAAGCAATAAGTGAAGTTGTGATCTTAAATCTCCGTAATCTTAATTTAACTAGTGGCAATTAGAATTACTATAATTAAATAATTTAATTTATATAATTTGAAATTCATTCGTTTAAATAAGATTGAGTTGGTTACGGGTTAGTACTTGGTAATTTTTATTAAACAATTTCTCGTGGGAACGATACTCTACTTTCACTGTATTACTTGTTGACCACGTATACTTGTGTGCTGTGCGTAATTAGATTTTACCTAACAAATCACTGTAGAGATAGTGGACTCTCAAGAACAACATTACATATCCATTAACTAAAGCTTATCCAATAGCAGGATAATCGTCACTTAGAGAAGAATGGTATAAGATACAATGGCGATTGACTTTAGTGCAAGTGGGAGATTGAAAGTAGTATGCACACAAGCCAATCATGTTTGATGATAAAGCATATACTTTGTGACAATCTTATTCATTTATTAATAAAAAGTATTAATTTATTAAAGGTTTTTAATTATCTACATGATGTTGCTTTATAATATGTGATAAACCCATAGTTTTAAGCAATGCTTTTAGAATAATGATGATGATCATTCTAATGAGATCTAAATTCTTAGAAAGCATAAAACTAAAATAGTTCTCAATCGTTGGATTACTAAATTGGGGATTAATGAATCCGGATAGATTGGTACATACTTTGCTTGCTCATTGGATGAGGATGATTGATCTCATGGTCATTTGTGTGGAGACACTAAAGTAAGTATGTAGGTGCTTATTGGAGAATAAGTTCATTGAACGTGGCTCGCTAAGGAATACCTAATGGAGTTTTACTTGCTTGTCAATAGGAATTCCTGTAGTGATAGTAGTACAAGTGATCCTTGGACTTGAGATCATCATAGTATCTCGTATATGATGAGTTATACTTTGACTTATTCCTTAAGACCCTTAGGGTATATCAAAGGGTATGCTTGGGTATAATAAGTTGTACATGGAGATAATGTATGATCAATAAAGAATCTACCGCTTCTAGTAAAAGAAGAGAAATGTCCTATGTGATTCGATAAATGACAACTCAGTAGTCTTTAGCCAAGGCAGAATGAAATTAGAAAAGAGTTTCTGATTTGTATTATTTGGAGTTGTGCATTTAAGGATCAAAATACATATAATTAAATAAAATAAGACTTGACAATAATTCAATGTCTTATATTTAATTGGGATATTATATGGTGGAAGGATTGAATTGTACGGTAACTATTTACTCAAATGTTATTTTATGATTAATGTTGAAATTTATATTATCTAGAAATTCGTTAATCGCTAGGGAGGCTCATCCCTATTGTAGAATAAATATTATTTATTTAAATAGATTAATAGTTTAATTTATTTATTTAAATAAGATTATAATTGTTCTAATTGATTTATTCACAACTAGTTTAATATGGAGAACCTAAAGGGTCACACCATAAAAGGAAACATAATTATTTAAGAAGTTAATGGCATAATCGTAATAATAAATTAAGTATATTTAATTTAATCTATGGTGATAGAATAAATTAAATAGCTTAATATTTATTATTTAATATTTTAGAAATATTAAATATAAATTAATAAGAGGAGTCTTATTATTATTATTACTATTATTATTATTTAATTCCTAAAAGAGTTTGGGAATTAATTAATAAAAGTACTCTCATATATTCTTAATAGGATTAGGAGGCTAATTAATTAAAAATTTTAATTAATTATTCCTAATAAGATTAGGAGCCTAATTAATTAAAGATTTTAATTAATTAAAATAAAACTCAATTCCTTAATTGTTAAGGAGGGTTGCATACACTATAAATAAGATGAGTCTTATTATGGGTGGGGTGGTTGACACTTTTATAAAATACGTGAATACGTAATTCCAATAGTTAGGAGAGTATACCATTTTCTATGAGAGATAGAAAAAGTAGGGTTTTGCCAAATACTCATCTTCTTGAATCTTTTTTCTTTCTTGGTGGATCACTTCTAGAGGCCAAACACTTGGGTGGCTAACATTGATTAAAGAAAGGAACCAAACCCGGTGGATTCAAGTTGAACGCGAAAGGATTTGGAGGTGAACTTGTACCTGAGGAAGCTCGAATCTTCAAGGGTATAATTCTTGTTCTTTATCTTTTCGTTTAATTAATAATTGTGTATAAAGGATGATCCGGGTATATGATTTGTAAAATTTTTAAAACTCTGTTTTTCTTGCTTCCGCTTATTTTGTGCAAATTGATTGCGTTCATAAATCTTACAAACCTAACATATATATATATATATATATATATATATATATATATATATGTGTGTGTGTGTGTGTGTGTGTGTGTGTGTGTGTGTGTGTGTGTGTGTGTGTGTGTGTGTGTGTGATTTAATCCGTGGCAAACGGTTGCCATAAACACTGTTCAACAACCAAGTTTACATCCATTGATCTATACATTTAATGGCTGAGATTGGTCAAATTTTCTTTCTGCCGCTACAGCTTGTAGCGGCAGTCCACATCCCCCAAATATATAGCTAAGTTACCGAACTGCCCCTCCAAAATTTGACCACCCTACCGTATAAGCCTGTAGCAGCAACTGACATTACTTTGGAAAGATCACTGCTAATGTAGCGGCAGTACACATTCAACTTTAGAGCCTTGATGAATATTTGTATGTTTAATAAGCTTATCAAATTAAGCTATTAGTACGCTTGATAAGTATTATTATATATGTATCTGGAGAAAATAACATATTAATACTACAATTATTATTGTAAAAATATTAAACATATTAATATTTTTATTATTATTACATAATATTAACTTAATTATGTAATAATATTAATTTAATATTATGTAATAAATTAATTTTTATTAATTTAATATTATGTATTGTGTAATAATATTAATCAATATTATTATTAATTTAATATTATGTAATAATGATAATAAAAATATTAATATTGAAATTAATTTTAATATTAATTTAATATTATGTAATAATAATAATAATAATAAAATACTAATATTGAAATTAATATTAATATTAATATTACTTTGGAAAGCCTGTAGCGGCACCATTTCTTACAATTTCTTACAATTATTATTGAATTCACCATTTCATCATACAATTATTGCATTACAATTATTATTGTAATATTCTAATATTATTATTATTATTATTATTATTATTATTATTATTATTATTATTATTATTATTACTATTATTATTATTAACAGGTCTAATAATAATAATAAAAATATTAATATTAAACATAATAATAAAAACATAATATTAAACATATTAATATTACAATTATTATTGTAAACATATTAATATTACATAATATTAAACATATTAATATTACAATTATTATTATAAAAATATTAAACATATTAATATTTTTATTATTATTACATAATATTAAATTAATATTAATATTAATTTCAATATTAATATTTTAATTAATATTATTTGTAAGACCCCAAATTATTAATAAATGAAATTTAAATTCCCTCTATTTATTATTTTGAAATAGTAAGTGTTAAATTGATTAATGAGGTTAGTTATGGGTAAAATGCGCAAATATTTCAAATAAGCAGGTGGTTATAAAATATTCATTGTTGTCGGGGAATATTCGTTTGGTCGTGGAATATTCTTCCTGTCGGGGAATATTCGTTCGACGGCGCAGTCTTTTGTGGGCCCCATAACGGAAAGCGATTGGATGAAGAAAACGACAAGTATATGTTTTTTATTAATAACGGCGTAGTTGTTACCGTTAATACTGTTGGAATACCCGGTGGTTAAAACACAGTAATACGCGTTGTTACACAGTAGCACACTGTATTGCACCAATTATTGATTCTTACGTAAGAAGGCACTACTCAATAATGGTTACAGTAATTACTGTTCAGTATTTTATTTTATTGATTCAATAATTGCTGCGTTGATATTTTATATTACTGTTGTTTCAATAATTGTCACTACACAGTATTTCCCATTATCAGATCAATAATTTATATTATTTAAATAATATTATTAGATAACATTATTGGCAATGTCTAGATAGTTCTGTCTAAGGAGAGGTTTGGTCATCTAATTGCGCGCCAGTAAGGAGAAATCCTTATTGGAAAGCCCCCTCTTTCCTGGGAACGGCCTGGTTGTCATAAATGTGATTCTGTAATATTATTTGTGAATAATTAATTATTGATTCATATGATAAGGAAATATTTATTTTTGTGGATATAAATGAGGGATATATTTTTGTGGTTAAAAATGAAGGAGTTAATGTTGAGGTTTTTATCAGTATTTTTGTCGGAATGGAGGTATTAAAAATCAGGGTTTTTGAGATATTTTGCGGGGGTTATAATTTTTAATCCGACCGTTGGATCGTGGTAATTTTTGGATATGTTATACATATATAAGTTTAGTATATGACCACAAATTTTGAACCGTTAAAAATGAACGTATGATTTATTATGAATTTTACGAGATGACTGGTTCAGAAATTGTTTAATTTTCGAAGTTAATCATTTTGGTAGAAAATTCTAGAATTGGTGGGCCCCACTCTTGGTTAGTGAAGAAATGTGCTGAGATTTTTATTCAAATGTGGTGGGTGGGAATAGTAGCAGGTAAAGTCATCAGGTTGCAGGTTAAGTCTGCTTCGGCGTGCTAACATTTTCCTAACATTTTTCAGAAACAAGTTTTCTCACTTTCTCTCTCTAGATTATTGAGTGTATTTTGTGAGTATTTAGATACTTTGAGAGTTTCTATTCATCAGAGCAAGTGTCTTTCAGCCTTATACCGGTATTCCGACCAGAAGTACTGTCTTTACGAGGTAAGGGATGTTATTTTATTCAAAAATGATATTATTTCTTCAATATCATTATGCCGAAATATTGGTTGGAAATTTTTATCAAATTTAGAACTTTTTACGTCAGGGCTACTATTCATGAGTTACTATTCACGAGTTACTATTCACTAAAAAATAAAATTTTTTTCTTTTCGTCCAAAATATCTATTCTGGGTACTAGCTTTGATTGTATCCATGTTTTGATCATTCTTGAATTCTACTTCACTATGAATAATTATAAGGTATTTTTGGACATGGATAAATCGAAATACGAATCCTTAATATTTGTTATTTTGTTTCACTGGTTTCGTTTTCTTTAAGATATTTTTCATCATCCTCAGTCCTAAATGATGATATTACTGAATATCTTTGGCCCGTAGTGCAAAGATGAATAATTAACTGATGAATATCTTTGGCCCGTAGTGCAAAGATGAACAGGTGTTGAGATGAACATGACCGACTGGTGATACAAATGAATATCTTTGGCCTGTAGTGCAAAGATGAATATTTGATTAAAGATGGTTATTGATTGTTGTTACAGGGATAAAATATTGATGATGGACTTTTAAATCTTAGAAGATAGTAGAACTCATTCTCTACTTGACTCTTCTAATGGTTTGCTGTTTCCGCTGCAGTTATTGATTTAAAACTTGTTGTCTATTGTATTCTATTAGATTTTTCCCTGTTGAAGACTAACGATAATTTGTTCTGTATTATCTTAGTCATAATGTTCTTTACTGGGCTAGTTGAGCTCACCCTTTTCCTTTTTGTTCCATTTTTCTCAAGAGGCGAGAATGTAGCGAGTACTAGTCGGGGTATGGAATGATGGTTCTAGAAGTTACTTTAGTAGTCCTCACCATTTTTGTGAAATAATGTATCAATAATTGTAATGAGGACTTATTTGAGTGTGGATATTGTCTAAATGACAATATTTGTATTTAAACTCACAGTTCTTGTGTTGTAATAATAAAGATGTAGTTGTTTCTGTACCATGTATTTTGGCGACTCAGAATGGGTGTTGTATACCTATTTTGGGGGCGTCACAGTTGGTATCAGAGCTTAGGGATATGATCTCTGGCGGAGATCGGAGAATAGAACTAGGAGGGGAGAGACGAATAAATCATTCGCTAGTGTGTCCTACCTAAGCTTATTTATTGGTCAGTCATAATATAGGGGTATTATGTGATTTGTTAATTTATTTAATTAACCCTTATTTTATGGCAGTATTTGAGAATGTCGACTGAGAATATTAACAGTGGAGTAAATGAGACCGTGGAGACACCGGTGCTTACCAACGAGGAGAACGTGCAACAGGCTGGCAATGTTCCTCCTGTGAACAACACCAATGAGCAGATGATGAATGATGGAATGTTTAGAAGTTTTTTGCAATTCATGCAAAACCAGACGAGGGAGACTCGTGTTCAAAATACAGGAGGAAATGATAGCAATTCACGGTTTGTCACAGCCAAACAGTTCAAAGAATTGGGACCACCAGAATTTAAGGAAAAGCCGAATTCGATCATGGCGGAAACGTGGGTCAAGCAAATTACCAAGATATTCGATGTCTTGGGATGCACGGAGGAACAGAAGGTTCCATTCGCCACCTTTATGTTCCGTGGCGAGGTAGATTACTGGTGGGAGTCTGTGAAGCGTACCCATCCAACCGCACTCAGCATGTCTTGGGAGACATTTCAGAAACTGTTCAATGACAAGTACTTTCCTGAAAGTATTCGTCATATGAAGGAGGTAGAGTTTATTAGACTGGAGCAGAATAATATGACGGTGTCTCAGTACGAGGCGAGATTTGCAGAGTTGTCCAGGTTTGCACCTCATTTGGTGGAGAATGAGGAACGTATGACGAGGATGTTTTTGAGAGGTTTGAAACCTGACATACGTCAATATCTCATTTCTCATAAATTTTCTCTCTATTCAGATGTTGTCAACAGGGCTCAATTATTAGAGCGAGATAATGAGTACGGTCAACTGAGGGACCACAACCAGGATCATATCGGTGACAGCAGTCATCAGAACAATGATAACCAGCGGAGAAAGAAAAATACAGACAAGAACGGCAACCACTCTGGTGGTAATCGTGGTTATAAAAATAGAAGAAGCGAGTCGGGAGGAGATTTTAAAAAGAGGAGATTCAACAATGACAATACGAAGACGTCAGCACCAGTAGCAACTGGTTCCAAGAGAGGAGAACGACCACCGATTATATGCTATAAGTGCGGAAAAGAAGGACATATCAGCCCAAACTGCCCACAACAGTTTAAGGTATGTTATAATTGTGGAAAGGAAGGACATATCGCTCGAGATTGCACTATAGCAAAACCAAGTCCAGCGGGGATGGTGACTCAAAAAGCTGTCCTAGAAAAGATAAAGTCAACGGTTCCTGGAAGAGCGTTTGTCGTGACTGGTCAACATGCGACAAACCCAAACGAGGTGATCACGGGTAAGCTAATCATAAATTCATGCGAAGTTTATACCTTATTAGATACCGGTTCTACCCATTCTTTTATCTCTCCTGCTTGTGCTCAACGTTTAAACTTGACTCCGGAGAAGTTAGACTTTGATTTATCTGTGGAGACTCCGTTAGGAGAAACTTTCATCACATCCACTGTTTATAAATCTTGTGTGATCCAAGTTGGCACCATCACCTTACCTGTTGACCTTATCTCTTTAAAGATACTTGCTTTTGATGTGATTTTAGGGATTGATTGGCTAACTACTCATCATGCCAAAATTGATTGTTTTCGTAAGGTTGTTAGTTTTCATATTCCTAACCAACCTGTTGTACGAATTCAAACAACTAAGCCATTAAAATCAATCACTGTTATATCAAGCCATAAAGTCATTCGTTTATTAAAAAATGGATGTCAAGCTTTCTTAGCCCATGTTATGGATTTGAATAAAGACACGTCAAATTTGAATAATATTCCTGTTGTTATTGACTTTCCTGACGTATTTCCTGAAGAACTTCCCGGTCTACCCCCGGAACGAGAAATTGAATTCTTTATTGATCTTGAACCTGGTACAAAGCCCATTTCTAAAACCCCATATCGAATGGCTCCTATTGAACTTTAGGAGTTAAAGGTCCAACTACAAGAGTTGTTAGACATCGGTTTCATTCGTCCTAGTACATCTCCTTGGGAAGCTCCTATTTTATTTGTAAAGAAGAAAGACGGGAGTATGCGACTTTGTATTGATTACCGGGAATTAAACCATGTCAATATTAAAAATAGGTATCCGCTACCTCGTATTGATGACATGTTTGACCAGTTACAAGGAGCACAATTCTTTTCAAAGATCGATCTTCGTTCTAGATATCATCAGCTGAAGGTTAAAACTGAGGATATTCCAAAAACTGCCTTCAGAACTCGGTACGGGCATTATGAATTTCTAGTCATGTCTTTTGGATTGACTAATGCTCCTGCGGCTTTCATGGATATGATGAACCGAGTATTCAAGGATTATTTGGATCAGTTCGTTGTTGTCTTTATTGATGACATCCTCATATATTCCAAAAGCCGTGAAGATCATGAGCATCATTTGAAGCTGGTACTTCAAAGGCTGCGTGAAAACAAGTTATATGCTAAGTTGAAGAAATGCGAGTTCTGGCTTGAGGAAGTAGCTTTCCTAGGGCACGTGGTGTCAAAACATGGAGTATCTGTTGACCCGGCGAAGATTGAAGCAATACAAAGTTGGGAGCAACCAAAGACAGTGACCGAAGTACGTAGCTTTCTAGGCTTAGCTGATTATTATCGAAGATTCGTGGAAGGGTTTTCTCGAATCGCTACCCCGTTAACTCAGCTGACTCGGAAAGATATCAAATTCGTATGGAGCGAGGAATGTGAGAAGAGTTTTCAAGAGCTTAAGAGGAGACTCATTTCGGCACCTGTTCTGACAATACCATCTGGTTCAGATGGATTTGTTATCTACAGTGATGCTTCAAGCAAAGGGTTAGGATGTGTTCTCATGCAACATAGGAAAGTCATAGCCTATGCCTCGCGACAACTCAAAGAATATGAGAGGAATTATCCTACTCATGATTTGGAGTTGGCAGCAGTAGTTTTCGCATTGAAGATCTGGAGACACTACCTGTATGGGGAGAAAGTGGAGATCTATACAGATCATAAAAGCCTCAAATATTTCTTCACCCAAAAGGAACTCAACATGCGGCAGCGACGTTGGCTCGAGCTGTTGAAAGATTACGATCATACCATCTAATATCATCCTGGAAAAGTAAACGTAGTAGCTGACGCATTGAGTAGAAGATCATATGCGGGTACGAGTGCAATGTTGTTAACACAAAGGCCCATTTTGTATGACTTGCAAAGGATGGAGATAGAGATGAAGGCTCCAAGTACCCACATGATGATATCAAATATACGAGTAGAACCGACTTTAATCGATAAAGTTAAAGCTGCTCAAGCTACGGACATAGAGCTGATGCGTATGAAGAAGAAAGTGCAAGAAGGTTCTATTCCAGAAGCAAGAATCGATGAAGAAGAAATACTTCGAGTCCACTCTAGACTCTGTGTTCCTAACAATTCTGATTTGAAGTACAAGATCATGATGGAAGCACACAATACACCATTTGCAATCCATCCTGGAAGTACCAAAATGTATCGTGATCTACGACATACATTTTGGTGGAATAATATGAAGAGAGAGATTGCAAAGTTTATCTCGAGGTGTTTAACTTGTCAACGTGTAAAGGCGGAACATCAAGTACCAAAGGGTCCATTGCAACCACTTGAGATTCCGAAATGGAAGTGGGAACACATTACCATGGATTTCGTTACGGGTCTTCCCACGGTTTCTCAAGGCATAAATATTATTTGGGTTATTGTTGATAGATTAACCAAGTCTGCTCATTTCTTGCCAATACGGGAGACTTATTCCCTTGAACGTCTTGCTCGTATATACATAGATGAGATTGTGAGACTGCATGGCATGCCAGTATCCATAGTTTCAGATCGTGACCCAAGATTCACTTCAAGATTTTGGGTTAGCTTGCAAAAAGCTATGGGCACAGATTTACGATTTAGTTCGGCATACCATCCTCAAACGGACGGACAATCAGAGAGGACTATTCAAACTCTTGAAGATCTATTCAGACTTTGTGTCCTAGATTTCAAAGGGAGTTGGGATAAGTACCTACCATTGGTGGAATTCTCTTACAATAACAGTTATCAGGCAAGTATAGGTGTGGCCCCATTTGAAGCATTATATGGACGAAAGTGTCGCTCTCCAGTATGCTGGGACGAGGTGGGTGAAGCAACATTGTTGGGACCAGAGTTGGTACGCATGACTACAGAGAAGATCCAAACGATTCGACAACGTATACAAACGGCACAAGATCGACAAAAGAGTTATGCGGATCTTCATCGAAAGGACGTGGAATTTGACATTGGGGATCATGTATTGTTGCGTGTGGCTCCATGGAAAGTAGTTACAAGATTTGGGAAGAGAGGAAAGCTCAATCCACGATTTATTAGTCCATTTCAGATTCTTGACCGAGTAGGAAATGTGGCCTATAGACTCGCGTTACCTCCAAGTATGTCTCGTGTTCATAATGTTTTTCATATATCTGTATTACGTAAATATGTGAAAGACCCAGACCACGTTATTGAGTTAGAACCAGACGAGATAGCTGAAGACTTAACGTACGAAGAGGTACCTGTCAAGATCTTGGATAGAAAGGAGCATGTCCTACGCACGAAGGTCATACCACAAGTTAAAGTTTTGTGGAGAAACCATGCTATTGAGGAAATGACCTGGGAGTTGGAAACGAAAATGAAAGCGAGGTATCCTCATCTTTTCGAAACACCAGGTACGTACGTCAATTTCGAGGACGAAATTTCATAAGGAGGGGAGGTTGTAAGACCCCAAATTATTAATAAATGAAATTTAAATTCCCTCTATTTATTATTTTGAAATAGTAAGTGTTAAATTGATTAATGAGGTTAGTTATGGGTAAAATGCGCAAATATTTCAAATAAGCAGGTGGTTATAAAATATTCATTGTTGTCGGGAAATATTCGTTTGGTCGTGGAATATTCTTCCTGTCGGGGAATATTCGTACGACGGCGCAGTCTTTTGTGGGCTCCATAACGAAAAGCGATTGGATGAAGAAAACGACAAGTATATGTTTTTTATTAATAACGGCGTAGTTGTTACCGTTAATACTGTTGGAATACCCGGTGGTTAAAACACAGTAATACGCGTTGTTACACAGTAGCACACTGTATTGCACCAATTATTGATTCTTACGTAAGAAGGCACTACTCAATAATGGTTACAGTAATTACTGTTCAGTATTTTATTTTATTGATTCAATAATTGCTGCGTTGATATTTTATATTACTGTTGTTTCAATAATTGTCACTACACAGTATTTCCCATTATCAGATCAATAATTCATATTATTTGAATAATATTATTAGATAACATTTTTGGCAATGTCTAGAAAGTTCTGTCTAAGGAGAGGTTTGGTCATCTAATTGCGCGCCAGTAAGGAGAAATCCTTATTGGAAAGCCCCCTCTTTCCTGGGAACGGCCTGGTTGTCATAAATGTGATTCTGTAATATTATTTGTGAATAATTAATTATTGATTCATATGATAAGGAAATATTTATTTTTGTGGATATAAATGAGGGATATATTTTTGTGGTTAAAAATGAAGGAGTTAATGTTGAGGTTTTTATCAGTATTTTTGTCGGAATGGAGGTATTAAAAATCAGGGTTTTTGAGATATTTTGCGGGGGTTATAATTTTTAATCCGACCGTTGGATCGTGGTAATTTTTGGATATGTTATACATATATAAGTTGAGTATATGACCACAAATTTTGAACCGTTAAAAATGAACGTATGATTTATTATGAATTTTACGAGATGACTGGTTCAGAAATTGTTTAATTTTCGAAGTTAATCATTTTGGTAGAAAATTCTAGAATTGGTGGGCCCCACTCTTGGTTAGTGAAGAAATGTGCTGAGATTTTTATTCAAATGTGGTGGGTGGGAATAGTAGCAGGTAAAGTCATCAGGTTGCAGGTTAAGTCTGCTTCGGCGTGCTAACATTTTCCTATAAATAGAGGGCTAAGTTAGAATTGAAAATCACACCAAAAACAAGTTTTCTCTCTTTCTCTCTCTAGATTATTGAGTGTATTTTATGAGTATTTAGATACTTTGAGAGTTTCTATTCATCAGAGCAAGTGTCTTTCAGCCTTATACCGGTATTCCGACCAGAAGTACTGTCTTTACGAGGTAAGGGATGTTATTTTATTCAAAAATGATATTATTTCTTCAATATCATTATGCCGAAATATTGGTTGGAAATTTTTATCAAATTTAGAACTTTTTACGTCGGGGTTACTATTCATGAGTTACTATTCACGAGTTACTATTCACCAAAAAATAAAATTTTCTTCTTTTCGTCCAAAATATCTATTCTGGGTACTAGCTTTGATTGTATCCATGTTTTGATCATTCTTGAATTCTACTTCACTATGAATAATTATAAGGTATTTTTGGACATGGATAAATCAAAATACAAATCCTTAATATTTGTTATTTTGTTTCAGTGGATTCGTTTTCTTTAAGATATTTTTCATCATCCTCAGTCCTAAATGATGATATTACTGAATATCTTTGGCCCGTAGTGCAAAGATGAATAATTAACTGATGAATATCTTTGGCCCGTAGTGCAAAGATGAACAGGTGTTGAGATGAACATGACCGACTGGTGATACAAATGAATATCTTTGGCCTGTAGTGCAAAGATGAATATTTGATTAAAGATGGTTATTGATTGTTGTTACAGGGATAAAATATTGATGATGGACTTTTAAATCTTAGAAGATAGTAGAACTCATTCTCTACTTGACTCTTCTAATGGTTTGCTGTTTCCGCTGCAGTTATTGATTTAAAACTTGTTGTCTATTGTATTCTATTAGATTTTTCCCTGTTGAAGACTAACGATAATTTGTTCTGTATTATCTTAGTCATAATGTTCTTTACTGGGCTAGTTGAGCTCACCCTTTTCCTTTTTGTTCCATTTTTCTCAGGAGGCGAGAATGTAGCGAGTACTAGTCGGGGTATGGAATGATGGTTCTAGAAGTTACTTTAGTAGTCCTCACCATTTTTGTGAAATAATGTATCAATAATTGTAATGAGGACTTATTTGAGTGTGGATATTGTCTAAATGACAATATTTGTATTTAAACTCACAGTTCTTGTGTTGTAATAATAAATATGTAGTTGTTTCTGTACCATATATTTTGGCGACTCAGAATGGGTGTTGTATACCTATTTTGGGGGCGTCACATTATTACATAATATTAAATTAATAATAATATTATTACATAATTAATTTAATATTATGTAATAATAATAATAATATTAATATATTTAATATTTTTATAATAATAATTGTAATATTAATATGTTATTTTCTCCAAATACATATATAATAATACTTATCAAACGTACTAATAGCTTAATTTGATAAACTTATTAAACATACAAATATTGGAGTCTCATCAAGGCTCTAAAGTTGAATGTGTACTGCCGCTACATTAGCGGTGATCTTTCCAAAGTAATGTCAGTTGCCACTACAGGCTCATACGGTAGGGTTAGACCTGGTAAATAGGCCCAAAACCCGCGGGCCGGCCTGGCCCGCCCGCCAAAACCCGGACTTTCGGCCGCTGTTTTTAAGCCCATAAAAACCCGGGCCTTTTTGGCCCGGCCCGTAGAGGCCCGGCCCGCGGGCGCTTGGCCCGCCCGCCAACAATTAATTTTTTTTTACTTTTAAATAAAGTGTTAGGTTGTGAGGCTTGAACACAAGATTTGTAAGTAAATAAATAAGAGTTCATACCAACTGAGCTACAACAACTATTTATTTTTAATGTAATCTTCAATATATTTTAACTATAATTGAAAATTAATTAATAATACTAATTTATAATACTATTACAATTTTAATTAATTGAGATATGTAGTTAATATATGTAATTAATTAATCGTGTTTGTTTGTATTATTATTTATTATTAATTATTTTATTATTTTTAATATTTATTATTATTATTTTTGGTGTAACAAAGAGTTTGCAAAAAAAAAAAATTAATGGCCGAAGCCCGCGGGCCGGCCCGGCCCGGCCCGCCCGCCACGGGCCACGGGCTGGCCATTTCCAGCCCACCAAAACCCGGGCCTTTTTGGCCCGGCCCGCCATTGGCCCGGCCTGGCCTTGGCCCGGCCCGCCCGTTTGCCAGGTCTAAGTAGGGTGGTCAAATTTTGGAGGGGCAGTTCGGTAACTTAGCTATATATTTGGGGGATATGGACTGCCGCTATAAGTTGTAGTAGCAGGGAGAAAATTTGACCAATCTCAGCCATTAAATGTATAGATCAACGGATGTAAACTTGGTTGCTGAACAGTGCTTATGGCAACCGTTTGCCACGGATTAAATCCCTATATATATATATATATATATATATATATATATATATATATATATACAGAACTGATCAGGTCCGGACTCCCGTACGGGAGTAAAATTCAAACCTTTTTTTTGCTTTTTTTTAAAACAACTAAAAAAATCACACCCAAAACACTGTATTATGAAAAAATTACAGTTCCAAAAAATATTAAACTTTTTTTTAGTTGTTTTAAAAAAAAGTAAAAAAAAAGTCTGTAACTTAAGAAAATGCGGGAGTCCGGATAGGAACCGGATCCTATATATATATATACTCGATTGAGCCTGGATAGAATATTCGAAGCGTTTATTGCTTTTATATATATATATATATATATATATATATATATATATATATATATATATATATATATATATATATATATATATATATATATACACACACAATAAAAAGCCACGGATCAACGATCTGGACGTACCCACACGAAGAGACTCTCAATGTTAGTATATATATAAGTATAAAAGTGATAGAAAGCTTAAAAATCTAAAAAATCTTACAGTGTGCTGTTAAGAAGACTTCAGATAGTTTTTGAGACCTGAAAACTTGGTTTCCACCGGTTAAACTTCAGTATGTTACAGAACATGAGCTTACAAGTGTTTAGAAAGAAGAATCACTCAATTTAGAGCACTCTAGCAGGGGTTACAAACTGAAATGGACAAAGTTTTCTCTCGTTTCTTTTTTTTTTTCAAATGAGCTACCAAGAGCTTATATTTAAAGACCAGATGGCCGCGAGTCAACCTGCGGTAGCTGCGAGTTTACCTGTGACTGCCCGGGCCGCCCCAGGCTTTGCGAGTCATGTCGTCTCGAAATGCGTGCACTCGGGCTACAGGTTGTCGGCTCGAACCTTCATAACTTTCAATCCGGGCATCCGATAAAGGAGTGTTGTACCCTTTCAAAAAGCTATTGTCGAGAGCTACACAATGACATGGGATTAGAAGTTGTACGAAATCGAGAAGATGGGTCCATGACTAGATCTCCAAGTCTTCAATGTCTATCCGTTGTGCTGTCTTGTGAAGTTGTCACTCGGGATTTGAGTTATGGTTCTTGTCAGACATCTTTGTACGAAGTTTGAGCTGAACTATGGTGAGACGACGCAGATGTAATGTTGAGGTGGCAAAATGATGATTTTGCCCCTACCGGGGTTATCTCTGGCTTTAGCATAGTTATAGCAGTCGTTTCTCAAGATTATCTCCGAGATAGGGCTGCTGTTGATTCTGAATGTCCTCAGGGTTATCTCTGAGGTTAGCTTGACCTCCCAGGGTTGTCTCTGGGGTTGAAACTGACTTTTTTGGGGTTATCTTCGGAACTTATACTATATCCCTCGGGGTTATCTCTGAGGTTGAAACTGGATCTCCCGGAGTAATCTCTAGGGTTGAAACTGAATCTCTCGGAGTTATCTCTGAGATTGAAAACTGGATCTCCCGGGGTTGTCTTCGGGGTTGAAACTAATATGACTTCCAAGCTTATCTCTGGAAGACGATTCTTCCTTCCTGCAGGGTTAGTAACATGAATGCAAAATTTCTAGTGTCTACAATATATATATATATATATATATATATATATATATATATATATTGTACATACATAGAGAGATAGAGAGACTGAGAGAGGGGTTTACCAGGAATATAGTGGAGGAAGGACGGGACTGCAGACGACGGCGTTAACCCAAAACCACCGGCATACGTCGCTCCTTCTTCTCCCTCTTCCTCTTTCCCTTCTTTTCTTTTTCTTCCTTCTGCTTCTGCTGGACTGATCGTCTACTGATGGATTTAAAAAAAGGATCAGCGACCGCTTTCTGCGACTGCATGCGGTCGCTCTTTTTAATTGACGTGTAATTATTAGCGACTGATAGCGATCGCTTTTAATACTCGGTTGCAAAAAGTCTCCCACGCCAACAACTGCACCAAATTTATGGTGGCAAAAATAGAATAGCAACCGATTAGCGACCGTATGGCGGTTGCTACTGAAACTAGCGACTGGTTTGGATTGCGATTACTAATAGCGGTCGCTATTACCATAATTAGCGATCGAATAATGCGGTCGCAGATAAATCTGGTCGCTGATGGATCATTTTCTTGTAGTATTTTTTTATTACTATTGTTAATAATATCTTAATGATATATGTGATATAATGGATCAACCTTATAATTCTACCCATGTAAGATCCCAACTTTTATAAATAAAGATGAATTTTCTACAAATATCATTTTTGAATATTATAGAGTTAATTTGATATAGTGTTATAGTTGTGGGTAGTATTTATAAATTTTGCAAAGTATGCAAGTTGTTATATAATATTCGATTAGTCGGAGAATATTCGTTTTAATAGGGAATATTTGTACAACGGCACAATCATTGGTGGACCCCACAACGGAATTATTGTCGGATTGAGAAAACGACAAAAATATTTTATTAAAAATAACGACGGAAGATTTACCATTGATACTGTTGAACTACTCGGTAGTAAAAGTACAGTAATACGTGTGGTTGCATAGTAGCACATGAAATTGATTATTAATGCTTATGTGAGAAGACACTCAGTTTGATTCAATTATTGTCAGTTAATAATATGAATTATTTAGCGATAATGACGTTTTGTTTTATTCGTATTATTAACGTAATAAAACAGAAACATCTTTTTATATAAAACAGAATACTTTATTAAAGTTATTCTATAAATAGAATATATTATATTTTATTTAAAAGATTTTTCTTTAAATATGGACCGTCAGATTAAAGTAATCAATCTGGACGGTTCATGGATTAGTTACTATGAATTCTATTTTTTTTATAAATAGCAGCTCATTCCTTCATTATTTCTTACAAATTCACTGAACTCTAGAGAGAGAAACTATAGAGAGAAACTATAGAGAGAGAGAAGAAGAGTATTCTGCTACTTAACTACTTCCTTATTTCAGCTCTTCTTTAAAACGGTAAGGGGTGTTATTCTTTCTTATTCATGAAGAGAACTGTTGTTATTCTATTTCTTATTATTCTGTTGCAAAAACCTGTATACGCGGTCTACCCTATACTTGGTGACATTCTTCTGTTATTCTGTTGGAACATCCTGTCTGTGTATTTTACACCGGACCTGGTTCCGTTTTTATTATTATTCTGTTGGAACATCCTGTCTGTGTGTTTTACACCGGACCTGGTTCCGTCTTGTTATTATTCTGTTGGAACATCCTGTCTGTGTGTTTTACACCGGACCTGGTTCCATTATTTATTATTCTGTCGGAATATCATGTCTGTGCGTTTACGCCGGACCTGGTTCTATTATTTATTATTCTGTCGGAATATCCTGTCTGTGCGTTTACGCCGGACCTGGTTCCATTATTTATTATTCTGTTGGAATAACCTGTCTGTGCGGTCTATCGCATACCGGATGATTTCTTTTGTTATTTCATTCTTTATTATACTTAGTTGGTTAAGTTTTGACTTCTATACTCCATGAAATTAGTGGAATATCCTTAATAATTGCGGTTCATCCAGTATCTTTTCATAAAAATATTCTTCTAAGTATTCTTGAATTTTACTCCACAAAGCAGTATCATGTTGACAATTTGGACGTTGTTAATTCTTGGATAAATTAATTCTTGAACTTGTTTTATTGAATTCTTATATCATTGTCATCATCCTCATGTTTATAAAATGTTGAAAGTCATCTGTAGCCTGTAGTGCATAGATGGACTTGGTATGATTATGACCAGGGATTATTCGGTATAATTATGACCGTAATGTTACAAATGATGTGGTAAAAGTCCTCATTGGCCCGTAGTGCATTGATGGACAGTTGCTGGCATGATCATGACCATTAATGAGTACACGAATATCCTTGGCCGTAGTGCAGGGGTGATTCGATGATGTGGATTATTTTATTAAGCTGAGTCCCAGCGATCACAATGTTGAAAAACCTTTTAAATAATAAAAGATAGTAGAGTTTATTTTCTACTTGACTCTTTTAATGGATTGCTTGTTCCGCTGCAGTTAAACTTGATGTCTATTATATTTTATCAGTTTAACATTGTTGAAGGCTAATGATAATTTATTCTGCATTATCTTAGTCATAATATTTCTTACTGGGCTAGTTGAGTTCACCCTTTCTTTCACTGTTCTCTTCAGTTGAGAACGTAGCTGGGGCAAGTCGGGGAACGGAGTGATGGTCTGAATGATAGTATTAGTTAGTAGTCCTCACTATTCTATGTAATAGTGTGTTAATAAATGTAATGAGGACTCATTTTGAGTATGAATACTCTCTAGAAGATAATATTTGTATTCAAACTCAAAGTTTATGTTTTGTCGTATTGTATACGACAGTTGTATTAGTAAGTTGTATTTATATTCTATACTATGTATCTGACGACCCAAGATGGGTGATGTATACCTAATTTTGGGGTTGTCACAGTTGGTATCAGAGCTTAGAGATATGATCCCTGGCTAAGATGTGAGAATAGAACTAGGAGGGGAGAGACGGGGAATTCCTTCGCTAGTATGACCTACCTAAGTTTATTTGCATGGTATTTAATTGGTCGGTCATAATATAAGGATAATATATGACATATCAATTAACTTTTATTTTGTGGCAGTATCTGAAAATGGCATATGAGAATGTTAAGAATAGCAATGGAGCACATGCGACTGTTGATTCACCACATATCAATAATCAGGATAATGTGCATCAGGAAGGTGACAATCCTCATGCAAACAACAACACTGACCAGATGATGAATGATGAAATGTTCAGAAACTTTATGCAGTTCATGCAACAACAGGCGAGAGCGGCTCCTATCCAAAATATAGGTGGAAACACTGAAAACTCTCAGACGGTCACCGCTAAACAGTTCAAGGAGTTGGGACCACCAGAGTTTAAGGGAGAGCCAAAACCACTTATAGCGGAAACATGGATAAAGCAGATTACCAAGATATTTGATGTCTTGGGATGCTCCGAGGAGCAAAAGGTTCCCTTTGCCGCCTTTATGTTGCGAGGAGAGGCAGATTACTGGTAGAAATCGATTAAGCGTACTCAACCTGCCGCACTGAAGATGTCTTGGGAGAAGTTCCAAGAGCTGTTAATTGATAAATACTTTTCCGAAAGTGTTCGTCACATGAAGGAGGTGGAGTTCATCAAATTAGAGCAGAATAATATGACCGTGTCGCAATATGAGGCTAAATTTGCTGAGTTGTCCCGGTTTACATCCCACTTGGTGGATAACGAAGAGCGAATGACGCGAATGTTTTTGCGAGGTTTGAAACCTGAGATACGTCAACATCTTATTTCTCATAAACTGTGTTTGTATACAGATGTTGTGAATAGGGCTCAGTTAGTGGAGCGCGATAACGAATCAACGCAACCAAAAGAGAGTAGTCGGCAAAATGATAATACCAGTGAGAGCAGTCATTGAAGCGGTGACAACAAGCATGGAGGGAATCAACAGGCCAGAAATGGTAACCACTTCGGTGGTAATCAGGGCCAAAATAAGAATGGTCATTTCAAGAAGAGGAGATTCAACAATGATGGAAAGACGTCAGCACCAACACCCGTTGTTAAGGAAGGAGAATGACCACCTATCATATGTTTCAAATACGGAGGGGAGGGGCACATCTGTCCAAACTGCGCGATGCCGTCTAAAGCATGTTATAATTGTAGAAGAGAAGGTCATTTAGCTCGATTTTGTCGTTTACCAAAAATAAGTTCAGCCAAGATGGAGACACCAAAGGCCGTCCCAGAAAAGTTAAAACCGGTAGTGCAAGGGAGAGCGTTTGTTGTGACCTCCCAGAAAGCAAGAAACCCGAATGAGGTCATCACGGGTAAGCTTATCATAAACTCTAACGAAGTCTATACCTTATTTGATACCGGTTCTACCCATTCTTTTATTTCTCCTACTTGCGCTCATCGATTAAATTTGACTCCGGAGAAATTAGACTTTGATTATTCTGTTGAAACTCCATTGGGAGAAACCTTTATTACATCCACGGTTTATAAGTCTTGTTTGGTTCAAGTTGGTACCCACACATTACCTGTCGATCTGATTTCATTAAAACTACTTGCATTTGATGTGATTCTAGGGATTGATTGGTTAACTACTCATCATGCAAAAATTGATTGTTTTCGTAAGGTTGTTAGCTTTCATATTTCTAATCGACCTATTATGCGAATTCAAGCAACCAAACCATTAAAATCAATCGCTGTCATCTCAAGTCATAAATCTATTTGTTTATTAAAAAACGGATGTCAAGCTTTCTTAGCTCATGTCACGGATCTAAACAAAAATACGTCAGCTTTGAATGATATTTCTGTTGTTAATAAATTTCCTGACGTATTTTCCGAAGAACTTCCTGGCCTACCCCCAGAGCGTGAAATTGAATTTTGTATCGACCTTGAACCCGGTACAAAACCCATTTCCAAAGCCCCATATCGAATGGCTCCTATTGAACTTCAGGAGTTAAAGATCCAACTGCATGAATTGTTAGACATTGGCTTTATTCGTCCTAGTACTTCTCCTTGGGGTGCTCCTGTGCTATTCGTGAAGAAGAAAGATGAAAGTATGCGACTTTGTATTGATTATCGGGAGTTAAATCATGTCACCATCAAAAACAGGTACCCATTGCCACGTATTGATGACCTATTTGACCAGTTGCAAGAAGCACAATTCTTTTCAAAGATCGATCTTCGTTCTGGATATCATCAGCTGAAGGTTAGAACTGAGGATATTCCAAAGACGGCTTTCAAAACTTGGTACGGGCATTATGAATTCCTAGTCATGTCCTTTGGATTGACTAATGCTCCTGCTGCCTTCATGGATATGATGAACCGGGTATTCAAGGAATATTTGGATCACTTTGTGGTCGTCTTTATTGATGACATCCTTATTTATTCCAAAAGCCGTGAAGATCATGAGCAACACTTGAGGCTGGTACTCCAAAAGCTTCGTGAATACAAGCTTTATGCCAAGTTGAAGAAATGTGAGTTCTGGTTGGAGGAGGTAGCATTCCTTGGGCACGTAGTATCAAGTCGTGGAATATCGGTTGACCCGACAAAGATTGAAGCTATTCAAAGCTGGGAGCAACCTAAATCAGTGACCGAAGTACGTAGCTTTCTTGGTTTAGCTGGTTATTATCGGAGATTCGTGGAAGGATTTTCTCGAATCGCTACTCCATTAACTCAGCTGACTCGGAAAGATACAAAGTTCGGTTGGAGTGAAGAATGTGAGCGGAGTTTTCAAGAACTCAAAAGGAGACTCATTTCAGCACCTGTTCTAACAATACCATCTGGCTCGGAGGGATTTGTCATCTATAGTGATGCTTCGAGCAAAGGGTTGGGATACGTTCTCATGCAATATGAAAAAGTCATAGCCTATGCATTAAGACAACTCAAGGAATATGAGAGGAATTATCCTACTCATGATCTAGAGTTGGCAGCTGTTGTCTTTGCACTTAAAATTTAGAGGCATTACTTGTATGGGGAGAAGGTGGAGATCTTTACGGATCATAAAAGCCTCAAATATTTATTCACTCAAAAGGAACTCAACATGCGACAACGACGTTGGCTTGAACTGTTGAAAGATTATGATCATACCATTCAATACCATCTTGGAAAAGCGAACGTGGTAGCTAACGCATTGAGTAGAAGATCATATGTAAGTACGAGTGTAATATTGTCAACACAAAAGCCCATTTTGTGTGACTTGCAAAGGATGGAGATAGAGTTAAAGACTTCAGGGACCCATGTGATGATGGCGAATATACGAGTAGAACCAACTTTAATCGATAAAGTTAAAGCTGCTCAAGCTACAGACCTGGAGCTGATGCGTATGAGGAAGAAAGTACAAGAAGGTGCTATGCCGGAAGCAAGAATCGATGAAGAAGGAATACTTCGAGTCAACTCCAGACTTTGTGTTCCTAACAACCCTGATTTAAAGTATGAAATCATGATGGAGGCGCACAACACACCATTTGCAATCCATCCTGGAAGTACCAAAATGTATCATGATCTTCGTCATACATTTTGGTGGAGCAATATGAAGAGAGAGATAGCGTTGTTTATCTCAAGGTGTTTAACTTGTCAACGAGTCAAAGTGGAGCATCAAGTACCAAAAGGTCTATTGCAACCACTTAAAATTCTAGAATGGAAGTGGGAGCACATTACCATGGATTTCGTTACCGGTCTTCCTAAGGTTTCTCAAGGTATAGATGCGATTTGGGTCATTGTTGATAAATTGACCAAGTCTGCTCATTTTTTACCGATACGAGAAACTTATACACTTGAACGTCTTGCTCGTATGTACATAAACGAGATTGTAAGACTGCATGGTATGCCAGTATCCATAGTTTCTGATCAAGACCCAAGATTCACTTCACGATTTTGGGTTAGTTTACAAAAAGCTATGGGCACAGATTTACGATTTAGTTTGGCATATCATCCTCAGACGGACGGACAATCAGAGAGGACTATTCAAACTCTAGAAGATTTATTAAGACTCTGTGTCTTTGACTTCAAGGGAAGTTGGGACAAGTTCTTACCATTGGTGGAGTTTTCCTACAACAACAGTTATCAAGCAAGTAATTGCATGGCTCCATTCGAAGCATTCTATGGAAGAAAATGTCGTTCTCCAGTATGCTGGGATGAGGTGGGTGAAGCAACTTTGTTGGGACCGGAGTTGGTACGTATGACAACAGAAAAGATTCAAACGATCCGACAACGTATAAAAACCTCACAAGATCGATAAAAGAGTTATGTTGATCTTCATCGAAAGGACGTGAAATTTGATATAGGAGATCATGTATTCTTACGTGTTGCTCTATAGAAAAGAGTTACGAGATTTGGAAAAAGAGGAAAGCTCAATCCTCGATTCATCGGTCCATTTTTAATCCTCGATCTAGTAGGAATTGTGGCTTATAGACTCACTTTACCACCAAGTATGTCTCGTGTTCATAACGTTTTTCATATATCCATGTTACGCAAATATGTGGAAGACCCGAACCACATTATTAAGTTAGAACCGGACGAAATAGCGGAGGATTTGACGTATGAAGAAGTTCATGTTCAAATCTTGGATACGAAGGAACATATTCTACGCTCCAAGGTTATACCTCAAGTCAAAATTTTGTGGAGAAACCACGATATTGAGGAAATGACTTGGGAGTTAGAAACTGAAATGAAATCAAGGTATCCTTACCTCTTCGACATACCAAGTACGTACCCTAATTTCGAGGGCGAAATTTCATAAGAATGGAAGGTTGTAAGACCCCAACTTTTATAAATAAAGATGAATTTTCTATAAATATCATTTTTGAATATTATGGAGTTAATTTGATATAGTGTTATAGTTGTGGGTAGTATTTATAAATTTTGCAAAGTATGCAAGTTGTTATATAATATTCGATTGGTCGAAGAATATTCGTTTTAACAGGGAATATTCGTACAACGGCACAATCATTGGTGGACCCCACAACGGAATTATTGTCGGATTGAGAAAACGACAAAAATATTTTATTAAAAATAACGGCGAAAGTTTTACCATTGATACTGTTGAACTACTCGGTAGTAAAAGTACAGTAATACGTGTGGTTGCATAGTAGCACACGGTATTGATTATTAATATTTGTGTGAGAAGTCACTCAGTTTGATTCAATTATTGTCAGTTAATAATATGAATTATTTAGCGATAATGACGTTTTGTTTTATTCGTATTATTAACGTAATAAAATAGAAACATCTTTTTATATAAAATAGAATACTTTATTAAAGTTATTCTATAAATAGAATATATTATATTTTATTTAAAAGATTTTTCTTTAAATATGGACCGTCAGATTAAAGTAATCAATCTGGACCGTTCATGGATTAGTTACTATGCATTCTATTTTTCTATAAATAGCAGCTCATTCCTTCATTATTTCTTACGAATTCACTGAACTCTAGAGAGAGAAACTATAGAGAGAGAAGAAGAGTATTCTGCTACTTAACTACTTCATTATTTCAGCTCTTCTTTAAAACGGTAAGGGGTGTTAATCTTTCTTATTCATGAAGAGAACTGTTGTTATTCCATTTCTTATTATTCTGTTGGAATAACCTGTATACGCGGTCTACCCTATACTTGGTGACATTCTTCTGTTATTCTGTTAGAACATCCTGTCTGTGTGTTTTACACCGGACCTGGTTCCGTTTTTATTATTATTCTGTTGGAACATCATGTCTGTGTGTTTTACACCGGACCTGGTTCCGTCTTGTTATTATTCTGTTGGAACATCCTGTCTGTGTGTTTTACACCAGACCTGGTTCCATTATTTATTATTCTGTCGGAATATCCTGTCTGTGTGTTTACGCCGGACCTGGTTCTATTATTTATTATTCTGTCGGAATATCCTGTCTGTGCGTTTACGCCGGACCTGGTTCCATTATTTATTATTCTGTTGGAATAACCTGTCTGTGCGGTCTATCGCATGTCGGGTGATTTCTTTTGTTATTTCATTCTTTATTATACTTGGTTGGTTAAGTTTTGACTTCTATACTCCATAAAATTAGTGGAATATCCTTGATAATTGCGGTTCATCCAGTATCTTTTCATAAAAATATTCTTCTAAGTATTCTTGAATTTTACTCCACAAAGCAGTATCATGTTGACAATTTGGACGTTGTTAATTCTTGGATAAATTAATTCTTGAACTTGTTTTATTGAATTCTTATATCATTGTCATCATCCTCATGTTTATAAAATGTTGAAAGTCATCTGTGGCCTGTAGTGCATAGATGGACTTGGTATGATTATGACCAGGGATTATTCGGTATAATCATGACCGTAATGTTACAAATGATGTGGTAAAAATCCTCATTGGCCCGTAGTGCATTGATGGACAGTTGTTGACATGATCATGACCATTAATGAGTACACGAATATCCTTGGCCGTAGTGCAGGGGTGATTCGATGATGTAGATTATTTTATTAAGCTGAGTCCCAGCGATCACAATGTTGAAAAACCTTTTAAATAATAAAAGATAGTAGAGTTTATTTTCTACTTGACTCTTTTAATGGATTGCTTGTTCCGCTGCAGTTAAACTTGATGTCTATTATATTTTATCAGTTTAACATTGTTGAAGGCTAATGATAATTTATTCTGCATTATCTTAGTCATAATATTTCTTACTGGGCTGGTTGAGCTCACCCTTTCTTTCACTGTTCTCTTCAGGAAATGAGAACGTAATTGGGGCAAGTCGGGGAACGGAGTGATGGTCTGAATGATAGTATTAGTTAGTAGTCATCACTATTCTATGTAATAGTGTGTTAATAAATGTAATGAGGACTCATTTTGAGTATGAATACTCTCTAGAAGATAATATTTGTATTCAAACTCACAGTTTATGTTTTGTCGTATTGTACACGACAGTTGTATTAGTAAGTTGTATTTATATTCTATACTATGTATCTGACGACCCAAGATGAGTGATGTATACCTAATTTTGGGGGTGTCACAACCCAAACTCATGTATTGATAATCGTAAGTTAGAAAATTTTCACCATACATTGCGCGACTCTTTGCCAAATATAATAATAAAGTTTGACTAAATATATTACTTATGTATCCTTATTTATTTTAATAAATCCACTCATTAATTATTGTTCGATCTATATTTCTTAAAACATTCTTTTTTTTAATAATTTACAATTGAAATAAGTAATGATTTGTTTGTTTTATACTAAATACATTTTACTTTTTATTAGTTTAAGTACATTTTCTTTATCATAATAAACTACTTTTTAAAACTAATTATAAACTACAACAATATTAATGAGAATCACTAATCATAATATTTAAACATTTCCAAAACATACTTTGACATATATGACAGTGAAATGAAACTAATAGTAGGATCTGCATGTTCATATCATGAAATATGTGATATTTCATTTCTGTAAGGAGAAACACAAATTTATGCACAAGTAAACTTTTTACTAAAGAGCAAATTTGTAAACTTTTTACAAATTTATGTAATACTGCATGCATTATTATTATTTTACAGGAAATGAAAATGAGAGTGTTTGGTTATTTTTGTTCTTGAATTTCCTTTTCTTGGGAAAAAAAAAGCTGCAAAAACAGTTGATTGCTCCCACATGCACCTCCCATTATTGAGAGATATCACATGCTCTTTCAAGAATTATATTGTTTACAAAATAGAAGTCTTCCCTTAGTGGAGGAATAATGGCACTTAAAAAAACATTGTTTTTTAATAAATTGTTGGGTGGCCTCAAATTTAGCTGACTCAATTGGCTTCCCAAATAGTTAAAAACTTGGCTGAAACAAATCGAGTTAGAATAGATTATATAAACTATAAGTATTTCATTCATAAACCTATTTTCCTCATTTTTATTAAAATATCAAACTACAAGCTTCAATTTCTTGAATTCTTAAGTTTATTTTTTATCGAGAAAAAAAGAAAGAAATTTTATTAAACCCAAAATTATTCAAAACGCAACAAATATGAAAGATATGAATAGGTCAAATTAAATACCCAAAAAAAAGGGCTAATTGCATATTAGATTCCGAAGTATACACCCTTTTGTCATTCATACCCCGATGTTTAAACGTTTTTATCCTGCTACCCCAAGTACCATTAAGTAAACATAACTCACCCTTTTGGTCAATTTGTTCGCCGAAAAATGGTCACCCGTCACAATTTAAATGGCCAAAAATTACAAAAGGGTCAGTTATGCTTACTTAAAGGTACCAGAGGTATCAAGATGAAAGCGTTTAAATATCAGGGTACGAATAATAAAAGGGTGAATACTTTGGAGTCTAATATGCAATTAACACAAAAAAAAATACAGATAGACAGACCATGGTTGTAACTTTTTGCGATAATTTTTTCAATAATGTTAAATACAAAAAAGGAAAATCCGTTCAATGAAAACCAAAAAAGAAAAAAAAATATTAATGATTATTTGGTCCACTAATATGACTTGCTTCTATCAATATAGAGGTTGAGGATTTAAATGTTGTTAACTTCAAGTTATTATGAAGACAAGTCCAGAAGACAAAAAAACAGCATGGCATCAGAGTGATGAACACAGTAAGTTATTCACTTCTGCACCTAAACCCTCTCCCCACTAGGTTAAGAGTGATGAAGACTTTAAGTTATCCTCTTTCTCACCTAAACTCCTCCCCTAGGTTAAGATAAATTATTGTAACATATTAGGACATTCAAAAAAAAAGTTCAAAACTTCGTGATGATTTAACTATGATTTATATGTGTAGCAATTGCTTTTTTGGGACATTTCACAACCTTTGGCTGTGGGTGTGATGAGGTGTCACATCATACTACAATGTGTGTTTCACTTGACTCTCTGATTTTTTTAATATGTAAAATACGGATCCGATTCGTATAAATTGTAAGTTTATTTTATGTTCAATAAGGTGTTATCATTGTATTGATTTCATGAACTAACCCGTAAAATTCATATATGTAACAATCTAACATGCACATGCACATGCACATGCACATGCACAACTTTTTCCAATATAATAAATGTCTGTCTAGAGTTTTATTTGTTATGTAAATTTCATTTAATTTTTGAAATATTAATTGTGCATTTAATACTATCTTTTAAGTAATTTATAATTTATAATCTTGACTATGATATAAAACAATATAAGTTCACCTCAATATTAAATTTTAGAATTATAGAAATTGACAGAGAGAAAAAAAAATCTCATTTTGCGAAACAGATGGAGTATTTTTTTTTATATTGTGAAAAATTATTCAAGTGCGCATCATGATTGTTGTTGATGATGTAAAATAAATAGAAATAAAAACACCTAAAAGTAAACTTGAATATATGATGATAATGAGAAAGTTCATAGACTACTTATAGGAGAATTACTTTTTAATAGATAAAATATTCCAAAAAAAAAGAGTTTTTTATATATTATTTTTTAGTAGAATTGAATTTATTCTAATGTTATGGTTTAGTGAACGAAATAAGGTCCTCTAATGATTTATTTTGATCCAGCTGTAGAGAAACAATTTGCTAAATTTAATTACTCCAAATAATAAAATAAATAAACCAATTAAATTTGTTCCTAATTGACAGCTTTCTCTTGACTACTATTCTTTGGAACCTTTACTATAAATACCTTTACTATAAACCCTTATGTCATCAACTCTCAAAACTAAGCCTCTAAGAGGTTCAATTCTTCAACAAATCAACCTTTCGCAATTCTCATCAAAAGCCAAACAAAGGCTTATTCCATACTAGCTGGAATTCGGGGAAGTTTCCGGTAAGAAATGAGAGATCACGGCGGTGGCCGCCCCTCTAGGGGTGGTCTTTGGCCACAAGTGTTAGTGGCTTTGTCTATATTAGTTTTGTCAAACAGCATGGGAGCCTTGGCTGATCCCTACATTTACTCTTCACCACCACCGCCATCTGTGTATAAGTCTCCACCGCCTCCATCACCTTCTCCACCACCACCATATGTGTACAAGTCACCACCGCCGCCACCAGTACACTCTCCTCCACCACCATATGTTTACAAGTCTCCACCACCTCCATCACCTTCTCCACCACCACCATATGTTTATAAATCACCTCCACCACCATCACCATCTCCACCGCCGCCATATGTTTACAAATCTCCACCACCACCTTCTCCATCACCACCACCACCATATGTTTACAAATCTCCACCACCACCCTCACCATCACCACCACCACCACCACCATACTACTACCACTCCCCTCCACCACCTAAACATTCTCCACCTCCACCATACTACTACCACTCCCCACCGCCTCTGGTCAAATCTCCACCACCGCCTTACTACTATCACTCCCCGCCACCACTTAAACATTCTCCTCCACCACCATACTACTACTACCACTCACCACCACCTCCGGTCAAATCCCCACCACCAACTTACTACTACCACTCCCCTCCACCACCTAAACATTCTCCACCACCGCCATACTACTACCACTCCCCTCCACCACCTAAACATTCTCCACCACCATACTACTACCACTCACCACCACCTCCGGTCAAATCCCCGCCACCACCTTACTACTACCACTCCCCACCACCACCTAAATTTTCTCCACCACCACCATACTACTACAAATCTCCTCCCCCACCGGCATATTCCCCTCCACCAACTTACTACTACAAGTCTCCACCACCACCCGAGAAATCCCCTCCTCCTCCCTACTACCACACATCTCCACCACCACATGTCCCCTATCCTCACCCTCCACCTCACCCCCACCATGCATTTATAGTCAAGGTTGTCGGAAAAGTTTACTGTTACCGATGCTATGACTGGACATATCCAATCAAGTCCCATGCAAAGAAACACCTCAAAGGTACAGTCAAAATTCTTATTTATGTTCAATCTTAGTACGTACTCCTTCCTTCCAAATTATAATATTATTATAATAAGTATTATTTATTTTTAAAAATTAATTTTTCATATTTTTTAAAATTAAAAGCGAAGATTAATCTTAAAAATAAAAATGTAATTGATCTTACAATTATAAATATTAGTAACATTTTTTAAATAATTTATAATATTCATCATTGTACTGATTAAAATTGATTAAATTTATGTTAATTTTATGTTTAAAATGTCTGAATTTGATTTTAAAAAAATTAATAATAATCTTATATTTTAAATCCAAAGAAGTATTCATCAATGAAGCAACTGTTTTGATCTTTTATATTTGTTAAAATTAATTATTTTTGAGTTTGATCTATGATCTTTTGGTTTCATAAGCTTGATTTGTTCTAAATGATTAGGCACTTGTATGTTTCAAACTAGTTAATTAGGGACTATCAATTGACAGGCAGATGGTACGATTGTCATGATGAGTCAATATTGATCTGTCTAGCACCCAATAGTGCCCCTTTATTCAACAAAAGGCATAGTCCAGATCAAGAGATTCTTGATTTTATATTTTTATAAAGGGCTTGTTTTGGTGTGTGTGTGTGTGTGTGTGTGTGTGTGTATATATATATATATATATATATATATATATATATATATATTATTCATGTTTGAAAATGGATAAAAGAAAAAAGACAGACAAAATTAATTATTGTAGTAGGTAAGTAAGAGTCTTATCCACATGTTGAAGATTTGGTACTAATAATTAAGCATGTGGAAACAGGTGCTATTGTGAAGGTGACATGCAAGGCAGGTGGCAAAGATGTTGTGGTATATGGTACAACAAAGATCAATGGTAAATATAGCATCACAGTTGAAGGGTTTGAATATGGTAAATATGGAGGAAAGGCATGCAAAGCTAAACTTCACAAGGCACCCGAGGGATCCAACTGCAACATCCCAACAAACCTTCATTGGGGCATCAAGGGTGCTAAACTCAAAGTCAAGTCCAAGAATAAATATGAAGTTGTGCTTTCCGCTAAGCCATTTGCTTATGCTCCTAAAACTCCTTACGAGAAATGTGAGAAGCCAAAGCCTGCCCCATCTCCTTACTACTACACTACCCCATCACCACCACCACCTACATATGTCTATAAATTACCACCTCCGCCAACGTATGTTTACAAGTCTCCACCACCACCGGTGAAATATCCGCCACCGACTTATTACTACAAGTCTCCACCACCACCATCCAAGTCTCCAGCTCCAACTCCTTACTACTATAAGTCCCCACCACCACCATCCAAGTCGCCCAATCCAACTCCTTACTACTACAAGTCCCCACCACCACCTTCACCATCACCACATACTCCATACTACTACAAATCTCCCCCACCACCATCATCTCCTCCACCACCATACTATTATTCATCACCTCCTCCCACGTATTACTACTCTTCACCTCCACCACCGGTAAAATCTCCTCTTCCCCCATACCATTACTCATCCCCTCCACCACCCGTGAAATATCCTCCTCCGACATACCACTACTACTCACCACCACCACCAGTAAAATCACCGCCTCTCCCGTACCACTATACATCACCACCACCGCCAGTAAAATCCCCTCCTCCCCAATATTACTACTCATCACCACCCCCGCCCGTGAAATCCCCTCCTCCCCCATACCATTACTCATCACCACCACCACTTGTAAAATCCTTGCCTCCGCCATACCACTACTCTTCACCTCCACCACCCGTAAAATCCCCTCCTCCCCCGTACCACTACTCATCACCACCACCACCCGTGAAATCCCCTCCTCCCCTGTACCACTACTCATCACCACCACCACTTGTGAAATCCCCTCCTCCCCCTTACCACTACTCATCACCACCTCCACCGGTGAAATCCCCTCCTCCCCAATACCATTACACATCGCCTCCCCCACCCGTAAAATCCCCTCCTCCCCCGTATCATTACTCGTCACCTTCACCACCCGTGAAATCCCCTCATCCCTCGTACCACTACTCATCACCTCCACCACCCGTGAAATCCCCTCCTCCCCCATATCACTACTCCTCACCTCCACCACCTGTGAAATCCCCTCCTCCCCCATACCATTATACATCACCTCCACCACCCGAAAAAACCCTACCTCCCCCATACCATTACTCATCACCACCACCCCCCGAAAAAACCCCACCTCCCCCATACCACTACTCATCATCTCCACCACCCATCAAATCCCCTCCTCCCCCATACCACTACACATCCCCTCCACCACCAGTCAAATCACCTCCTCCCCCATACCACTACTCATCACCACCACCTCCTGTAAAATCCCTTCCTCCACCATACCACTACACATCACCTCCACCACCAGTCAAATCCCCTCCACCCCCATACCATTACTCATCACCTCCACCACCAGTGAAATCTCCTCCACCACCATACCACTATTCATCACCTCCTCCACCAGTCAAATCCCCTCCTTCCCCATACCACTACTCCTCACCACCACCACCCGTGAAATACCCTCCTCCCCCATACCACTACTCGTCACCACCACCACCCGAGAAATCCCCCCCTTCCCCATACCACTACTCTTCACCACCACCACCCGAGAAATCCCCCCCTCCCCCATACCACTACTCATCACCACCACCACCCATAAAATCCCCACCTCCCCCATACCACTACTCATCACCACCACCACCCATAAAATCCCCACCTCCCCCATACCACTATTCATCACCTCCCCCGCCAGTGAAATCACCTCCACTGCCAGTTTACATCTATGCTTCTCCACCACCCCCAACTCACTACTAAGATCCAACTCAGCCACTTGCCACCAGCAGTCAAGTAAGTATCTAATTCAGCACACAAATAACTGTGCAATATTATTTCCTAAATATTTTTCCTTATCACCAATAATCTATAAATGTACTATATCTATTATCTCACCAAAAAATTTCTCTTTTTGTACTTGCAGCTATTAGTTTGAAACTAGATGAAGACTCGAAAAAGACTAGAAATAAATCATTCAAACAAGATTATCAGTTTAATAAGGTCATCGGCATTACATTTCAAAGCTTCAATCTTTTTGAACCGGACCAGTTTGTTTTTACTTCGCTGGTTGCCCTCCTAGATCTTTGGATCATACTATCTTCGTATGGGAGTGCAGTCAATTTTTGATTATTCGAAGGAGTAGATAATTTCATGTAATTTATTTACTTTATGATTTGTAGAGAATGCCCCTTGTTTGAATATTAATCTTCTATTTATTTATTTAATAATATGTATCTTCAGATCTTCTTGTGCTTTGTGCACCAAAAATTGTTGGTTATAAAAAACAAGTTGTTGCTGTATTTTCTTTCTTCTTGTTCATGCAACTGACGATCAAGCATGCAATTTCCTACCTAAATATTTTTAGCAGCAAAAAGAAATTTTATTTACACCCAAAATACAGTATGTCAAATCCATAAGATTTGAACAAGGCCACCAAGGAATTACAAGGCAGCATACTTGCGAACCAAATAAATAAATAAATAAATAAATATCAAACAAGTGACAATAAAACCTTCACATCAACAACTACGTACCTCTATAATATATATATATATATATATATATATATATATATATATATATATATATATATATATAAAAGAGAGCAGAAAATATAACTGTTTTCTTGAAGTTGTGTAACTATTTTTTTTCTCTTCCTGTTGCACTCTCTTATGCCTATTTTTACTATCATTCTCTAATAACCCATTCTCTTTTAAGTACCCTTGTTTTTAATTTGTTTTCATACACGTAGTGTGTGTCAAATTAATAGTATATTTATATTATTAAGAGATAGCAAATAGGTGTTTGTATTTTTTGGAATCTTGGTTTCCACCCCTATTATCTGTCACGCCTAATTATTCTCCCACTGATTTTTTTTTAATTTACTCACACAATTGTGAGTGACAAGTAACTATTATCTATTTTATTAAAGAAAGGCAATAAAAATAATTGTTCACTTGTAGCTATATCACATTTAAACTTATTTCTCTCTCCCCCTTTTTTATTTGTAAAACTTCTCATATTTTTTTCATTCATATTTTACAAAATTTATATTTTAAATTAACACAAAGTGTGCCACAAATACCAGTTATTATATAAAGTAGGAGGGAGTTGGAGGTGGTTATACTAGTGCATTTTTTTACACTTTAAATTATTTGATAGGTTTTCAAATATAAAGATAATATATAACTGAATACACATTCAGGGAGAAAATATAATATAAATAAATATAAATTTTAAAATTTAAAATTTTAAAAATTCAGGGAGGGGTATGTAATATATAAATTTTAAAATTTATATAAATGTTGATATTAATGGTCTCTCCCTCATTGTATAAATATTTTTACTAGTGGACTCATATTTTGAGAATATTAATTTGTACTATATTATACCTAAAATAATATATACTATTTATTTTCAAGTTTCCATACACTTCAAAGTCTAATTAAAATTCTCAAAGGCAAGTAAATAAGGCTAATATTAAAAAATTAACTCTTCTTTAAAGTCAAATAAATAAGATTAGTATTATGTCTAATGTTAGATGTCTTAAATTTGATCTCTTAAATTATCTTTAGTATACATGTTATCATTGTATTGGTATGTAATAAAATTCTTAGTCTATCATGATATTGAACTGTTGACTTAGTCATCTTTTATCCTTATATTTTGATGATGAATTATTCGTATGCTAAATTGTTTTATGGCATATCAGGTATCTAATGATAAGGAATATTCAAGTGGGTAAAGAATTTCTCTTTTTCTAGGAAAACCAAATGTAAGCTCAATTGCATAATAATTGATTTTCATTTAAAGGCTCTAGGACATATCATTTGCATTTTATTATATGTCTTAAATGAAAAATGTTTTAAAAGTTTTGAAAAAGGATTTTCCTAAATACTTTAAAAATATGTTATCAAAGTACAAAGATTTTTAAATGCATTATTGAAGTTACTTGATATATGTACACATCCTACTCGTGGATATATGAGCATGCTTAGAAACTGAAAAGTAGCTATCTATTTGTTATGTTGCATGTGCTTGTTTCAAGGATATCTAAGTAATCATGAATTCCTAGAAAATCTAAAGGACGGCAGATATACTTTATTGAGATTTGTTATATATGCAATTTTCAAGGAGTTTTTATAAATTGGAATTCTGAACATCTTTGGAAAAGGAGTTTGATGACATATGGTGTTCCACTTTATTAGCCACACGCCACCTTAAATGATAAAGAAAGATTAAGTCAAAGTGGTTAGTGGGTTGCATTTTGAAAAGGTTTAATTTATCCAAACTGAGTATCTAACAAAAATTTGTTTTGCTGGATAAATATTAACTCTATTACCGTTGTACTCTTTGACAACTTCTTACCGATTGACTTGAACAAATAAAGAGTTATCTTTAATTAAACGGTAATATATTTTGTTCTATAAATACAGTATTTTCATGGATGAAAAACTACAACTCACAAAAATATACTTGCACTAATTACTGATTATTTATCGAGCAATTTTATTTAATCAGTGCAACCGTTGAGCAGCTAAGCAATTAAATTTCTGATATTATTTGAGCTGGTATTTGGTAAGAAATTAATTGTTTATCTTTTTGTGCTAATTGATCATTGCATATAGTTGAGCCTTTAAATTGTTAAATTGATTATTCTTGCATTGATCATAGACCTCTATATCTGTATTGAGTTTCTATTTTAGACTAAGTGTAGTCTAAAGGTTTTAATCCTAGGGGATTAGAGTAAAAGCTTACAAACAGGTTCAAGGAAGCAAAGGTGCTTGAAGAGTGCATAGGTGCACAAGGAGCAAGAGAGCTCAAAGGGAAATTAATTGTTAATTAATTTTTGTTAGAATCTATTTTGTAATCTGTATTTATTTATAAAGAAATAAATAAAGTGAGTCTCCAATACTAGTTGGTATTGAACGTGGACTAGGCTATTATTATAGAGGGTAATAGCTGAACCACACAAAAAATCTTGGTGTTGATTTTATTATTTGCTTTACATTAAAATCACATAAGTTACTTAATTATCTTAATTTGACTACTTGCATTATATTGAGATAATTCTTTAACATCAAGTTTTTTATTTAATAGGCTATATTAATTCAGTAAACTGATTTCAATCATTATAGTAGCCTAAAATAAATAGTTTTTAAAAGTTGATCATAGATTGCTCCTATACTTATTTAACCCCCCTTCTAAGTGTGCCTAGTTAAATTTCATTTGGTATCAAAGTTTGGCTCTACTTATCTTGGCCTTAAAGGTGACTTGTAGGGAAAGATTCTGACATGGCACAGTTCGGAAACAATAATCAAGAAGGTCAATCAACCAATAGACCTCCTTTGCTGTTTGGAACAGAAAATTACAAATTCTGGAAATTTCGAATGAGGATCTATCTCAAAAGAGATCCTTGGGAATGGTGGGTTGTGGAGAACGGACCAGTTGTTCCACGAAGAGATGATGGGACACCAAAGATTCTGCTAGAAATGGATTCAACTGAAATCTACATGGTCTCATATGATTCAAAGGCAATGAACACACTTCTCAGCGGCATGGTACAATCCGAGATAGATAAAGTCTCCTCATGCAATACTGCCAAAGAGATGTGGGATACTTTAGTGGTAAGTCATGAAGGTACTTCCAAAGTACGAGAAGTCAAGCTAAGCATGCTTATGCACGATTATGAAATGTTCAAGCTTGAAAAAGATGAAACCATCAAGCTAGCTCAAGCAAGATTTCTAGTCCTTATAAACTCCTTGAAATTGCTGGGCAAGACTATTCCTCAAAGTGAGATCAACCGTAAGTTACTTCGGGCTATGCCCAAAAGGTTTGCTTCTAAAATCACTACTTTTCAAGATTCTGCTATTATTTCTTCCATGGATACTTTAACTTTGTTTGGTGAATTAGAAGATTATGAACATCAGTTAAAAAGATATGATGATGAGGAGGAAACTCCTCGAAGAAAAGTCTTAGCTCTTACGGCAGATAATGAGGAAGAACTTGATGATAACTCCGATGAAGAAATAGCAATGATGTCAAGAAAACTCAAGGGGTTAATACAAAGAAAAAACAAGAGGAGAAACGCTTTCAATTCAAACAAAGTCAAAGGAAAACAAACTGAAGAGACGTGCTTTGAATGTGGACGTCCTGGTCACTTCAAGAAAGACTGTTTTCAATTAAAGAATAAAGGGAAGACAAGCTTCAAAGTCAACAAGAAAAACAAAGCCTTTATTACTTGGAGTGATGAAGAATCTGAAGTAGAGATCGATGCTAAAGATGAGATAGCACAAGTATGCTTCGTGGGAATTGAAGGTGAATCTAATTCGTGGGAATTGAAGGTGAATCTAATCAGGTATCTCTTAATGAACTAAACTCTTTAGAACAAGAAAATAAAAAATTCAGAGAAAAGAATGCAAGCTCAAAAGGATTAGTTAATACACTAATGGATGAAGTAGATTCACTAATAGATGAAAAGAAAGAAATTGAAAAGGAATCTACATGTAAAGAAGAAAAGGTTTTGATTGTAAAAATTGATTATTTAGACAATTATAATAAAATACTTTTTAATAAAGTAAAATTCTTAAATAATGAAGTTCAAAAATTGACTAATGAGTTAAAAATGAGAGATGTGTGTATTGATGCATTTAGTGATAAATCTCCTATTGAAACATTTCCTAATAATAAACTTCAGAAAGAAATAGACTCACTAAAATCATCTCTTGCTAAATTTGTTCAAGGTGAAGAAAATCTAAATGTCATATTAGGTAAACAAAGACCTAGTTTTGAAAGACAAGGAATTTGTTATATGCATAGAAAGAGCAATATCAAAATGTTAAAATCAAAATCACGTTTTAGTTTAAATTATTGCTCACCTTTCACAACTTGTAAACATTGTGGTATTAAAGGTCATTTAGATATAAATTGTTTTAAGAAACGAAACAATGTTAAAAAGGTATGGATTAAAAAGTGTGATTTACTTGCTACTAACATAAATGGACCCAAAAAGATATGGGTACCGAAAGGATAAATTATTATTTCTTGACAGGTATGTTTAAAGGCAAGAGTTCCATCTCAAAAATGGATTCTTGATAGTGGATGCTCTCGTCACATGACTGGTGAAAAATCAATGTTTATAGAACTAAGTGTTAAGAAGAAGAATGGAACGGTCACTTTTGGAGACAATAAAACCTGCGAAATAATCGAAAAAGGTAAAATCGGCAACGACAAGGTAAGTCTAAATAATGTTCATCTTGTTAACGATCTAGAATTTAATTTAATTAGTATCAGTCAATTAATGGATAATGGCCATCAAGTTAATTTTAAAAAAAATAAATGCACAATATTTCATGGTACTAATGATACTACTCTAGTTGAACAAAGAGAGAGAAATATATATACTATTGATTTTGAGCAACAGGATGAAGAACTATGTCTTACTTCAGTACAAGATGAAGCTTATCTATGGCATAAAAGGATGGGACATGTTCACATGGACTTAATCAAGAAATTATCCTCAAAGAATCTCGTCAAAGGGTTGCCAAAAATCAGGTTTGAAAAGAAAGGAATATGCATTCTGTAACGACCCCAAAATCTATACAATTTAAATCCCGACTTCGGTCGTTAACCATACATTCAACCTCTAATTTTACATCATTATTCGATATTAAAAACACTAAAATTGCGGAATATTTAAAACGTTTATGCATTTCCTTCTTTCTTGTCCTGAATCGCAACCTTTACACTACATCTCTTTGATTCAATCTTATATCATGAATCATTACAACAAAATGACTATACAAAGTCTTACATCATAACTAAATATCCATATACATTGGATAGCTCAACTTACATTTTAACAACATGTTACGTTCAAAATATGAAATATATTTTTCATAAAACATAAGTAATCTTCGTGAATATAGATCTCTATAATTCACTTAGCACATATCTTTACCTTAAAATATTGACCTATAAAAGTGGTTATTTGCAAGAGTGAGCTCGGCAGCCCAGCAAAGTCTAACAATTTTCATGCATCACATAACACATAATAACATGCTCGATATACATGTCATTAAAGTAACATGGCATACATGCTTTTAATTCACATAGCAAATATAAATATTAAGTTCCTTACTCAATCATCATTACTTAGCCAAAATAATGCAGTCATATATTAACTTTAACATTTCATGATTCAACATGCATAACATATCATGCAATTTAAAACAGTTCATCAAGTCCACGTAGAAAATAGGAACCGAAAGACTTGCCTTGATCGTTGTTTACCAATAACAGTTTAACAGCTTACAGCTATCTGCACTTCACGTGCCCTACGCAATTATATAATCACATCAAATATTAGTCACATAACAACACATAGTAATTGTAATGTAAACTCTACTCTATGTCTCATAACCCTTCCTATCATAAATACACAATGTTTAACTTGATTGTGTTAACTTTCAACTTATATCTCACTGTATTTCATATTTGCAGTTCATTCAAGTGTTTAAGTCTTGCTAGGACTACTTATTGGTTTTATATTAAATCCTTTCCTTATCTTATAATATTCATTTCATTTGAATTTAAACACTTGTTAAGTTCATTAACACTTGGCACGATGTTTCGACATTCATTCGTCACACGCCCGATTTGCCTCTCTTGTGTATGCTTACTATGCTTCTATAACTCATCTAATACATCATATATTAATGTTAAACATCATTATATTTACTATTATTCATGTTTTGTAACTTAGGACATCATCTTTTATGGTCAGGAGCACTACACATGCATATGTGCATGCCCGACGCCCTCCGATTGCCTTTGAAAACATAATAGTCCTAAAGATGACCCTTTTGACCCATCCTAATGACCTCAAATTAAAAAACTTAAAGAACGAAAGTTGTAGGTCTACTCGTTCTCGTTCCGTATCATCTTGAATCACCTCAATCGGAGTTGGTATGAGGAAGTTATGGTCATTTTACTACAGGAGGTCAAAGCTGTCCAAGTCAGACTTCTGTCCCCGCGCCGCGGCGCGAGAACTAGGCTAACCAGTGGTGCCGCAGCGCGAGATTGGCGCTGGGGCGCGAATTTTAGTGCTGGGGCACGAACTTCTGGCATTGGGGCGCGAATTTTGGCGCCGGGGCGCGATTTTTGGCGTTGGGGCTCAAATTTTGGCGCTGGGGCGCCGAAACTTGCAGAACCCAACCACGAAGAACAGAATAACTAAACTCTGGACTAATTACTACTACTAACATCTAAATTAAGACGTAAAACTTATAAAGATTACTCATAAACATTTAATTATCATACATATACTAATTTAGCACCACTTAACAACAATTTTAGAAAACTTAAATCCTTGAAAGCACTAGTTTTTAAACCAACAATACTCCATAACCGACGTTTGTTTACACAGTGAACACTGTCACCCTACCAATTTGATTCCTTTGAACCATGTTCTGCTTAATATCTTACTCAATTAACGAATTCAAAGTTAAATTTTGCAATTAGTATACACCTCAACCACCAATTTTGCTACTGTCATTATCCATGTATAAGAACATACACTGAGAAACAGTTTCCCTTTCTTTTAATAAAATTAACATAACCCTTCATGTTTAAACACTACTTCTGACATCATACACCCATAAAACACCATAGTTCAGTTATATAACAACTACTACAGAATTTTGTAAAAACTTTATATATACAGTGAAGTAGAAGAACACAGACTTTAGTATCACGATGTAAAACATATGAGATTATGGGAAAAATACCTTCTTGTTGCTTTAAAATTACTTGCTAACCACTGAGAAACGTTTTGGAATTACAGAACCCTTTCTCTCAATTTTTCTCTGATACTTCTCTCTCAAACCCTCTGTAATTCTCCTTCTCAGAAAACTTCTATTTTTCTTCTTAGTCTTAAGCCAAATGCATTATACGTAAACTAAAACTAACCCCCAAACGCACGTCTTAATTCAAATGCTTAAAACCGACACTACTAATGGCCTTATTAAATTAGCAGTTACCAAATTAATATATATATTATTTATATTATATTATTAATAATTCAAAATTTTAAATCCAAAAGCCATAAGGCTCCGTTTGGCAAAACTCTTTTAAAATTAAAGACTTAATATATTTAAGCCTTGTTTGGCTAAATTAAAACTACTTTAATTAATTTTAATAACCATTTATAATATAATTATTTGTCACACTTCTAATTAATTAAGTTTTCATACTTAATTTAATTAATTCTAATAACAATTCATTGCATAATATAATAATTTATTTAATCATTATAAACTCTCTAACTTAATTATTAAATTAAATTAGATTACTAATTCAACTGTAACGACCCCAAAATCTATACAATTTAAATCCCGACTTCGGTCGTTAACCATACATTCAACCTCTAATTTTACATCGTTATTCGATATTAAAAACACTAAAATTGCGGAATATTTAAAACGTTTATGTATTTCCTTCTTTCTTGCCCTGAATCGCAACCTTTACACTACATCTCTTTGATTCAATCTTATATCATGAATCGTTACAACAAAATGACTATACAAAGTCTTACATCATAACTAAATATCCATATACATTGGATAGCTCAACTTACATTTTAACAACATGTTACGTTCAAAATATGAAATACATTTTTCATAAAACATAAGTAATCTTCATGAATATAGATCACTATAACTCACTTAGCACACATCTTTACGTTAAAATTTTGACCTGCAAAAGTGGTTATTTGCAAGAGTGAGCTCGACAGCCAGCAAAGTCTAACAGTTTTCATGCATCACATAACACATAATAACATGCTCGATATACATCTCATTAAAGTAACATGGCATACATGCTTTTAATTCACATAGCAAATATAAAGATTGAGTTCCTTACTCAATCATCATTACTTAGCCAAAACAATGCAGTCATATATTGACTTTAAGATTTCATGATTCAACATGCATAGCATATCATGCAATTTAAAACAGTTCATCAAGTCCACGTAGAAAATAGGAACCGAAAGACTTGCCTTGATCGTTGTTTACCAATAACAGTTTAACAGCTTACAGCTATCTGTACTTCACGTGCCCTACGCAATTATATAATCACATCAAATATTAGTCATATAACAACACATAGTAATTGTAATGTAAACTCTACTCTACGTCTCATAACCCTTCCTATCATAAATACACAATGTTTAACTTAATTGTGTTAACTTTCAACTTATATCTCACTGTATTTCATATTTGCAGTTCATTCAAGTGTTTAAGTCTTGCTAGGACTACTTATTGGTTTTATATTAAATCTTTTCCTTATCTTATAATATTCATTTCATTTGAATTAAAACACTTTTTAAGTTCATTAACACTTGGCACGGCGTTTCGATGTTCATTCGTCACACGCCCGATTTGCCTCTCTTGTGTATGCTTACTATGCTTCTATAACTCATCTAATACATCATATATTAATGTTAAACATCATTATATTTACTATTATTCATGTTTTGTAACTTAGGACATCATCTTTTATGGTCAGGAGCACTACACATGCATATGTGCATGCCCGACGCCCTCCGATTGCCTCTGAAAACACAATAGTCATAAAAATGACCCTTTTGACCCATCCTAATGACCTCAAATTGAAAAACTTAAAGAACTAAAGTTGTAGGTCTACTCGTTCTCGTTCCGTTTCATCTTGAATCACCTCAATTGGAGTTCGTATGAGGAAGTTATGGCCATTTTACTACAGGAGGTCAAAGCTGTCCAAGTCGGACTTCTGTCCCCGCGCCGCGGCGCGAGAACTAGGCTAACCAGTGGTGCCGCAGCGCGAGATTGGCGCTGGGGCGCGAATTTCAGCGCTGGGGCGCGAACTTCTGGCGCTGGGGCGCGAATTTTGGCGCCGGGGCGCGATTTTTGGCGCTGGGGCTCAAATTTTGGCGCTGAGGCGCCGAAACTTGCAGAACCCAACCACGAAGAACAGAATAACTAAACTCTGGACTAATTACTACTACTAACATCTAAATTAAGACGTAAAACTTATAAAGATTACTCATAAACATTTAATTATCATACATATACCAATTTAGCACCACTTAACAATAATTTTAGAAAACTTAAATCCTTGAAAGCACTATTTTTTAAACCAACAATACTCCATAACCGACGTTTGTTTACACAGTGAACACTGTCACCCTACCAATTTGATTCCTTTGAACCATGTTCTGCTTAATATCTTACTCAATTAACGAATTCAAAGTTAAATTTTGCAATTAGTATACACCTCAACCACCAATTTTGCTACTGTCATTATCCATGTATAAGAACATACACTGAGAAACAGTTTCCCTTTCTTTTAATAAAATTAACATAACCCTTCATGTTTAAACACTACTTCTGACATCATACACCCATAAAACACCATAGTTCAGTTATATAACAACTACTACAGAATTTTGTAAAAACTTTATATATACAGTGAAGTAGAAGAACACAGACTTTAGTATCACGATGTAAAACATATGAGATTATGGGAAAAATACCTTCTTGTTGCTTTAAAATTACTTGCTAACCACTGAGAAACGTTTTGGAATTACAGAACCCTTTCTCTCAATTTTTCTCTGATACTTCTCTCTCAAACCCTCTGTAATTCTCCTTCTCAGAAAACTTCTATTTTTCTTCTTAGGCTTAAGCCAAATGCATTATACGTAAACTAAAACTAACCCCCAAACGCACGTCTTAATTCAAATGCTTAAAACCGACACTACTAATTGTAAGACCCCGAATTTTATGAAATAAAAGTATTCAATTTTTCTTATAATTACTATTCAGTAAATGGTTAAATTGATAAAAGTTTAAAGTTATGGGTGAAATATGAATTTTTTTCAAAATAAGCAAGTGGTTATAAAATAATCATTGTTGTCGAGGAATATTCGTTTGGTCGTGGAATATTCTTTCTGTCGGGGAATATTCGTACGACGGCGCAGCTATTTGTGGGCCCCATAACGAATAACTGTCAGGTGAAGAAAACGACAAATTTGAGTTTTTACAAATAACGGCGTAGTTGTTACCGTTAACACTGTTGGAATACCCGGTGGTTAAAATACAGTAATACGCGTTATTGCACAGTAGCACACGGTATTGCATAGTATTTTTGAAATTATTGATTCTTACGTAAGAAGGCACTACTCAATAATTGTTACAGTAATTACTGTTCAATATTTTATTTTATTGATTCAATAATTGCTACGTTAAAATTTTATATTATTGTTGTTCAATAATTGTCACTGCACAGTATTTCTCATTATCAGATCAATAATTCATATTATTTGAATAATATTATTAGATAACATTATTGGCAATGTCTAGAAAGTTCTGTCTAAGGAGAGGTTTGGTCACCTAATTGCGCGCCAATAAGGAAAAATTCTTATTGGAAAGCTCCCTCTTTCCAGGGAACAGCCTGGTTGTCATAAATGTGATTCTGTAATATTATTTGTGAATAATTGATTATTGATTCATATGATAAGGAAATATTTATTTTATGTGGATATAAACGAGGGATATATTTTTGTGGTTAAAAATGAAGGAGCTAATGTTGAGCTTTTTATCCGTATTTTTGTCGGAATGTAGGTATTAAAAATCAGGGTTTTTTAGATATTTTGCGGGGGTTATACTTTTTAATCCGATCGTTGGATCGTGGTAATTTTTGGATATGTTATACATATATAAGTTGAGTATATGCCCACAAATTTTGAACCGTTAAAAATGAACGTATGATTTATTATGAATTTTACAAGATGACTGGTTCAGAAATTGTTGAATTTTCGGAGTTTATCATTTTGATAGAAAATTCTAGAATTGGTGGGCCCTACTTGTGGTTGGTAAAGAAATGTACTGAATTATATTTCAAATGTGGTGGGTGGGAATAGTAGCAGGTAAAGCCATCAGGTTGCTGGTCAAGCCTACTAAAATTTTCCTATAAATAGAGGGCTAAGTTAGAATTGAAAATCACACCAGAAACATAAGCTTTCTCTCTTTCTCTCTCAATATTATGAAGCATATTTTATGAGTATTTAGATACTTTATGAGTTTCTATTCATCAGTGCAAGTTTTCTTCAGCTTTATACCGGTCAGAAGTGTTGCTATTTTGAGGTAAGGGATAGTAAGGAATTTTAAGGGTTGTTATGTTTTTCAGTTTCGTAATTTTTCTGACCTTCAAAAATTCTGAAAAAATTTGAAATGATATTTTGATGAGTTTTCTTGATTGTGTCTAAAAATGGTGATTTTTGGATGTATAGATTGAGAGTTATGAATTTTATGAGAAAAGACTATTTTAAAAGTAACCGCTTATAATTCCTTGTGGTTAACTCCAAAATTGATAAAATTTTTATTGGGAGTACATGTATATGATAGGAGTATACTCTGTGAATTTCAGAATTTTTAGATAAAAGTACAATTTTTGATAAATGTCTAAATATTCGCCTGTTTTGGCCATATGAAAAATAGTAAATGACTTTTAACAATTCTGAGAAAAATATATGTTCACTATGGGACTATATTATGCTAAATCCCAGAAAAGAAATATTTTTGGAACTGATTTGGTATTTTTCATAAAAATGGTCTAGTTATGAGTAAATGAATTAAATATGTTTTGTGAAGTAAGAAAATTGGAAAATAGGATTCTATGACTTTGAGAATCCTATATGAGGTATATGCAAAATTTTGATGAGGGTTTTGATTATTGGTGATAAAATCTTATGAGTTTGGTATTTTAGAATGATTAAATGCATTATTTAGTAAAGTGTAAACAATTTAAATAAATTGTTTATAAGCTTAAGAAATATTATTCTTTCAATATCATTATACCGAAATACTGGTATAAATTTTATTGTGGAATTTCTATCTTTTTGTGTCGAATTTACTATTTATGAGTTACTATTCACGAGTTACTATTCATGAGTTACTATTCACGAGTTACTATTCACGATAAAAATTGGTTTCTTTTTCTAACCAAATTATAGTTGATTTACGAATATTACTCTTGAGATTAAAACTAGATGTTGATCATATTATTTTTATTATTATATATAACATTTTTATAACCCTAATGATGATATTTCTCTTTGACTTGAGTGTAAAGATGGGTAGATTTTTGGTATGATCATGACTATGGGTTCTCTTTGGCCAGTAGTGCAAAGTTGAATCGTTAATTGGTATGATCATGACCATTGAATTTATAAGTGAATATCTTTAGCTTAAGTGCAAAGGTGAATTGATCAACATAGTTATAATTATTGTTTATATAAATTCTGAAATGATTATATATTTCTTTGAGATATTAATATCTTTGGCCTGTAGTGCAAAGATGAAATATTGATGAATATCTTTGGCCTGTAGTGCAAAGATGAATTGTTGATGAATATCTTTGGCCCGTAGTGCAAAGATGACATGTTGTTGAATATCTTTGGCCAGTAGTGCAAAGATGAACAGATGTTGAGATAAACATGACCAACTGGTGATACAAATGAATATCTTTGGCCGTAGTGCAAAGATGAAGTTATTAGTATGATTATGAACAGAAAATGTGATTTGGTGTAACCATGATCTTTGATGTTTCAGGTAAAGATAGGTGATGAAAATTATCTTCGTCCTGGATGAGAAGAGGAATTTAGAACTACAGTTATGATTATGAGTTATTCATATGATTGTGGACCAGAATTGTTGATTGATGTTACAGGGATAAAACATTGTTTATGAATTTTTAACATGGAGAAGATAATAGACTTTATAGTCTATTTGACTCTTCTAATGGATTGCTCGTTCCGCTGCAACTATGGTTGAAATTTTTATCATTTACCATATGTTCTAAATCTTTGATTTATTATTGATGAAGGCTATTGATAATTTAATTATCTTTAGTCATGATATTCTTTACTGAGCTAGTTGTGCTCACCCTTTTGCTTCACAATTCCTTTCAGGTAATAAGAGTGTAGCTGGGTCGAGCGAGGGTAACGGGGAAATAGAATGGTGGTCTCTAGCTGTGGATATTCTCTCGAAGCAGTATAGAAAAGTTCATTTAGTAGTGTTATTTGGTGAATCCAATAGGGTAAGGTGTACCCAACGTTGGAAGGGTATTTTGTCACTATCATACAAGATGTCTAATGACATACAACCTCGTGTCATCATAAGACAGGGATGTGCTCATCCACTTGCTGAGTATATCTATGAGCACTACCTATATAATCTTGGCGTTTGTTTGAAGTATAATTCTCAATTAGAGACAGTATAGATAATGATATGTCAAGAGAAGACTCACCATTGGGAAGAATATGATAGTAATCTTCTCATTTTTCTTTGGGGTCTATTGGGTCAACCAAGAATAATTCTGTGGCCATACGATATCTATCATAACCTAGACGCATGGCCTCCCAATTACGAAGGTTTTCTTGAGCACTTCCCAAAGATTCTAATGTCTAAAACAGTTTTTTGACTATACCTTTATGTAAGGTGTCATTGTGAGGTGATGTCCACGGTTGGAACATGAGTCACATTTGGTATATATTTGTATCCAAACTCACAGCATATGTGTTGTTGTATTTTGCACGACAATTGTTGTAATAAAGTTATAGTTGTTTTCTGTACCATGTATTTGGCGACTCAGAATAGGTTGGATGGAATGGATTTATTTTGGGGTCGTTACATTTGGTATCAGAGCTTAGGGATATGATCTCTGGCGGAGATCGGGGAATACAACTAGGAGGAGAGAGATGAGTAAATCTTTCGCTAGTGTGTCCTACCTAAGCTTATTTGTTGGTCAGTCATAATATTGGGATATTATGTGATATGTTAATTTGTTTAATTAACCCTTGTTTTATGGCAGTATTTGAGAATGGCAGCTGAGAATGCTAACAATGGAGTGAATGAGACTGTGGGGATACCTCTAATCACTAACCGTGATAATGTGATGTCAGACGAAGAAGGAATTAGAGATATCCATGTGGTGAGTGAAGAATTGATAGTTACACCCGAGATAGTCGCAGAGGTAACAGTTGAGAATGAGGAAGAAGAGGAAGAAGAAGTACCAGAGGAGAGTTTATTAGAGGTATTATATGATCAAAATGTAGAATTTCAAAATCGTATTCATGAGTTAGAAGAGCAGGCAGAAGAACGACAGGCGGTCGTGGAACAAAAGGATGCAACAATTCAAGCTTGTGTTACCCGATATGTGATGCTTGAACAGAAGCATTCTTTGGCAGAGTATAAGATGATAAAAATAGAATCTGAGCTGAAAGAAAAAAAACTGAACGAGTGAGAATAAGTGATGCATGGGCAAAAGTCGCACGACACGTGGATATTGTGGAAAGAGATGTTCGATCTAAGAAGGCTAAAATAGATGATATGAATTTCTCTTTTTGGAAAGCAATTGGGAGAACCCAACATCGAGTTTTGAATTACCATGTACATAGCGGTCAACCTGAATCCGATATGGATCGAAGATTCATGATTCAGATCATGAATGAGGAGTACGAAGAGGCAATTGAGGGAGGAATATGTCCTATAGAAAGGTATATTCCAATGGTAATGATGACGCCAAATGCTGCTCCAGACAAGTCAAAGCCGAGTAGTTCGAGGGATGGCGGTTGTCATGACTTCCCAAAAAATGAGGAACCCAAATGAAGTTATCATGGGAGATGAGCAATGGAGAAATCCTGATGATCTGAGAGATAGAATCTGAAATGGAAGCAAGGTATTCTCAACTTTTCGAAATGACAGGTACGTAAATTTCGGGGACAAAATTTTATAAGGAGGGGAGATTGTAAGACCCCGAATTTTATGAAATAAAAGTATTCAATTTTTCTTATAATTACTATTCAGTAAATGGTTAAATTGATAAAAGTTTAAAGTTATGGGTGAAATATGAATTTTTTTCAAAATAAGCAAGTGGTTATAAAATAATCATTGTTGTCGAGGAATATTCGTTTGGTCGTGGAATATTCTTTCTGTCGGGGAATATTCGTACGACGGCGCAGCTATTTGTGGGCCCCATAACGAATAACTGTCGGGTGAAGAAAACGACAAATTTGAGTTTTTACAAATAACGACGTAATTGTTACCATTAACACTGTTGGAATACCCGGTGGTTAAATTACAGTAATACGCATTATTGTACAGTAGCACACGGTATTGCATAGTATTTTTGAAATTATTGATTCTTACGTAAGAAGACACTACTCAATAATTGTTACAGTAATTACTGTTCAATATTTTATTTTATTGATTCAATAATTGCTACGTTGAAATTTTATATTATTATTGTTCAATAATTGTCACTGCACAGTATTTCCCATTATCAGATCAATAATTCATATTATTTGAATAATATTATTAGATAACATTATTGGCAATGTCTAGAAAGTTCTGTCTAAGGAGAGGTTTGGTCACCTAATTGCGCGCCAGTAAGGAAAAATTCTTATTGAAAAGCTCCCTCTTTCCAGGGAACAACCTGGTTGTCATAAATGTGATTCTGTAATATTATTGGTGAATAATTGATTATTGATTCATATGATAAGGAAATATTTATTTTATGTGGATATAAACGAGGGATATATTTTTGTGGTTAAAAATGAAGGAGTTAATGTTGAGCTTTTTATCGGTATTTTTGTCGGAATGTAGGTATTAAAAATTAGGGTTTTTTAGATATTTTGCGGGGGTTATAATTTTTAATCCGACCGTTGGATCGTGGTAATTTTTGGATATGTTATACATATATAAGTTGAGTATATGCCCACAAATTTTGAACCGTTAAAAATGAACGTATGATTTATTATGAATTTTACAAGATGACTGGTTCAGAAATTGTTGAATTTTCGGAGTTTATCATTTTGATGGAAAATTCTAGAATTGGTGGGCCCCACTTGTGGTTGGTGAAGAAATGTACTGAATTATATTTCAAATGTGGTGGGTGGGAATAGTAGCAGGTAAAGCCATCAGGTTGCAAGTCAAGCCTACTAAAATTTTCCTATAAATAGAGGGCTAAGTTAGAATTGAAAATCACACCAGAAACATAAGCTTTCTCTCTTTCTCTCTCTATATTATGAAGCATATTTTGTGAGTATTTAGATACTTTGTGAGTTTCTATTCATCAGTGCAAGTTTTCTTCAGCCTTATACCGGTCAGAAGTGTTGCTATTTTGAGGTAAGGGATAGTAAGGGATAGTAAGGAATTTTAAGGGTTGTTATGTTTTTCAGTTTCGTAATTTTTCTGACCTTCAAAAATTCTGGAAAAATTTAAAATGATATTTTGATGAGTTTTCTTGATTGTGTCCAAAAATGGTGATTTTTGGATGTATAGATTGAGAGTTATGAATTTTATGAGAAAAGACTATTTTAAAAGTAACCGCTTATAATTCCTTGTGGTTAACTCCAAAATTGATGAAATTTTTATTCGAAGTACATATATATGATAGGAGTATACTCTGTGAATTTCAGAATTTTTAGATAAAAGTACAATTTTTGATAAATGTCTAAATATTCGCCTGTTTTGGCCATATGAAAAATAGTAAATGACTTTTAAAAATTCTGAGAAAAATATATGTTCACTATGGGACTATATTATGCTAAATCCCAGAAAAGAAATATTTTTGGAACTGATTTGGTATTTTTTATGAAAATAGTCTAGTTATGAGTAAATGAATTAAATATATTTTGTGAAGTAAGAAAATTAAAAAATAGGATTCTATGACTTTGAGAATCCTATATGAGGTATATGCAGAATTTTGATGAGGATTTTGATTATTGGTGATAAAATCTTATGAGTTTGGTATTTTAGAATGATTAAATGCATTATTTAGTAAAGTGTAAACAATTTAAATAAATTGTTTATAAGCTTAAGAAATATTATTCTTTCAATATCATTATACCGAAATACTGGTATGGATTTTATTATGGAATTTCTACCTTTTTGTGTCGGGTTTACTATTTATGAGTTACTATTCACGAGTTACTATTCATGAGTTACTATTCACGAGTTACTATTCACGATAAAAATTGGTTTCTTTTTCTAACCAAATTATAGTTGATTTACAAATATTACTCTTGAGATTAAAAGTAGATGTTGATCATATTATTTTTATTATTATATATAACATTTTTATAACCCTAATGATGATATTTCTCTTTGACTTGAGTGTAAAGATGGGTAGATTTTTGATATGATCATGACTATGGGTTCTCTTTGTCCAGTAGTGCAAAGTTGAATCGTTAATTGGTATGATCATGACCATTGAATTTATAAATGAATATCTTTAGCTTAAGTGCAAAGGTGAATTGATCAAGATAGTTATAATTATTGTTTATATAAATTCTGAAATGATTATATATTTCTTTGAGATATTAATATCTTTGGCCTGTAGTGCAAAGATGAAATATTGATGAATATCTTTGGCCTGTAGTGCAAAGATGAATTGTTGATGAATATCTTTGGCCCGTAGTGTAAAGATGACATGTTGTTGAATATCTTTGGCCAGTAGTGCAAAGATGAACAGATGTTGAGATAAACATGACCAACTGGTGATACAAATGAGTATCTTTGGCCGTAGTGCAAAGATGAAGTTATTAGTATGATTATGAACAGGAAATGTGATTTGGTGTAACCATGATCTTTGATGTTTCAGGTAAAGATAGGTGATGAAAATTATCTTCGTCCTGAATGAGAAGAGAAATTTAGAACTACAGTTATGATTATGAGTTATTCATATGATTGTGGACCAGAATTGTTGATTGATGTTACAGGAATAAAACATTGTTGATGGATTTTTAACATGGAGAAGATAATAGACTTTATAGTCTATTTGACTCTTCTAATGGATTGCTCGTTCCGCTGCAACTATGGTTGAAATTTTTATCATTTACCATATGTTCTAAATCTCTGATTTATTATTGATGAAGGCTATTGATAATTTAATTATCTTTAGTCATGATATTCTTTACTGAGCTAGTTATGCTCACCCTTTTGCTTCACAATTCCTTTCAGGTAATAAGAGTGTAGCTGGGTCGAGCGAGGGTAACGGGAAAATAGAACGTGTAAGACCCCAAATTATTAGTAAATAAAATTTAAATTCCTCTATTTATTATGTTGAAATAGTAAGGGTTGATTTGATTAATGTGGTTAGTTATGGGTAAAATGCGCAAATATTTCAAATAAGCAAGTGGTCCTAAAATATTTATTGTTGTCGGGGAATATTTGTTTGGTCATAAAATATTCTTGTTGTCGGGGAATATTCGTACGACGGCGCAGCCTTGTGTGGGCCCCATAACAGAAAGTGATTGGATGAAGAAAACGACAAAAAATAAGTTGTTTATAAATAACGGCGTAGTTGTTACCGTTAATACTGTTGGAATAACCGGTGATTAAAATACAGTAATACGCGTTGTTACACAGTAGCACACGGTATTGCACCAATTATTGATTCTTACGTAAGAAGGCACTACTCAATAATTGTTACAGTAATTACTGTTCAATATTGTATTTTATTGATTCAATAATTGTTGCGTTGATATTTTATATTACTGTTGTTTTAATAATTGTCACTGCACAGTATTTTCTATTATCGGAGTAATAATTCATATTATCTGAATAATATTATTAGATAATATTATTGGCAATGTCTAGAAAGTTCTGTCTAAGGAGAGGTTTGGTCATCTAATTGCGCGCCAATAAGGAGATATCCTTATTGGAAAGCCCCCTCTTTCCTGGGAACGGCCTGGTTGCCAGTACTGTGGTTCTGTAATATTATTTGTGTATAATTAATTATTAATTTATATGATGAGAAAAATAGTGATTTTATGTGGATATAGATGGAAAAAAATTTTAATGTGACAATTGTTGAAAATTAATATTTTATCTTTTTTTGATAAAATAATTCATTTAAATATATTATTTTAATAATATATTGATGGTGGTATTTTTACAATGAATGTGAGATATATGAGTATATGAGGAGGAAGAGAATTTTTGTGGCATTAAATGATTAACACGTGTTTTGTGTGTTGGTGGACACAATTCTTGACCGAAAATTTATTATTGACTGTAAAATCGCCCGTTTGTGGATTTCGGTCAATTTCTGTTTAGAAATTGGAAAAACTTTCTCATGCAAAGTTGTAGAGAATTGAATTTCCTATAAAAACTCGCGAGATTCGAATTTTCTGACAAAAGGGCTATTTATTATGAATTATTGAAGTTTCGAAGTTCCGAAATAATTAATTTTTGGGAGTTTTAGTTAATTATTTTGAGAAAAACGTTTTTTGTATTTTTTTGGACATCATAAACATGTGCAAGGTGGCTGATTTCAGATTTTCTAAGGTGGGCTTGAAAATTTATATATATATATATTATTATTATTATTATTATTATTATTATATTATTATATTATATTTTCTGCTTTGGTGTTCTAAGCATTTTCCTATAAATAGGGTGCTTAGGTTAGAATTGAAAATCACACCAGAAACACAAGTTTCTCTCTATTTTTCTCTCTATATCGAGCATATTCTTGTGAGTATTTGATACTTTGAGTGTTGCTATACGGTGCAAGTTTCCTTCAGCACTATATCTAATATTCCAGTCAGAAGTACCGTCTTTCCGAGGTAAGGGATGTTATTTCTTCTTAAATGATATTATTTTCTTCAATATCATTATGCCGAAGTATTGATCTGAACTTTTTATCAAATTTGGAACTTTTCATGTCGGGGTTACTATTCATGAGTTACTATTCATGAGTTACTATTCACGAGTTACTATTCACTGAAAAATAAAATTTTCTTCTTTTTGTCCAAATATCTATTCTGGATACTAGCTTTGATTGTATCCATGTTTTGATCATTCTTGAATTTTACTCCACTATGATTATTTATGAGGTATTTTTGGACATGGAATAGCTGAAATACGAATCCTTAATATTTATTATTTTGTTTCACTGGATTCGTTTCCTTTAAAATATTTTTCATCATCCTCAGTCCTAAATGATGATATAATTGAATATCTTTGGCCCGTAGTGCAAAGATTAATGATTTCTGATGAATATCTTTGGCCCGTAGTGCAAAGATGAACAGGTGTTGAGATGAACATGACCAACTGATGAATATCTTTGGCTTGTAGTGCAAAGATGAATATTGATTGATGTTACAGGGATAAAATGTTGATGATGGACTTTTAAATTCATAGATAATCGTAGATTTTATTCTCTACGTAACTCTTCTATGAATTATTATTTTCCGCTGCGAATATTGATTTAAAACTTGTTGTCTATTGTATTCTATTAAATTTTTCCCTGTTGAAGACTAACGATAATTTGTTGTATATTATCTTAGTCATAATATTCTTTACTGGGCTAGTTGAGCTCACCATTTTCCTTGTTGTTCCATTTTTCTTCTCAGGAGGCGAGAATGTAGCGAGTACTAGTCGGGGTATGGAATGATGGTTCAAGACAGTTATTTTAGTAGTCCTCACTATTTTGTAAAATAGTTTATCAATAAGTATAATGAGGACTTAATTGAGTATGAATATTGTCTAGATGACAATATTTGTATTTAAACTCACAGTATAAGTGTTGTCGTATTTTGCACGACAATTGTAATAATAAAGTTGTAGTTATTTTCTGTACCATGTATTTGGCGACTCAGAATGGGTTGGATGGATTGGACCTATTTTGGGGGCGTCACAGTTGGTATCAGAGCTTAGGGATATGATCTCTGACGGAGATCGGAGAATAGAACTAGGAGGGGAGAGACGAGTAAATCCTTCGCTAGTGTGTCCTACCTAAGCTTATCTGTTGGTCGGTCATATTATAGGGATATTATGTGATATGTTAATTTGTTAAATTAATCCTTATTTTATGGCAGTATTTGAGAATGTCGACTGAGAATATTAACAGTGGAGTAAATGAGACGGTGGAGATGCCTATACTCACCAACGAGGAAAACGTGCAACAGGCTGGCAATGTTCCTCCTGTGAACAACACCACTGAGCAGACGATGAACGATGAGATGTTTAGAAGCTTTTTGCGATTCATGCAAAACCAGACGAAGGAGATTCCTGTTCAAAATATAGGAAGAAACAATGGCAACGCACAGCTGGTCACAGCCAAGCAGTTCAAAGAGTTGGGACCACCAGAATTCTGGGGAAAACCGAATCCGATTAAGGCGGAGACATGGTTCAAGCAAATTACCAAGATATTTGATCTCTTGGGATGCACGGAGGAACAGAAGGTTCCATTTGCCACCTTTATGTTCCGTGGCGAGGCAGACTACTGGTGGGAGTCTGTGAAACGTACCCATCCAGCCGCACTCAGCATGTCTTGGGAGATATTTCAGAAGCTATTCAATGACAAGTACTTTCCTGAAAGTATTCGTCATATGAAGGAGGTAGAGTTTATTAGACTGGAGCAGAATAACATGACGGTGTCCCAGTACGAGGCGAAATTTGCGAAGTTGTCCAGGTTTGCACCTCATTTGGTGGAGAATGAGGAACGTATGACGCGGATGTTTCTGAGAGGTTTGAAACCCGGCATACGTCAATATCTCATTTCTCATAAATTTTCTCTCTATTCAGATGTTGTCAACAGGACTCAATTATTAGAGCGAGATAACGAGTACGGTCAACCGAGGGACCACAACCAGGATCATATCGGTGACAACAGTCATCAGAACAATGATAACCAATGGAGAAAGAAGAATACGGACAAGAACGGCAACCACTCTGGTGGTAATCGTGGCCATGAATATAGAAGAAGTGAGTCGGGAGGAGATTTTAAAAAGAGGAGATTCAACAATGACAATACAAAGACGTCAGCACCAGCAGCAACTGGTTCCAAGGGAGGAGAACGACCACCGGTCATATGCTATAAGTGCGAAAAAGAAGGACATATCAGCCCAAACTGTCCACAACAGTTTAAGGTATGTTATAACTGTGGAAAGGAAGGACATATCGCTCGAGATTGTATGATAGCGAAACCAAGTTCAGCGGGGACGGTGACTCAAAAGGCTATCTCAGAAAAGTCAAAGTCAACGGTTCCTGGAAGAGCATTTTTCGTGACTGGTCAGAATGCGAGGAACCCGAACGAAGTTAGCACGGGTTAGTTAATTATAAATTCTTGCGAAGTTTATACCTTATTAGATACCGGTTCTACCCATTCTTTTATCTCTCTTGCTTGCGTTCAACGTTTAAAATTGACTCCGGAGAAAATTAGACTTTGACTTATCTGTTGAAACTCCGTTAGGAGAAACTTTCGTTACATCCACTGTTTATAAATCTTGTTTGATCCAAGTTGGCACCATCACATTACCTGTTGATCTTATCTCTTTAAAGATACTTACTTTTAATGTGATTTTAGGAATTGATTGGTTAACTACTCATCATGCCAAAATTGATTGCTTTCGTAAGGTTGTTAGTTTTCATATTCCTAAGCAACCTGTTATTTGAATTCAAGCAACCAAACTATTGAAGTCAAACTCTTTCATATCAAGCCGTAAAGTCATTCGTTTATTGAAAAATGGATGTCAAGCTTTCTTAGCTATGTTATGGACTTGAACAAAAATACGTCAGATTTGAATGATATTTCTATTGTTAGTAAATCCCTGACGTATTTTCTAAAGAATTTCTTGGCTTACTCCCAAAGCGTGATATTGAATTTTGTATCGACTTTGAACCCGGTACAAAACCCATTTTTAAAATCTCATATTGAATGGCTCCTATTGAACTTCAGGAGTTAAAAACCTAACTGTAGAAGTTTGTACCCGAGCCTCTATCTGGTGACTTCCTTTGTGGAATGCACTGAAGCCAAACTCTCCGTAGGGGATGCCATATTCGTATGGTAGTAACTGATAGGTGCCATTGTGACGTGATATCCAAGATTGGGATATGAGTCACAGTTGAGAGCAACCTAAGTTAGTAATCGAAATACGTAGCTTTCTGGTTATTATCGGAGATTCGTAAAAGGATTTTCTCGAATCGCTACTCCATTAACTCAGCTGACTCAAGAAGGATATCAAATTCGTATGGAGCGAAGAATGCGAGAAGAGTTTCCAAGAGCTTAAGAGGAGACTCATTTCGGCACCTGTTCTGACAATACCATCTGGTTCAGATGGATTTGTTATCTACAGCGATGCTTCAGGCAAAGGGTTAGGATGTGTTCTCATGTAATGTGGGAAAGTCATAGCCTATGCCTCGCGACAACTTAAAGAATATGAGAGAAATTATCCTACTCATGATCTAGAGTTGGCAGCAGTCGTTTTCGCGCTAAAGATCTGGAGGCACTATCTATATGGGGAGAAAGTAGAGATATATTCAGACCATAAAAGCCTCAAATATTTCTTCACTCAAAAAGAACTCAACATGCGGCAACGACGTTGGCTCGAGCTGTTGAAAGATTACGACCACACTATTCAATACCATCCTGGAAAAGCAAACGTGGTAGCTGACGCGTTGAGTAGAAGATCATATGCAGGAACGAGTGCGATAATGTCAAGTATACGCGTAGAACCAACTTTAATCGATAAAGTTAAAGTTGCTTAAGCGACAGACCGGGAGCTGATGCGTATGAAGAAGAAAGTACAAGAAGGTACTATTCCGGAAGCAAGAATCGATGAAGAAGGAATACTTCGAGTCCACTCCAGACTTTGTGCTCCTAACGATTCTGATTTGAAGTACAAGATCATGATGGAGGCACACAATACACCATTTGCAATCCATCCTAGTAGTACTAAAATGTATCGTGATCTTCGACATACATTTTGGTGGAACAATATGAAGAGAGAGATTGCAAAGTTTATCTCGAGGTGTTTAACTTGTCAACGTGTAAAGGCAGAGCATCAAGTACCAAAGGGTCTATTGCAACCACTTGAGATTCCGAAATGGAAGTGGGAACACATTACCATGGATTTCGTTACGGGTCTTCCCACGGTTTCTCAAGGCATAAATGCTATTTGGGTGATTGTTGATAGATTAACCAAGTCTACTCATTTCTTTCCGATACGGGAGACTTATTCCCTTGAACGTCTTGCTAGTATGTACGTGAATGAGATTGTAAGGTTGCATGGCATGCCAGTATCCATAGTTTCGGATCGTGACCCAAGATTCACTTCAAGATTTTGGGTTAGCTTGCAAAAAGCTATAGGCACGGATTTACGATTTAGTTCAGCTTACCATCCTCAAACGGACGGACAATCAGAGAGGACTATTCAAACTCTTGAAGATCTATTAAGACTTTGTGTCCTAGATCTCAAAGGGAGTTGGGATAAGTACCTACCATTGGTGGAATTCTCCTACAACAACAGTTATCAGGCGAGCATAGGCGTGGCTCCATTCGAGGCGTTGTATGGAAGAAAATGTCGTTCTCCAGTATGCTGGGACGAGGTGGGTGAAGCAACATTATTCGGACCAGAGTTGGTACACATTACTTCAGAGAAGATCCAAACGATTCGACAACGTATACAAACGGCACATGATCGACAAAAGAGTTATGCGGATCTTCATCGAAAGGACGTGGAATTTGACATTGGGGATCATGTATTATTACGTGTAGCTCCATGGAAAGGAGTTACAAGATTTGGGAAGAGAGGAAAGCTCAATCCACGATTTATTGGTCCATTTCAGATTCTTGACCGAGTAGGAAATGTGGCCTATAGACTCGCGTTACCTCCAAGCATGTCTCGTGTTCATAATGTTTTTCATATATCTGTGTTACGTAAATATGTGAAAGACCCAAACCACGTTATTGAGTTAGAACCAGACGAGATAGCCGAAGACTTAACGAACGAGGAGGTACCTGTCAAGATCTTGGACATGTCCTACGCACGAAGGTCATACCACAAGTTAAAGTTTTGTAGAGAAACCATGCTATTGAGGAAATGACCTGGGTGTTGAAAACGGAAATGAAAGCGAGGTATCCTCATCTTTTCGAAACACCAGGTACGTATGTCAATTTCGAGGACGAAATTTCATAAGGAGGGGAGGTTGTAAGACCCCAAATTATTAGTAAATAAAATTTAAATTCCTCTATTTATTATTTTGAAATAGTAAGGGTTGATTTGATTAATGTGGTTAGTTATGGGTAAAATGCGCAAATATTTCAAATAAGCAAGTGGTCCTAAAATATTCATTGTTGTCGGGGAATATTTGTTTGGTCGTGAAATATTCTTGTTGTCGAGGAATATTCGTACGACGGCGCAGCCTTGTGTAGGCCCCATAACAGAAAGTGATTGGATGAAGAAAACGACAAAAAATAAGTTGTTTATAAATAATGGCGTAGTTGTTACCGTTAATACTGTTGGAATACCCGGTGGTTAAAATACAGTAATACGCGTTGTTACACAGTAGCACACGGTATTGTACCAATTATTGATTCTTACGTAAGAAGGCACTACTCAATAATTGTTACAGTAATTACTGTTCAATATTGTATTTTATTGATTCAATAATTGTTGCGTTGATATTTTATATTACTGTTGTTTTAATAATTGTCACTACACAGTATTTTCTATTATCGGAGTAATAATTCATATTATCTGAATAATATTATTAGATAATATTATTGGCAATGTCTAGAAAGTTCTGTCTAAGGAGAGGTTTGGTCATCTAATTGCGCGCCAGTAAGGAGATATCCTTATTGGAAAGTCCCCTCTTTCCTGGTAATGGCCTGGTTGCCAGTACTGTGGTTCTGTAATATTATTTGTGTATAATTAATTATTAATTTATATGATGAGAAAAATAGTGATTTTATGTGGATATAGATGGAGAAAATTTTTAATGTGACAATTGTTGAAAATTAATATTTTATCTTTTTTTGATAAAATAATTCATTTAAATATATTATTTTAATAATATATTGATGGTGGTATTTTTACAATGAATGTGAGATATATGAGTATATGAGGAGGAAGAGTATTTTTGTGGCATTAAATGATTAACACGTGTTTTGTGTGTTGGTGGACACAATTCTTGACCGAAAATTTATTATTGACTGTAAAATCGCCCGTTTGTGGATTTCGGTCAATTTCTGTTTAGAAATTGGAAAAACTTTCTCATGCAAAGTTGTAGAGAATTGAATTTCCTATAAAAACTCGTGAGATTCGAATTTTCTAACAAAAGGGCTATTTATTATGAATTATTGAAGTTTCGAAGTTCCGAAATAATTAATTTTTGGGAGTTTTAGTTAATTATTTTGAGAAAAACGTTTTTTGTATTTTTTTTGGACATCATAAACATGTGCAAGGTGGCTGATTTCAGATTTTCTAAGGTGGGCTTGAAAATTTATATATATATATATATATATATATATATATATATTATATTAAATTTTCTGTTTTGGTGTTCTAAGAATTTTCCTATAAATAGGGTGCTTAGGTTAGAATTGAAAATCACACCGGAAACACAAGTTTCTCTCTATTTTTCTCTCTATATCGAGCGTATTCTTGTGAGTATTTGATACTTTGAGTGTTGCTATACGGTGCAAGTTTCCTTCAGCGCTATATCAAGTATTCCAGTCAGAAGTACCGTATTTCCGAGGTAAGGGATGTTATTTCTTCTTAAATGATATTATTTTCTTCAATATCATTATGCCGAAGTATTGATCTGAACTTTTTATCAAATTTGGAACTTTTCATGTCGGGATTACTATTCACGAGTTACTATTCATGAGTTACTATTCACTAAAAAATAAATTTTTTTTCTTTTTGTCCAAATATCTATTCTGGATACTAGCTTTGATTGTATCCATATTTTGATCATTCTTGAATTTTACTCCACTATGATTATTTATGAGGTATTTTTGGACATGGAATAGCTGAAATACGAATCCTTAATATTTATTATTTTGTTTCACTGGATTCGTTTCCTTTAAAATATTTTTCATCATCCTCAGTCCTAAATGATGATATAATTGAATATCTTTGGCCCGTAGTGCAAAGATTAATGATTTCTGATGAATATCTTTGGCCCGTAGTGCAAAGATGAACAGGTGTTGAGATGAACATGACCAACTGATGAATATCTTTGGCTTGTAGTGCAAAGATGAATATTGATTGATGTTACAGGGATAAAATGTTGATGATGGACTTTTAAATTCATAGATAATCGTAGATTTTATTCTCTACGTAACTCTTCTATGAATTATTATTTTCCGCTGCGAATATTGATTTAAAACTTGTTGTCTATTGTATTCTATTAAATTTTTCCCTGTTGAAGACTAACGATAATTTGTTGTATATTATCTTAGTCATAATATTCTTTACTGGGCTAGTTGAGCTCACCATTTTCCTTGTTGTTCCATTTTTCTTCTCAGGAGGCAAGAATGTAGCGAGTACTAGTCGGGGTATGGAATGATGGTTCAAGACAGTTATTTTAGTAGTCCTCACTATTTTATAAAATAGTTTATCAATATGTATAATGAGGACTTAATTGAGTATGAATATTGTCTAGATGACAATATTTGTATTTAAACTCACAGTATAAGTGTTGTCGTATTTTGCACGACAATTGTAATAATAAAGTTGTAGTTATTTTCTGTACCATGTATTTGGCGACTCAGAATGGGTTGGATGGATTGGACCTATTTTGGGGGCGTCACAGAACGGTGGTCTCTAGCTGTGGATGTTCTCTCGAAGCAGTATAGAAAAGTTCATTTAGTAGTGTTATTTGGTGAATCCAATAGGGTAAGGTGTACCCAATGTTAGAAGGGTGTTTTGTCGCTATCATACAAGATGTCTAATGACATACAACCTCGTGTCATCATAAGATAGGGATGTGCTCATCCACTTGCTGAGTATATCTATGAGCACTACCTATATAATCTTGGCGTTTGTTTGAAGTATAATTCTCAATTAGAGACAATAGAGATAATGATATGTCAAGAGAAGACTCACCATTGGGAAGAATATGATAGTAATCTTCTCATTTTTCTTTGGGGTCTATTGGGTCAACCAAGAATAATTCTGTGGCCATATGATATCTATCATAACCTAGACGCATGGCCTCCCATGTACGAAGGTTTCCTTGAGCACTTCCCAAAGATTCTAATTTCTAAAACAGTTTTTTGACTATACCTTTATGTAAGGTGTCATTGTGAGGTGATGTCCACGGTTGGAAAATGAGTCACATTTGGTATATATTTGTATCCAAACTCACAGCATATGTGTTGTTGTATTTTACACGACAATTATTGTAATAAAGTTATAGTTGTTTTCTGTACCATGTATTTGGCGACTCAGAATAGGTTGGATGGAATGGACCTATTTTGGGGTCGTTACACTAATGGCCTTATTAAATTAGCAGTTACCAAATTAATATATATATTATTTATATTATATTATTAATAATTCAAAATTTTAAATCCAAAAGCCATAAGGCTCCGTTTGGCAAAACTCTTTTAAAATTAAAGACTTAATATATTTAAGCCTTGTTTGGCAAAATAAATTAAAACTACTTTAATTAATTTTAATAACCATTTATAATATAATTATTTGTCACACTTCTAATTAATTAAGTTTTCATACTTAATTTAATTAATTCTAATAACAATTCATTGCATAATATAATAATTTATTTAATCATTATAAACTCTCTAACTTAATTATTAAATTAAATTAGATTACTAATTCAACTGTAACGACCCCAAAATCTATACAATTTAAATCCCGACTTCGGTCGTTAACCATACATTCAACCTCTAATTTTACATCGTTATTCGATATTAAAAACACTAAAATTGCGGAATATTTAAAACGTTTATGTATTTCCTTCTTTCTTGCCCTGAATCGCAACCTTTACACTACATCTCTTTGATTCAATCTTATATCATGAATCGTTACAACAAAATGACTATACAAAGTCTTACATCATAACTAAATATCCATATACATTGGATAGCTCAACTTACATTTTAACATGTTACGTTCAAAATATGAAATACATTTTTCATAAAACATAAGTAATCTTCATGAATATAGATCACTATAACTCACTTAGCACACATCTTTACGTTAAAATTTTGACCTGCAAAAGTGGTTATTTGCAAGAGTGAGCTCGACAGCCAGCAAAGTCTAACAATTTTCATGCATCACATAACACATAATAACATGCTCGATATACATCTCATTAAAGTAACATGGCATACATGCTTTTAATTCACATAGCAAATATAAAGATTGAGTTCCTTACTCAATCATCATTACTTAGCCAAAACAATGCAGTCATATATTGACTTTAAGATTTCATGATTCAACATGCATAACATATCATGCAATTTAAAACAGTTCATCAAGTCCACGTAGAAAATAGGAACCGAAAGACTTGCCTTGATCGTTGTTTACCAATAACAGTTTAACAGCTTACAGCTATCTGTACTTCACGTGCCCTACGCAATTATATAATCACATCAAATATTAGTCATATAACAACACATAGTAATTGTAATGTAAACTCTACTCTACGTCTCATAACCCTTCCTATCATAAATACACAATGTTTAACTTAATTGTGTTAACTTTCAACTTATATCTCACTGTATTTCATATTTGCAGTTCATTCAAGTGTTTAAGTCTTGCTAGGACTACTTATTGGTTTTATATTAAATCCTTTCCTTATCTTATAATATTCATTTCATTTGAATTAAAACACTTTTTAAGTTCATTAACACTTGGCACGGCGTTTCGATGTTCATTCGTCACACGCCCGATTTGCCTCTCTTGTGTATGCTTACTATGCTTCTATAACTCATCTAATACATCATATATTAATGTTAAACATCATTATATTTACTATTATTCATGTTTTGTAACTTAGGACATCATCTTTTATTGTCAGGAGCACTACACATGCATATATGCATGCCCGACGCCCTTCGATTGCCTCCGAAAACACAATAGTCATAAAGATGACCCTTTTGACCCATTCTAATGACCTCAAATTGAAAACCTTAAAGAACTAAAGTTGTAGGTCTACTCGTCCTCGTTCCGTATCATCTTGAATCACCTCAATCGGAGTTCGTATGAGGAAGTTATGACCATTTTACTACAGGAGGTCAAAGCTGTCCAAGTCAGACTTCTGTCCCCGCGCCGCGGCACGAGAACTAGGCTAACCAGTGGCGCCGCAGCACGAGATTGGCGTTGGGGCGTGAATTTCAACGCTGGGGCGCGAACTTCTGGCGCTGGGCCGCGAATTTTGGCGCCGGGGCGCGATTTTTGGCGCTGGGGCTCAAGTTTTGGCGCTGGGGCGCCGAAACTTGCAGAACCCAACCACGAAGAACAGAATAACTAAACTCTGGACTAATTACTACTGCTAACATCTAAATTAAGACGTAAAACTTATAAAGATTACTCATAAACATTTAATTATCATACATATACCAATTTAGCACCACTTAACAACAATTTTAGAAAACTTAAATCCTTGAAAGCACTATTTTTTAAACCATTAATACTCCATAACCGACGTTTGTTTACACAGTGAACACTGTCACCCTACCAATTTGATTCCTTTGAACCATGTTCTGCTTAATATCTTACTCAATTAACAAATTCAAAGTTAAATTTTGCAATTAGTATACACCTCAACCACCAATTTTGCTACTGTCATTATCCATGTATAAGAACATACACTGAGAAACAGTTTCCCTTTCTTTTAATAAAATTAACATAACCCTTCATGTTTAAACACTACTTCTGACATCATACACCCATAAAACACCATAGTTCAGTTATATAACAACTACTACAGAATTTTGTAAAAACTTTATATATACAGTGAAGTAGAAGAACACAGACTTTAGTATCACGATGTAAAACATATGAGATTATGGGAAAAATACCTTCTTGTTGCTTTAAAATTACTTGCTAACCACTGAGAAACGTTTTGGAATTACAGAACTCTTTCTCTCAATTTTTCTCTGATACTTCTCTCTCAAACCCTTTGTAATTCTCCTTCTCAGAAAACTTCTATTTTTCTTCTTAGGCTTAAGCCAAATGCATTATACGTAAACTAAAACTAACCCCCAAACGCACGTCTTAATTCAAATGCTTAAAACCGACACTACTAATTGTAAGACCCCGAATTTTATGAAATAAAAGTATTCAATTTTTCTTATAATTACTATTCAGTAAATGGTTAAATTGATAAAAGTTTAAAGTTATGGGTGAAATATGAATTTTTTTCAAAATAAGCAAGTGGTTATAAAATAATCATTGTTGTCGAGGAATATTCGTTTGGTCGTGGAATATTCTTTCTGTCGGGGAATATTCGTACGACGGCGCAGCTATTTGTGGGCCCCATAACGAATAACTGTCAGGTGAAGAAAACGACAAATTTGAGTTTTTACAAATAACGGCGTAGTTGTTACCGTTAACACTGTTGGAATACCCGGTGGTTAAAATACAGTAATACGCGTTATTGCACAGTAGCACACGGTATTGCATAGTATTTTTGAAATTATTGATTCTTACGTAAGAAGGCACTACTCAATAATTGTTACAGTAATTACTGTTCAATATTTTATTTTATTGATTCAATAATTGCTACGTTGAAATTTTATATTATTGTTGTTCAATAATTGTCACTGCACAGTATTTTCCATTATCATATCAATAATTCATATTATTTGAATAATATTATTAGATAACATTATTGGCAATGTCTAGAAAGTTCTGTCTAAGGAGAGGTTTGGTCACCTAATTGCGCACCAGTAAGGAAAAATTCTTATTGGAAAGCTCCCTCTTTCCAGGGAACAGCCTGGTTGTCATAAATGTGATTCTGTAATATTATTTGTGAATAATTGATTATTGATTCATATGATAAGGAAATATTTATTTTATGTGGATATAAACGAGTGATATATTTTTATGGTTAAAAATGAAGGAGTTAATGTTGAGGTTTTTATCCGTATTTTTATCGGAATGTAGGTATTAAAAATCAGGGTTTTTGAGATATTTTGCGGGGGTTATAATTTTTAATCCGACTGTTGGATCGTGATAATTTTTGGATATGTTATACATATATAAGTTGAGTATATGCCCACAAATTTTGAACCGTTAAAAATGAACGTATGATTTATTATGAATTTTACAAGATGACTGGTTCAGAAATTGTTGAATTTTCGGAGTTTATCATTTTGATGGAAAATTCTAGAATTGGTGGGCCCCACTTGTGGTTGGTGAAGAAATGTACTGAATTATATTTCAAATATGGTGGGTGGGAATAGTAGCAGGTAAAGCCATCAGGTTGCAGGTCAAGCTTACTTAAATTTTCCTATAAATAGAGGGCTAAGTTAGAATTGAAAATCACACCAGAAACATAAACTTTCTCTCTTTCTCTCTCTATATTATGAAGCATATTTTATGAGTATTTAGATATTTTATGAGTTTCTATTCATCAGTGCAAGTTTTATTCAGCCTTATACCGATCAGAAGTGTTGCTATTTTGAGGTAAGGGATAGTAAGGAATTTTAAGGGTTGTTATGTTTTTCAGTTTCGTAATTTTTCTGACCTTCAAAAATTCTGAAAAAGTTTAAAATGATATTTTGATGAGTTTTCTTGATTGTGTCCAAAAATGGTGATTTTTGGATGTATAGATTGAGAGTTATGAATTTTATGAGAAAAGACTATTTTAAAAGTAACCGCTTATAATTCCTTGTGGTTAACTCCAAAATTGATGAAATTTTTATTGGGAGTACATGTATATGATAGGAGTATACTCTGTGAATTTCAGAATTTTTAGATAAAAGTACAATTTTTGATAAATGTCTAAATATTCGCCTATTTTGGCCATATGAAAAATAGTAAATGACTTTTAAAAATTCTGAGAAAAATATATGTTCACTATGGGACTATATTATGCTAAATTCCAGAAAAGAAATATTTTTGGAACTGATTTGGTATTTTTTATGAAAATGGTCTAGTTATGAGTAAATGAATTAAATATGTTTTGTGAAGTAAGAAAATTAGAAAATAGGATTCTATGACTTTGAGAATACTATATGAGGTATATGCAGAATTTTAATGAGAATTTTGATTATTGGTGATAAAATCTTATGAGTTTGGTATTTTAGAATGATTAAATGCATTATTTAGTAAAGTGTAAACAATTTAAATAAATTGTTTATAAGCTTAAGAAATATTATTCTTTCAATATCATTATACTGAAATACTGGTATGGATTTTATTGTGGAATTTCTTTTTTTTTGTGTCGGGTTTACTATTTATGAGTTACTATTCACGAGTTACTATTCATGAGTTACTATTCACGAGTTACTATTCACGATAAAAATTGGTTTCTTTTTCTAACCAAATTATAGTTGATTTACAAATATTACTCTTGAGATTAAAACTAGATATTGATCATATTATTTTTATTATTATATATAACATTTTTATAACCCTAATGATGATATTTCTCTTTGACTTGAGTGTAAAGATGGGTAGATTTTTGGTATGATCATGACTATGGGTTCTCTTTGGCCAGTAGTGCAAAGTTGAATCGTTAATTGGTATGATCATGACCATTGAATTTATAAATTATTATCTTTAGCTTAAGTGCAAAGGTGAATTGATCAACATAGTTATAATTATTGTTTATATAAATTCTGAAATGATTATATATTTCTTTGAGATATTAATATCTTTGGCCTGTAGAGAAAAGATGAAATATTGATGAATATCTTTGGCCTGTAGTGCAAAGATGAATTGTTGATGAATATCTTTGGCCCGTAGTGCAAAGATGACCTGTTGTTGAATATCTTTGGCCAGTAGTGCAAAGATGAACAGATGTTGAGAGAAACATGACCAACTGGTGATACAAATGAATATCTTTGGCCGTAGTGCAAAGATGAAGTTATTAGTATGATTATGAACAGAAAATGTGATTTGGTGTAACCATGATCTTTGATGTTTCAGGTAAAGATAGGTGATGAAAATTATCTTCGTCCTGGATAAGAAGAGAAATTTAGAACTACAGTTATGATTATGAGTTATTCATATGATTGTGGACCAGAATTGTTGATTGATGTTACAGGGATAAAACATTGTTGATGGATTTTTAACATGGAGAAGATAATAGACTTTATAGTCTATTTGACCCTTCTAATGGATTGCTCGTTCCGCTGCAACTATGGTTGAAATTTTTATCATTTACCATATGTTCTAAATCTCTGATTTGTTATTGATGAAGGCTATTGATAATTTAATTATCTTTAGTCATGATATTCTTTACTGAGCTAGTTGTGCTCACCCTTTTGCTTCACAATTCCTTTCAGGTAATAAGAGTGTAGCTGGGTCGAGCGAGGGTAACGGGGAAATAGAACGGTGGTCTCTAGCTGTGGATGTTCTCTCGAAGCAGTATAGAAAAGTTCATTTAGTAGTGTTATTTGGTGAATCCAATAGGGTAAGGTGTACCCAACGTTGGAAGGGTGTTTTGTCACTATCATACAAGATGTCTAATGACATACAACCTCGTGTCATCATAAGGCAGGGATGTGCTCATCCACTTGCTGAGTATATCTATGAGCACTACCTATATAATCTTGGCGTTTGTTTGAAGTATAATTCTCAATTAGAGATAGTATAGATAATGATATATCAAGAGAAGACTCACCATTGGGAAGAATATGATAGTAATCTTCTCATTTTTCTTTGGGGTCTATTGGGTCAACCAAGAATAATTCTGTGGCCATATGATATCTATCATAACCTAGACGCATGTCCTCCCATGTACGAAGGTTTTCTTGAGCACTTTCCAAAGATTCTAATGTCTAAAACAGTTTTTTGACTATACCTTTATGTAAGGTGTCATTGTGAGGTGATGTCCACGGTTGGAACATGAGTCACATTTGGTATATATTTGTATCCAAACTCACAGCATATGTGTTGTTGTATTTTGCACGACAATTATTGTAATAAAGTTATAGTTATTTTCTGTACCATGTATTTGGCGACTCAGAATAGGTTGGATGGAATGGACCTATTTTGGGGTCGTTACATTTGGTATCAGAGCTTAGGGATATGATCTCTGGCGGAGATCGGGGAATACAACTAGGAGGGGAGAGATGAGTAAATCCTTCGCTAGTGTGTCCTACCTAAGCTTATTTGTTGGTCAGTCATAATATTGGGATATTATGTGATATGTTAATTTATTTAATTAACCCTTGTTTTATGGCAGTATTTAAGAATGGCAGCTGTGGGGATACCTCTAATCACTAACCGTGATAATGTGATGTCAGACGAAGAAAGAATTAGAGATATCCATGTGGTGAGTGAAGAATTGATAGTTACACCCGAGATAGTCGCAGAGGTAACAGCTGAGACTGAGGAAGAAGAGGAAGAAGAAGTACCAGAGGAGAGTTTATTAGAGGTATTATATGATCAAAATGTAGAATTTCAAAATCGTATTCATGAGTTAGAAGAGCAGGTAGAAGAACGACAGGCGGTTGTTGAACAAAAGGATGCAACAATTCAAGCTTGTGTTACCCGATATGTGATGCTTGAACAGAAGCATTCTTTGGCAGAGTATAAGATGATAAAAATAGAATCTGAGCTGAAAGAAAAAAAAACTGAACGAGTGAGAATAAGTGATGTATGGGCAAAAGCCGCACGACACGTGGATATTGTGGAAAGAGATGTTCGATCTAAGAAGGCTAAAATAGATGATATGAATTTCTCTTTTTGGAAAGCAATTGGGAGAACCCAACATCGAGTTTTGAATTACCCTGTACATAGCGGTCAACCTGAATCCGATATGGATCGAAGATTAATGATTCAGATCATGAATGAGAAGTACAAAGCGGCAGTTGAGGGAGGAATATGTCATATAGAAAGGTATATTCCAACGGTAATGATGACGCCAAATGCTGCTCCAGACAAGTCAAAGCCGAGTAGTTCGAGGGATGGCGGTTGTCATGACTTCCCAACAAATGAGGAACACAAATGAAGTTATCATGGGAGATGAGAAATGGAGAAATCCTGATGATCTGAGAGATAGAATCTGAAATGGAAGCAAGGTATTCTCAACTCTTCGAAATACCAGGTACGTAAATTTCGGGGACGAAATTTTATAAGGAGGGGAGATTGTAAGACTCCGAATTTTATGAAATAAAAGTATTCAATTTTTCTTATAATTACTATTCAGTAAATGGTTAAATTGATAAAAGTTTAAAGTTATGGGTGAAATATAAATTTTTTTCAAAATAAGCAAGTGGTTATAAAATAATCATTGTTGTCGTGGAATATTCGTTTGGTCGTGGAATATTCTTTCTGTCGGGGAATATTCTTACGACGGCGCAGCTATTTGTGAGCCCCATAACGAATAACTGTCGGGTGAAGAAAACGACAAATTTGAATTTTTACAAATAACGGCGTAGTTGTTACCATTAACACTGTTGGAATACCCGGTGGTTAAAATACAGTAATACGCGTTATTGCACAGTAGCACACGGTATTGCATAGTATTTTTGAAATTATTGATTCTTACGTAAGAAGGCACTACTCAATAATTGTTACAGTAATTACTGTTCAATATTTTATTTTATTAATTCAATAATTGCTACGTTGAAATTTTATATTATTGTTGTTCAATAATTGTCACTGCACAGTATTTCCCATTATCAGATCAATAATTCATATTATTTGAATAATATTATTAGATAACATTATTGGCAATGTCTAGAAAGTTCTGTCTAAGGAGAGGTTTGGTCACCTAATTGCGCGTCAGTAAGGAAAAATTCTTATTGGAAAGCCCCCTCTTTCTTGGGAACGGCCTGGTTGTCATAAATGTGATTCTGTAATATTATTTGTGAATAATTAATTATTGATTCATATGATAAGGAAATATTTATTTTATGTGGATATAAACGAGGGATATATTTTTGTGGTTAAAAATGAAGGAGTTAATGTTGAGGTTTTTATCCGTATTTTTGTCGGATTGGATGTATTAAAAATCAGGGTTTTTGAGATATTTTGCGGGGGTTATAATTTTTAATCCGACCGTTGGATCGTGGTAATTTTTGGATATGTTATACATATATAAGTTGAGTATATGCCCACAAATTTTGAACCGTTAAAAATGAACGTATGATTTTTTTATGAATTTTACAAGATGACTGGTTCAGAAATTGTTGAATTTTCGGAGTTTATCATTTTGATGGAAAATTCTAGAATTGGTGGGCCCCACTTGTGGTTGGTGAAGAAATGTACTGAATTATATTTCAAATGTGGTGGGTGGGAATAGTAGCAGGTAAAGCCATCAGGTTGCAAGTCAAGCCTACTAAAATTTTCCTATAAATAGAGGGCTAAGTTAGAATTGAAAATCACACCAGAAACATAAGCTTTCTCTCTTTCTCTCTCTATATTATGAAGCATATTTTGTGAGTATTTAGATACTTTGTGAGTTTCTATTCATCAGTGCAAGTTTTCTTCAGCCTTATACCGGTCAGAAGTGTTGCTATTTTGAGGTAAGGGATAGTAAGGGATAGTAAGGAATTTTAAGGGTTGTTATGTTTTTCAGTTTCGTAATTTTTCTGACCTTCAAAAATTCTGGAAAAATTTAAAATGATATTTTGATGAGTTTTCTTGATTGTGTCCAAAAATGGTGATTTTTGGATGTATAGATTGAGAGTTATGAATTTTATGAGAAAAGACTATTTTAAAAGTAACCGCTTATAATTCCTTGTGGTTAACTCCAAAATTGATGAAATTTTTATTCGAAGTACATATATATGATAGGAGTATACTCTGTGAATTTCAGAATTTTTAGATAAAAGTACAATTTTTGATAAATGTCTAAATATTCGCCTGTTTTGGCCATATGAAAAATAGTAAATGACTTTTAAAAATTCTGAGAAAAATATATGTTCACTATGGGACTATATTATGCTAAATCCCAGAAAAGAAATATTTTTGGAACTGATTTGGTATTTTTCATGAAAATGGTCTAGTTATGAGTAAATGAATTAAATATGTTTTGTGAAGTAAGAAAATTAGAAAATAGGATTCTATGACTTTGAGAATCCTATATGAGGTATATGCAGAATTTTGATGAGGATTTTGACTATTGGTGATAAAATTTTATGAGTTTGGTATTTTAGAATGATTAAATACATTATTTAGTAAAGTGTAAACAATTTAAATAAATTGTTTATAAGCTTAAGAAATATTATTCTTTCAATATCATTATATCGAAATACTGGTATGAATTTTATTATGGAATTTCTAAATTTTTGTGTCGGGTTTACTATTTATGAGTTACTATTCACGAGTTACTATTCATGAGTTACTATTCACGAGTTACTATTCACGATAAAAATTGGTTTCTTTTTCTAACCAAATTATAGTTGATTTACAAACATTACTCTTGAGATTAAAACTAGATATTGATCATATTATTTTTATTATTATATATAACATTTTTATAACCCTAATGATGATATTTCTCTTTGACTTGAGTGTAAAGATGGGTAGATTTTTGGTATGATTATGACTATGGGTTCTCTTTAGCCAGTTGTGCAAAGTTGAATTGTTAATTGGTATGATCATGACCATTGAATTTATAAGTGAATATCTTTAGCTTAAGTGCAAAGGTGAATTGATCAACATAGTTATAATTATTGTTTATATAAATTCTGAAATGATTATATATTTCTTTGAGATATTAATATCTTTGGCCTGTAGTGCAAAGATGAAATATTGATGAATATCTTTGGCCTGTAGTGCAAAGATAAATTGTTGATGAATATCTTTGGCCCGTAGTGCAAAGATGACATGCTGTTGAATATCTTTGGCCAGTAGTGCAAAGATGAACAGATGTTGAGATAAACATGACCAACTTGTGATACAAATGAATATCTTTGGCCGTAGTGCAAAGATGAAGTTTTTAGTATGATTATGAACAGGAAATGTGATTTGGTGTAACCATGATCTTTGATGTTTCAGGTAAAGATAGGTGATGAAAATTATCTTCGTCCTGGATAAGAAGAGAAATTTAGAACTACAGTTATGATTATGAGTTATTCATATGATTGTGGACCTGAATTGTTGATTGATGTTACAGGGATAAAACATTTTTGATGGATTTTTAACATGGAGAAGATAATAGACTTTATAGTCTATTTGACTCTTCTAATGGATTGCTCGTTCCGCTGCAACTATGGTTGAAATTTTTATCATTTACTATATGTTCTAAATCTTTGATTTATTATTGATGAAGGCTATTGATAATTTAATTATCTTTAGTCATGATATTCTTTACTGAGCTAGTTGTGCTCACCCTTTTGCTTCACAATTTCTTTCAGGTAATAAGAGTGTAGCTGGGTCGAGCGAGGGTAACGGGGAAATAGAACGGTGGTCTCTAGCTGTGGATGTTCTCTCGAAGCAGTATAGAAAAGTTCATTTAGTAGTGTTATTTGGTGAATCCAATAGGGTAAGGTGTACCCAACGTTGGTAGGGTGTTTTGTCACTATCATACAAGATGTCTAATGACATACAACCTCGTGTCATCATAAGACAGGGATGTGCTCATCCACTTGCTGAGTATATCTATGAGCACTACCTGTATAATCTTGGTGTTTGTTTGAAGTATAATTCTCAATTAGAGACAATAGAGATAATGATATGTCAAGAGAAGACTCACCATTGGGAAGAATATAATAGTAATCTTCTCATTTTTCTTTGGGGTCTATTGGGTCAACCAAGAATAATTCTGTGGCCATATGATATCTATCATAACCTAGACGCATGGCCTCCCATGTACGAAGGTTTTCTTGAGCACTTCCCAAAAATTCTAATGTCTAAAACAGTTTTTTGACTATACCTTTATGTAAGGTGTCATTGTGAGGTGATGTCCACGGTTGGAACATGAGTCACATTTGGTATATATTTGTATCCAAACTCACAACATATGTGTTATTGTATTTTGCACGACAATTGTTGTAATAAAGTTATAGTTGTTTTCTGTACCATGTATTTGGCGACTCAGAATAGGTTGGATGGAATGGACCTATTTTGGGGTCGTTACACTAATGGCCTTATTAAATTAGCAGTTACCAAATTAATATATATATTATTTATATTATATTATTAATAATTCAAAATTTTAAATCCAAAAGCCATAAGGCTCCATTTGGCAAAACTCTTTTAAAATTAAAGACTTAATATATTTAAGCCTTGTTTGGCAAAATAAATTAAAACTACTTTAATTAATTTTAATAACCATTTATAATATAATTATTTGTCACACTTCTAATTAATTAAGTTTTCATACTTAATTTAATTAATTCTAATAACAATTCATTGCATAATATAATAATTTATTTAATCATTATAAACTCTCTAACTTAATTATTAAATTAAATTAGATTACTAATTCAACGGTAACGACCCCAAAATCTATACAATTTAAATCCCGACTTCGGTTGTTAACCATACATTCAACCTCTAATTTTACATCGTTATTCGATATTAAAAACACTAAAATTGCGGAATATTTAAAACGTTTATGTATTTCCTTCTTTCTTGCCCTGAATCGCAACCTTTACACTACATCTCTTTGATTCAATCTTATATCATGAATCGTTACAACAAAATGACTATACAAAGTCTTACATCATAACTAAATATCTATATACATTGGATAGCTCAACTTACATTTTAACAACATGTTACGTTCAAAATATGAAATACATTTTTCATAAAACATAAGTAATCTTCATGAATATAGATCTCTATAACTCACTTAGCACACATCTTTACGTTAAAATCTTGACCTGCAAAAGTGGTTATTTGCAAGAGTGAGCTCGACAGCTAGCAAAGTCTAACAGTTTTCATGCATCACATAACACATAATAACATGCTCGATATACATCTCATTAAAGTAACATGGCATACATGCTTTTAATTCACATAGCAAATATAAAGATTAAGTTCCTTACTCAATCATCATTACTTAGCCAAAATAATGCAGTCATATATGGACTTTAAGATTTCATGATTCAACATGCATAACATACCATGCAATTTAAAACAGTTCATCAAGTCCACGTAGAAAATAGGAACCGAAAGACTTGCATTGATCGTTGTTTACCAATAATAGTTTAACAGCTTACAGCTATCTGCACTTCACGTGCCCTACGTAATTATATAATCACATCAAATATTAGTCACATAACAACACATAGTAATTGTAATGTAAACTCTACTCTACGTCTCATAACCCTTCCTATCATAAATACACAATGTTTAACTTAATTGTGTTAACTTTCAACTTATATCTCACTGTATTTCATATTTGCAGTTCATTCAAGTGTTTAAGTCTTGCTAGGACTACTTATTGGTTTTATATTAAATCCTTTCCTTATCTTATAATATTCATTTCATTTGAATTAAAACACTTTTTAAGTTCATTAACACTTGGCACGGCGTTTCGACGTTCATTCGTCACACGCCCGATTTGCCTCTCTTGTGTATGCTTACTATGCTTCTATAACTCATCTAATATATCATATATTAATGTTAAACATCATTATATTTACTATTATTCATATTTTGTAACTTAAGACATCATCTTTTATGGTTAGGAGCACTACACATGCATATGTGCATGCCCGACGCCCTCCGATTGCCTCCGAAAACATAATAGTCCTAACGATGACCCTTTTGACCCATCCTAATGACCTCAAATTGAAAAACTTAAAGAACGAAAGTTTTAGGTCTACTCGTCCTCGTTCCGTATCATCTTGAATCACCTCAATCGGAGTTCGTATGAGGAAGTTATGGCCATTTTACTACAGGAGGTCAAAGTTGTCCAAGTCAGACTTCTGTCCCCGCGCCGCGGCGCGAGAACTAGGCTAACCAGTTGCGCCGCAGCGCGAGATTGGTTCTGGGGCACGAATTTCAACGCTGGGGTGCGAACTTCTGGCGCTAGGGCCCGAATTTTGGCGCCGGGGCGCGATTTTTGGCGCTGGGGCTCAAATTTTGGCGCTGGGGCGCCGAAACTTGCAGAACCCAACCACGAAGAACAGAATAACTAAACTCTGGACTAATTACTACTGTTAACATCTAAATTAAGACGTAAAACTTAATTCGTAAAACTGTTAACATCTAAATTCTCTCAATTTTTCTCTGATACTTCTCTCTCAAACCCTCTGTAATTCTCCTTCTCAGAAAATTTCTATTTTTCTTCTTAGGCTTAAGCCAAATGCATTATACGTAAACTAAAACTAACCCCCAAAAGCACGTCTTAATTCAAATGCTTAAAACCGACACTACTAATGGCCTTATTAAATTAGCAGTTACCAAATTAATATATATATTATTTATATTATATTATTAATAATTCAAAATTTTAAATCCAAAAGCCATAAGGCTCCGTTTGGCAAAACTCTTTTAAAATTAAAGACTTAATATATTTAAGCCTTGTTTGGCAAAATAAATTAAAACTACTTTAATTAATTTTAATAACCATTTATAATATAATTATTTGTCACACTTCTAGTTAATTAAGTTTTCATACTTAATTTAATTAATTCTAATAATAATTCATTGCATATTATAATAATTTATTTAATCATTATAAACTTTCTAACTTAATTATTAAATTAAATTAGATTACTAATTCAAAATAATTACTTTCTTTAACTCATTAATTAGTTATTAAACAAATAAATAATTAAATCACGTCAAATCAATTAAACAAATACTTATTCAACGATAAACACATCAATTAAATATTTATATAATTCAATAAATATTTAAATATTATAATAAAAATCTGGATTGTTACACATTCCTTGTCAACTTGGAAAACAAGTAAGAACTTCTTTTACAGCAAAGAATATGGTATCAACCTCCTCTCCCTTGCAACTACTTCATCTTGATTTATTTGGACCGAAAAGACATTTAAGTATTAATGGTAAATTTTATGTATTTGTAATAGTTGATGATTTTTCAAGATACACATGGGTATTATTTTTAAGAACTAAGGATGAAAGTCATGTGTAGAAGAATCGGTTCATATCACTTTCAATGAGACTAATAATGATTTTCCAAAAGAAAGTGAAGATGATGCAGGAAATTTGGAGACAGTCACAATTTCAGCAAACCGAAACGAACAAAACAGGAGACCGAATGAACAATTTCAGCAAACTGAAATAGATGAACATGATGAACGTGAACCTGAAAATTTGCAGGATGCTGAATGTAAAACCCCAACTTATTAATGAATAAAATCAAATTTTCTCTAATTATTATAGTGAATAATAAGGTGTTAATTTGATATAATATTTTGGTTATGGGTGAAATGTGCAAATTTTGCAAAATAAACAAGTGGCTATAAAATATTCATTTTGTCGGGGAATATTCGTTTGGTCGTGGAATATTCTTTCTGTCGGAGAATATTCGTACGACGGCGCAGCTATGTGTGGGCCCCATAACGGAAAACGGTTGGATGAAGATAACGACAAAAATTGAGTTTTTATAAATAACGGTGTAGTTGTTACCGTTAACACTGTTAGAATATCCGGTGGTTAAAATACAGTAATACGGTTATCTAAAAACTGTAACAACCACGCGAATTACTGTATTTTAACCACCGGGTATTCCAACAGTGTTAACGGTAACAACTACGCCATTATTTATAAAAACTCAATTTTTGTCGTTATCTTCATCCAATCGCTTTCCGTTATGGGGCCCACAAATAGCTGCGTCGTCGTACGAATATTCTCCTACAGAAAGAATATTTCACGACCACACGAATATTCACCGACCAAAAATGAATATTTTATAACCACTTGCTTATTTGAAATATTTGCGCATTTTACCCATAACTAACCACATTAATCAAATCAACCCTTTCTATTTCAGAATAATAAATAGAGAAAATTTAATTTTATTTATTAATAAGTTGGGGTCTTACAGAAGACGTCAGCACCAACATCAACTGTTTCTAAGGGAGGAGAATGAGCACCGGTCGTATGTTACAAATGCGGGAAAGAGGGACACATCATCTCAAACTGCCCACAACAGTTCAAGGTATGTTATAACTGTGGAAAGGAAGGTCATATAGCTAAAGATTATCTTGTTGCGAAACCAAGTTCAACGGGGATAGTGACTCCGAAGGCTGTTCCGGACAAGTTAAAGTCAGTGGTTTCTAGAAGGGCGTTTGTCATGACTGCTCAAAACGCGAGGAACCCAAAAGAGGTGGTCACGGGTAAGCTAATCATAAACTCTTGCGAAGTTTATACTTTACTAGATACCGGTTCTACCCATTCTTTTATCTCTCCTGCTTGTGCTCAACGTTTAAACTTGACTCCGGAGAAATTAGACTTTGACCTATCTGTGGAGACTCCGTTAGGAGAAACTTTCATTACATCCATAGTTTATAAATCTTGCTTAATCCAAGTTGGCACAATCACATTACCTGTTGACCTTATCTCTTTAAAGATACTTACTTTTGATGTGATTTTAGGAATTGATTGGTTAACTACTTGTAAGACCCCGAATTTTATGAAATAAAAGTATTCAATTTTTCTTATAATTACTATTCAGTAAATGGTTAAATTGATAAAAGTTTAAAGTTATGAGTGAAATATGATTTTTTTTTCAAAATAAGCAAGTGGTTATAAAATAATCATTGTTGTCGGGGAATATTCGTTTAGTCGTGGAATATTCTTTCTGTCGGGAAATATTCGTACGACGGCGCAGCCATTTGTGGGCCCCATAACAGAATAACTGTCGGGTGAAGAAAACGACAAATTTGAGTTTTTACAAATAACGGCCTAGTTGTTACCGTTAACACTGTTGGAATACCTGGTGGTTAAAATACAGTAATACGCGTTATTGCACAGTAGCACACGGTATTGCATAGTATTTTTAAAATTATTGATTCTTACGTAAGAAGGCACTACTCAATAATTGTTACAGTAATTACTGTTCAATATTTTATTTTATTGATTCAATAATTGCTACGTTGAAATTTTATATTATTGTTGTTCAATAATTGTTGCTGCACAGTATTTCCCATTATCAGATCAATAATTCATATTATTTGAATAGTATTATTAGATAGCATTATTGGCAATGTCTAGAAAGTTCTGTCTAAGGAGAGGTTTGGTCATCTAATTGCGCGCCAGTAAGGAGAAATCCTTATTGGAAAGCCCCCTCTTTCCTGGGAACGGCCTGGTTGTCATAAATGTGATTCTGTAATATTATTTGTGAATAATTAATTATTGATTCATATGATAAGGAAATATTTATTTTATGTGGATATAAACGAGGGATATATTTTTGTGGTTAAAAATGAAGGAGTTAATGTTGAGATTTTTATCCGTATTTTTGTCGGAATGGAGGTATTAAAAATCAGGGTTTTTGAGATATTTTACGGGGGTTATAATTTTTAATCCGACCGTTAGATCGTGGTAATTTTTGGATATGTTATACATATATAAGTTGAGTATATGTCCACAAATTTTGAACCGTTAAAAATGAACGTATGATTTATTATGAATTTTACGAGATGACTGGTTCAGAAATTGTTGAATTTTCGGAGTTTATCATTTTGGTGGAAAATTCTAGAATTGGTGGACCCCACTTGTGGTTGGTGAAGAAATGTGCTGAATTATATTTCAAATGTGGTGGGTGGATTTTTGGTATGATCATGACCATTGAATTTATAATTGAATATCTTAAGCTTAAGTGCAAAGGGGAATTGATCAACATGGTTATAATTATTGTTTATATAAATTCTGAAATGATTATATATTTCTTTGAGATATTAATATATTTGGCCTGTAGTGCAAATATGAACTGTTGATGAATATATTTGACCTGTAGTGTAAAGATGAATTGTTGATGAATATCTTTGGCCGTAGTGCAAAGATGAATTATTGATGAATATCTTTGGCCTGTAGTGCAAAGATGAACTGTTGTTGAATATCTTTGGCCTGTAGTGCAAAGATGGTCTGTTGATGAATATCTTTGGCCTGTAGTGCAAAGATGAACTGTTGTTGAATATCTTTGGTCGTAGTGCAAAGATGGATTTATTAGTATGATTATGAACAGGAACTGTGATTTGGTATAACCATGATCTTTGATGTTTCAGGTAAAGACATGTGATGAAAATATTATTCGTCCTGGGTGCGAAGAAAAATTTAGAATCACAATTATGATTATGAGTTATTCATATGATTGTGGACCAGAATTGTTGATTGATGTTACAGGGATAAAACATTGTTGGTGGATTTTTAACATGGAGAAGATAATAGACTTTATAGTCTATTTGACTCTTCTAATGGATTGCTCGTTCCGCTGCAACTATGGTTGAAATTTTTATCATTTACCATATGTTCTAAATCTCTGATTTATTGTTGATGAAGGCTATTGATAATTGAATTATCTTTAGTCATGATATTCTTTACTGAGCTAGTTGTGCTCACCCTTTTGCTTCACAATTCCTTTCAGGTAATAAGAGTGTAGCTGGGTCGAGCGGGGGTAACAAGGGAATAGAACGGTGATCATCATTTAGTAGTTATATTTGGTGAATCATCTAGGGTGAAGCAAACCCAACGTTAGAAGGGTGTTTTGCCACTATCATACAAGATGTCTAATGACATACAATCTCGTGTCATCATAAGACAGGGTTGTGCTCATCCACTTGCTGAGTATATCTATGGGCACTACCTATATAATCTTGGTGTTTGTTTGAAGTATAATTCTCAATTAGAGACAGTGGAGATAATGATAAGTCAAGAGAAGACTCACCATTGGGAAGAATATGATAGTAATCTTCTCGTTTTCCTTTGGGGTCTATTGGGTCAACCAAGGATAATTCTGTGGCCATATGATATCTATCATAACCTAGATGCGTGGCCTCCTATGTACGAAGGTTTCCTTGAGCACTTCCCAAAGATTCTAATTTCTAAAACAGTTTGTGACTATACCTTTATGTAAGGTGTCATTGTGAGGTGATGTCCACGGTTGGAACATGAATTACATTTGGTATATATTTGTATTCAAACTCACAGCATATGTGTTGTTGTATTTTGTACGACAATTGTTGTAATAGAGTTGTAGTTGTTTTCTGTACCATGTATTTGACGACTCAGAATGGGTTGGATGGAATGGACCTGTTTTGGGGTTGTCACACTACTCATCATGCCAAAATTGATTGTTTTCGTAAGGTTGTTAGTTTTCATATTCCTAACCAACCTGTTATGCGAATTCAAGCAACCAAACCATTAAAATCAATCGTTGTCATATCAAGCCATAAAGTCATTCGTTTATTGAAAAACGGATGTTAAACTTTCTTAGCCCATGTCACGGACTTGAACAAAATCACGTCAGATTTGAATAAAATTTCTGTTGTTAATGAATTTCTTGACGTATTTCCTGAAGAACTTCCCGGTCTACTCCCAGAACGTGAAGTTGATTTCTTTATTGACCTTGAACCTGGCACAAAGCCCATTTCTAAAACCCCATATCGAATGGCTCCTATTGAACTTCAGGAGTTAAAGGTCCAACTATATGAGTTGTTGGACATCGATTTTATTCGTCCTAGTACATCTCCTTGGGGTGCTCCGGTGTTATTCGTAAAGAAGAAAGATGGTAGTATGCGACTTTGTATCGACTATCGGGAATTGAACCATGTCACCATCAAGAATAGGTATCCACTACCTCGCATTGATGACCTGTTCGACCAATTGTAAGGAGCACAATTCTTTTCAAAGATCGATCTTCGTTCTGGATATCATCAGCTGAAGATTAAAACTGAGGATATTCCAAAGACTGCCTTCAGATCTCGGTACGGGCATTACGAATTCTTAGTCATGTCTTTCGGATTGACTAATGCGCCTACTACTTTCATGGATATGATGAACCGTGTATTCAAGGAATATTTGGATCAGTTCGTTGTTGTCTTTATTGATGACATCCTCATCTATTCCAAAAGCCGTGAAGATCATGAGCACCATTTGAAGCTGGTACTGCAAAGGCTTCGTGATAACAAGCTATATGCCAAGCTGAAGAAATGTGAGTTCTGGCTTAAGGAAGTAGCATTCTTTGGGCATGTGGTGTCAAAATATGGAGTATCTGTCGACCCGGCGAAGATTGAAGTCATACAAAGTTGGGAGCAACCGAAGTCGGTGACCGAAGTTGTAAGACCCCGAATTTTATGAAATAAAAGTATTCAATTTTTCTTATAATTACTATTTAGTAAATGGTTAAATTGATAAAAGTTTAAAGTTATGGGTGAAATGTGAAAATTTTTCAAGTGGCTATAAAATACTCATTGTTATTGGGGAATATTCGTTTGGTCGTGGAATATTCTTTCTGTCGGGGAATATTCGTACGACGGCGCAGCTATTTGTGAGCCCCATAACGAATAACTGTCGGATGAAGAAAACGACAAATTTGAGTTTTTACAAATAACGACATAGTTGTTACCGTTAACACTGTTGGAATACCCGGTGGTTAAAATACAGTAATACGCATTATTGCACAGTAGCACACGATATTGCACAGTATTTTTGAAATTATTGATTCTTACGTAAGAAGGCACTACTCAATAATTGTTACAGTAATTACTGTTCAATATTTTATTTTATTGATTCAATAATTGCTGCGTTGATATTTTATATTATTGTTGTTTCAATAATTGTTGCTGCACAGTATTTTATATTATCAGATCAATAATTCATATTATTTGAATAATATTATTAGATAGCATTATTGGCAATGTCTAGAAAGTTCTGTCTAAGGAGAGGTTTGGTCATCTAATTGCGCGCTAGTAAGGAGAAATCCTTATTGGAAAGCCCCCTCTTTCCTGGGAACGGCCTGGTTGTCATAAATGTGATTCTGTAATATTATTTGTGAATAATTAATTATTGATTCATATGATGAGGAAATATTTATTTTATGTGGATATAAATGAGGGATATATTTTTGTGGTTAAAAATGAAGGAGTTAATGTTGAGATTTTTATCAGTATTTTTGTCGGAATGAAGGTATTAAAAATCAGGATTTTTGAGATATTTTGTGGGGGTTATAATTTTTAATCCGACCGTTGGATCGTGGTAATTTTTGGATATGTTATACATATATAAGTTGAGTATATGTCCATAAATTTTGAATCGTTAAAAATGAACGTATGATTTATTATGAATTTTACAAGATGACTGGTTCAGAAATTGTTGAATTTTCGGAGTTAATCATTTTGGTGGAAAATTCTAGAATTGGTGGGCTCCACTTGTGATTGGTGAAGAAATGTGCTGAATTATATTTCAAATGTGGTGGGTGGAAATAGTAGCAGGTAAAGCCATCAGGTTACAGGTCAAGCCTACTAAAATTTTCCTATAAATAGAGGGCTAAGTTAGAATTGAAAATCACACCAGAAACATAAGCTTTCTCTCTTTCTCTCTCTATATTATGAAGTATATTTTGTGAGTTTTTAGATACTTGGTGAGTTGCTATTCATCAGTGCAAGTTTTCTTCAGCATCATATCCGATATCCAGTCAGAAGTACTGCTCTTTTGAGGTAAGGGATAGTAAGAGATTTTAAGGGTTGTTATATTTTTCCGTTTCGTAATTTTTCTGACCTTCAAAAATTCTGGAAAAATTTGAAATGATATTTTGATGAGTTTTCTTGATTGTGTCCAAAAATGGTAATTTTTGGATGTATAGATTGAGAGTTATGAATTTTATGAGAAAAGACTATTTTAAAAGTAACAACTTATAATTTCTTGTGGTTAACTCCAAAATTGATGAAATTTTTATTGGAAGTACATGTATATGAAAGGAGTATACTCTGTGAATTTTAGAATTTTTAGATAAGAGTACAATTTTTGATAACTGTCTAAATATTCGGCTATTTTGGCCATATGAAAAATAGTAAATGACTTTTAAAAATTCTGAGAAAAATATATGTTCACTATGGGACTATATTATGCTAAATTTCAGAAAAGAAATATTTTTGGAACTGATTTGGTATTTTTTATGAAAATATACTAGTTATGAGTAAATGAATTAAATATGTTATGTGAAGTAAGAAAATTGGAAAATAGGATTTATTAGCTTGATAATCCTATATGAGGTATATGCAGATTTTTGATGAGGATTTTGGTTATTGGTAATGAAATTTTATGAGTTTGGTATTTTTGAATGATTAAATGCATTATTTAGTAAGTGTAAACAATTTAAATAAATTGTTTATAAGCTTAAGAAATGTTATTCTTTCAATATCATTATACCGAAATATTGGTATGGATTTTATTGTGGAATTTCTACCTTTTTGTGTCGGGATTACTATTCATGAGTTACTATTCACGAGTTACTATTCACGGGTACTATTCAAGATAAAATTGGTTTCTTTTTCTAACTAAATTATAGTTGATTTATGAATATTACTCTTGAGATTAAATCTAGATGTTTTGATTATATTGATTTTACTATTATATATAACATTTTTATAACCTTGATGTTGAAATTCTCTTTCACTGGAGTGTAAAGATGGGTAGATTATTGGTATGATCATGACTAGGGTTCTCTTTGGCCTGTAGTGCAAAGTTGAATTGTGACTGGTATGATCATGACCATTGAATTTATAATTGAATATCTTAAGCTTAAGTGCAAAGGTGAATTGATCAACATGGTTATAATTATTGTTTATATAAATTCTAAAATGATTATAATTCTTTGAGATATTAATATATTTGGCATGTAGTGCAAATATGAACTGTTGATGAATATATTTGGCCTGTAGTGCAAATATGAACTATTGATGAATATCTTTGGCTTGTAGTGCAAAGATGATATGTTGTTGAATATCTTTGGCCTGTAGTGTAAAGATGAACTGTTGTTGAATATCTTTGGCCAGTAGTGCAAAGATAAACTGTTGACGAATATCTTTGGCCCGTAGTACAAAGATGAAATTATTAGTATGATTATGAACAAGAATTGTGATTTGGTATAACCATGATCTTGGACGTTTCAGGTAAAGACAAGTGATAAAAATTATCTTTGTCCTGGATGAGAAGAGGAATTTAGAACTACAGTTATGATTATGAGTTATTCATATGATTGTGGACCAGAATTGTTGATTGATGTTACAGGGATAAAACATTGTTGGTGGATTTTTAACATGGAGAAGATAATAGACTTTATAGTCTATTTGACTCTTCTAATGGATTGCTCGTTCCGCTGCAACTATGGTTGAAATTTTTATCATCTACCATATGTTCTAAATCTCTGATTTATTACTGATGAAGACTATTGATAATTTATTTATCTTTAGTCATGATATTCTTTACTGGGCTAGTTGTGCTCACCCTTTTGTTTCACAATTCCTTTCAGGTAATAAGATTGTAGCTGGGTCGAGCGGGGGTAACAAGGGAATAGAACGGTGGTCATCATTTAGTAGTTATATTTGGTGAAGAAAATAGGGTGAGGCGAACCCAACGTTGGAAGGGTGTTTTGTCACTATCATACAAGATGTCTAATGACATACAACCTCGTGTCATCATAAGACATGATTGTGCACATCTGCTTGCCGAGTATATCTATGGACACTACCTATATAATCTTGGTGTTTGTTTGAAGTATAATTCTCATTTAGAGACAGTGGAGATAATGATAAGTCAATAGAAGACTCACCATTGGGAAGAATATGATAGTAATTTTCTCGTTTTTCTTTGGGGTCTATTGGGTCAACCAAGGATAATTCTGTGGCCATATGATATCTATCATAACCTAGACGCATGGCCTCCCATGTACGAAGGTTTCCTTGAGCACTTCCCAAAGATTCTAGTTTCTAAAACAGTTTTTGACTGTACCTTTATGTAAGGTACCTTTGTGAGGTGCTGATACATGATGGTGTCTAATGTCACGTTTGGTATATATTTGTATTCAAACTCACAGCATATGTGTTGTTGTATTTTGTACGACAATTGTTGTAATAGAGTTGTAGTTATTTTCTGTACCATGTATTTGACGACTCAGAATGGGTTGGATGGAATGGACCTATTTTGGGGTCGTCACAGAAGTACGTAGCTTTCTGGGCTTAGTTGGTTATTATCGGAGATTCGTGGAAGGATTTTCTAGAATCGCTACTCCGTTAACTCAGCTGACTCGGAAGGATACAAAATTCGGTTGGAGCGAGGATTGTGAGTAGAGTTTTCAAGAACTCAAGAGGAGACTCATTTCGGCACCTATTCTGACAATACCATCTGGTTCGGATGGATTTGTTATCTACAGCGATGCTTCAGGCAAAGGGTTAGGATGTGTTCTCATGCAACATAGGATAATCATAGCCTATGCCTCACGACAACTCAAAGAATATGAGAGGAATTATCCTACTCATGATTTGGAGTTGACAGCAGTCGTTTTTGAGTTGAAGATCTGGAGACACTACCTGTATGGGGAGAAAGTGGAGATCTATACAGATCGTAAAAGCCTCAAATATTTCTTCACCCAAAAAGAACTCAACATGTGGCAACGACGTTGGCCCGAGCTGCTAAAAGATTACGATCATACCATCCAATATCATCCTAGAAAAGCAAACGTAGTAGCTGACACATTGAGTAGAAGATCATATGTGGGTATGAGTGAAATGTTGTTAACACAAAGGCCCATTTTGTATGACTTGCAAAGGATGGAGATAGAGATGAAGGCTCCAAGTACCCACGTGATGATATCAAACATACAAGTAGAACCGACTTTAATCGATAAAGTTAAAGCTGCTCAACCTACGGACATGGAGCTGATGCGTATGAAGAAGAAAGTGCAAGAACGTGTTATTCCAGAAGCAAAAATTGATGAAAAAGGAATACTTCGAGTCAACTCCAGACTTTGTGTTCCTAACGATTTTGACTTGAAGCATAGAATAATGATAGAGGCACACAACACGCCGTTTGCAATCCATCCTGGGAGTACCAAAATGTATCACGATATTTGACATACATTTTGGTGGAGCAATATGAAAAGAGAGATCGCGGAGTTTATCTCGAGGTGTTTAACTTGTCAATGTGTAAAGGCGGAGCATCAAGTACCAAAGGGTCCATTGCAACCACTTGAGATTCTGAAATAGAAGTGGGAACACATTACTATAGATTTTGTTACGGGTCTTCCCAAGGTTTCTCAAGGCATAGATGCGATTTGGGTCATTGTTGATAGATTAACCAAGTCTGTTCATTTCTTACCTATACGTGAGACTTATTCCCTTGAACGTCTTGCTAGTATGTACGTAAATGAGATTGTAAGATTGCATGGCATGCCAGTATCCATAGTTTCGGATCGTGACCCAAGATTCACTTCACGATTTTGGGTTAGCTTGCAGAAACCTATGGGCACGGATTTACGATTCAGTTCGGCATACCATCCTCAAACAGACGGACAATCATAGAGGACTATTCAAACTCTTGAAGATCTATTAAGACTCTGTGTCCTAGATTTCAAAGGGAGTTGGGATAAGTACCTACCATTGGTGGAATTCTCCTACAACAATAGTTATCAGGCAAGTATAAGTGTGACTCCATTCGAGGCGTTGTATGGAAGAAAATGTCATTCTCCAGTATGCTGGGACGAGGTGGGTAAAGCAACATTGTTGGGACCAGAGTTGGTACGAATGACTACAGAGAATATCCAAACGATTCGACAACGTATACAAACGGCATAGGATCGACAAAAGAGTTATGCGGATATTCATCGGAAGGACGTAGAATCTAATATTGGGGATCATGTATTGTTACATGTTGCACTATAGAAGGGAGTTACAAGATTTGGGAAGAGAGGAAAGCTCAATCCATGATTTGTTGGTCCATTTGAAATTCTTGACCGAATAGGAAATGTGGCCTATAGACTCGCATTACCTCTAAGTATGTCTCGTGTTCATAATATTTTTCACATACCTGTGCTTCGTAAATATGTTAAAGATCCGAACCACATTATTGAGTTAGAACCAGACGAGATAGCCGAAGATTTAACGTACGAGGAGGTACCTGTTAAGATCTTGGATAGGAAAGAGCATGTCTTACGCACGAAAGTTATACCATAAGTGTGAAGACCCCAAACTCAGGTACTTGAAACCCGAACTCAGTTCTTTCACGATACCATTTCTGTGAGCGGAATAATACTAATAATAATAACAATAATATAAATATCAAACTTAACTTACATTTATCAGAGCCTAATCCCAATTACGTAACCTTTAAACATTCATTACAAACCATGATAGCTAATATATATCATACTTGTCTTAATAACATTAAACTATTACATAAGATAACGTTCATTCATTCATTCAGCGACCTTTTCCCTTTCCCTTGTTCTTAGCAAAGCTCTCTGATCATTCACACTTAGCTGAAAATATTTAAATTAAGCAAGGATGAGCATTTGAGTGCCCAGCAAGTAATAACAATTATATGTATATAATCTGAAAGAATTTAAATGTTTTCTTTGTACTATTCTTCTACAATAAGTCAATAGTTATGAAGTATTCTGAACCGATAATAATAACATAACAACTCTCTTTCAAATTTTTGAAACTATATATTGACTATAACTGGGGTTATGGTGACATGCCATGAACATTGTTTTCATTTTCGAAAAGGTTAAACAGAAATTCATCTGTAAACCGTCATAACTTACGGGCGTTAGGTTGTACTTCCCATGGGCCCTATATTGATCAATACTACATTACAAGAACGATAGGATCGTTCACTCTATCCACCTTGGGTGCATAAACAGTTTTCCCGTGTAGGGATGTTCATACTTGTCTGGGTTTCAAATCAAAGGTTTTATCTTGTTCAACAACAATCTATAATTCAACATATATGTATACGGGTAATTGACAAAGGTATATCAACATGTGATTAAATACAATGATTATCCAAGTGGGGACACTTGTTTAACCATTTCTAGAATTTAACGAACAGAATATATATATATATATATATATATATATATATATATATATATATATATCTGAGTTACCATATATTAACATGTTGATAATCAATGAGCTTATATAATATAAGGTTAATAATCTGTACAGTAATAATATAGTTTAGAAACATTCTTACTCATGTCCATTGCATAAAGAAAATGCAAAGGTTAGATACTTGCCTGAAGCGCTGCTTACAGTTTGTAATTTAGATTTATCGCTTATCTCACGACCTATCATTAACAAGATCGTTCGTTCGATTAGAATAACATACTATAACACATAACATATCCCTCATTCGTTCGTTCATTCGTTCGTTCATTTTTAACCACAAAAATATATCCCTCATTTATATCCACAAAAATAAATATTTCCTTATCATATGAATCAATAATTAATTATTCACAAATAATATTACAGAATCACATTTATGACAACCAGGCCGTTCCCAGGAAAGAGGGGGCTTTCCAATATGCATTTCTCCTTACTGGCGCGCAATTAGATGACCAAACCTCTCCTTAGACAGAACTTTCTAGACATTGCCAATAATGTTATCTAATAATATTATTCAAATAATATGAATTATTGATCTGATAATGGGAAATACTGTGTAGTGACAATTATTGAAACAACAGTAATATAAAATATCAACGCAGCAATTATTGAATCAATAAAATAAAATATTGAACAGTAATTACTGTAACCATTATTGAGTAGTGCCTTCTTACGTAAGGATCAATAATTGGTGCAATACAGTGTGCTACTGTGTAACAACGCGTATTACTGTGTTTTAACCACCGGGTATTCCAACAGTATTAACGGTAACAACTACGCCGTTATTAATAAAAAACATATACTTGTCGTTTTCTTCATCCAATCGCTTTTCGTTATGGGGCCCACAAAAGACTGCGCCGTCGTACGAATATTCCCCGGCAGGAAGAATATTCCACGACCAAACGAATATTCCCCGACAACAATGAATATTTTATAACCACATACTTATTTGAAATATTTGCGCATTTTACCCATAACTAACCTCATTAATCAATTTAACACTTACTATTTCAAAATAATAAATAGAGGGAATTTAAATTTCATTTATTAATAATTTGGGGTCTTACAACCTCCCCTCCTTATGAAATTTCGTCCTCGAAATTGACGTACGTACCTGGTGTTTCGAAAAGATGAGGATACCTCGCTTTCATTTCCGTTTCCAACTCCCAGGTCATTTCCTCAATAGCATGGTTTCTCCACAAAACTTTAACTTGTGGTATGACCTTCGTGCGTAGGACATGCTCCTTTCTATCCAAGATCTTGACAGGTACCTCTTCGTACGTTAAGTCTTCAGCTATCTCGTCCGGTTCTAACTCAATAATGTGGTCTGGGTCTTTCACATATTTACGTAACACAGATATATGAAAAACATTATGAACACGAGACATACTTGGAGGTAACGCGAGTCTATAGGCCACATTTTCTACTCGGTCAAGAATCTGAAATGGACCAATAAATCGTGGATTGAGGTTTCCTCTCTTCCCAAATCTTGTAACTCCTTTCCATGGAGCCACACGCAACAATACATGATCCCCAATGTCAAATTCCACGTCCTTTCGATGAAGATCCGCATAACTCTTTTGTCGATCATGTGCCGTTTGTATACGTTGTCGAATCGTTTGGATCTTCTCTGTAGTCATGCGTACCAACTCTGGTCCCAACAATGTTGCTTCACCCACCTCGTCCCAGCATACTAGAGAGCAACACTTTCGTCCATATAATGCTTCAAATGGGGCCACACCTATACTTGCCTGATAACTGTTATTGTAAGAGAATTCCACCAATGGTAGGTACTTATCCCAACTCCCTTTGAAATCTAGGACACAAAGTCTTAATAGATCTTCAAGAGTTTGAATAGTCCTCTCTGATTGTCCGTCCGTTTGAGGATGGTATGCCGAACTAAATCGTAAATCTGTGCCCATAGCTTTTTGCAAGCTAACCCAAAATCTTGAATTGAATCTTGGGTCACGATCCGAAACTATGGATACTGGCATGCCATGCAGTCTCACAATCTCATCTACGTATATACGAGCAAGACGTTCAAGGGAATAAGTCTCCCGTATCGGCAAGAAATGAGCAGACTTGGTTAATCTATCAACAATAACCCAAATAGCATTTATGCCTTGAGAAACCGTGGGAAGACCCGTAACGAAATCCATGGTAATGTGTTCCCACTTCCATTTCAGAATCTCAAGTGGTTGCAATGGACCCTTTGGTACTTGATGTTCCGCCTTTACACGTTGACAAGTTAAACACCTCGAGATAAACTTTGCAATCTCTCTCTTCATATTATTCCACCAAAATGTATGTCGTAGATCACGATACATTTTGGTACTTCCAAGATGGATTGCAAATGGTGTATTGTGTGCTTCCATCATGATCTTGTACTTCAAATCAGAATTGTTAGAAACACAGAGTCTAGAGTGGACTCGAAGTATTCCTTCTTCATCGATTCTTGCTTCTGGAATAGAACCTTCTTGCACTTTCTTCTTCATACGCATCAGCTCTATGTCCGTAGCTTGAGCAGCTTTAACTTTATCGATTAAAGTCGGTTCTACTCGTATATTTGATATCATTATGTGGGTACTTGGAGCCTTCATCTCTATCTCCATCCTTTGCAAGTCATACAAAATGGGCCTTTGTGTTAACAACATTGCACTCGTACCCGCATATGATCTTCTACTCAATGCGTCAGCTACTACGTTTGCTTTTCCAGGATGATATTGGATGGTATGATCGTAATCTTTCAACAGCTCGAGCCAACGTCGCTGCCGTATGTTGAGTTCTTTTTGGGTGAAGAAATATTTGAGGCTTTTATGATCTGTATAGATCTCCACTTTCTCCCCATACAGGTAGTGTCTCCAGATCTTCAACGCGAAAACTACTGCTGCCAACTCCAAATCATGAGCAGGATAATTCCTCTCATATTCTTTGAGTTGTCGCGAGACATAGGCTATGACTTTCCCATGTTGCATGAGAACACATCCTAACCCTTTGCCTGAAGCATCACTGTAGATAACAAATCCATCCGAACCAGATGGTATTGTCAGAACAGGTGCCGAAATGAGTCTCCTCTTAAGCTCTTGAAAACTCTTCTCGCATTCCTCGCTCCATACGAATTTGATATCTTTCCGAGTCAGCTGAGTTAACGGGGTAGCGATTCGAGAAAACCCTTCCACGAATCTTCGATAATAACCAGCTAAGCCTAGAAAGCTACGTACTTTGGTCATCGTCTTTGGTTGCTCCCAACTTTGTATTGCTTCAATCTTCGCCGGGTCAACAGATACTCCATGTTTTGACACCACGTGTCCTAGGAAAGTTACTTCCTCAAGCCAGAACTCGCATTTCTTCAACTTAGCATATACCTTGTTTTCACGCAGCCTTTGGAGTACCAGCTTCAAATGATGCTCATGATCTTCACGGCTTTTGGAATATATGAGGATGTCATCAATAAAGACAACAACGAACTGATCCAAATAATCCTTGAATACTCGGTTCATCATATCCATGAAAGCCGCAAGAGCATTAGTCAATCCAAAAGACATGACTAGGAATTCATAATGCCCGTACCGAGTTCTGAAGGCAGTCTTTGGAATATCCTCAGTTTTAACCTTCAGCTGATGATATCAAGAACGAAGATCGATCTTTGAAAAGAATTGTGCTCCTTGTAACTGGTCAAACAGGTCATCAATACGAGGTAGCGGATACCTATTCTTAATAGTGACATGGTTTAATTCCCGGTAATCAATACAAAGTCGCATACTCCCGTCTTTCTTCTTTACAAATAAAACAGAAGCACCCCAAGGAGATGTACTAGGACGAATGAAACAGATGTCCAACAACTCTTGTAGTTGGACCTTTAACTCCTGAAGTTCAATAGGAGCCATTCGATATAGGGTTTTAGAAATGGGCTTTGTACCAGGTTCAAGATCAATAAAGAATTCAATTTCTCGTTCCGGGGGTAGACCAGGAAGTTCTTCAGAAAATACGTCAGGAAAGTCAATAACAACAGGAATATTATTCAAATTTGACGTGTCTTTATTCAAATCCATAACATGGGCTAAGAAAGCTTGACATCCGTTTTTTAATAAACGAATGGCTTTATGGCTTGATATAACAGTGATTGATTTTAATGGCTTAGTTGTTTGAATTCGTACAACAGGTTGGTTAGGAATATGAAAACTAACAACCTTACGAAAATAATCAATTTTGGCATGATGAGTAGTTAGCCAATCAATCCCTAAAATCACATCAAAAGCAAGTATCTTTAAAGAGATAAGGTCAACAGGTAAGGTGATGGTGCCAACTTGGATCACACAAGATTTATAAACAGTGGATGTGATGAAAGTTTCTCCTAACGGAGTCTCCACAGCTAAATCAAAGTCTAACTTCTCCGGAGTCAAGTTTAATCGTTGAGCACAAGCAGGAGAGATAAAAGAATGGGTAGAACCGGTATCTAATAAGGCATAAACTTCGCATGAATTTATGATTAGCTTACCCGTGATCACCTCGTTTGGGTTCCTCGCATGTTGACCAGTCACGACAAACGCTCTTCCAGGAACCGTTGACTTTATCTTTTCTGGGATAACTTTTTGAGTCACCATCCCCGCTGGACTTGGTTTTGCTATAGTGCAATCTCGAGCGATATGTCCTTCCTTTCCACAATTATAACATACCTTAAACTGTTGTGGGCAGTTTGGGCTGATATGTCCTTCTTTTCCGCACTTATAGCATATAATCGGTGGTCGTTCTCCTCCCTTGGAACCAGTTGCTGCTGGTGCTGACGTCTTCGTATTGTCATTGTTGAATCTCCTCTTTTTAAAATCTCCTCCCGACTCGCTTCTTCTATTTTCATAGCCACGATTACCACCAGAGTGGTTGTCGTTCTTGTCTGTATTTTTCTTTCTCCGCTGGTTATCATTGTTCTGATGAATGATGTCACCGATATGATCCTGGTTGTGGTCCCTCAGTTGACCGTACTCATTATCTCGCTCTAATAATTGAGCCCTGTTGGCAACATCTGAATAGAGAGAAAATTTATGAGAAATGAGATATTGACGTATGCCAGGTTTCAAACCTCTCAAAAACATCCTCGTCATACGTTCCTCATTCTCCACCAAATGAGGTGCAAACCTGGACAACTCTGCAAACCTCGCCTCGTACTGAGACACCGTCATGTTATTCTGCTCCAGTCTAATAAACTCTACCTCCTTCATATGACGAATACTTTCAGGAAAGTACTTGTCATTGAACAGTTTCTGAAATGTCTCCCAAGACATGCTGAGTGCGGTTGGATGGGTACACTTCACAGACTCCCACCAGTAATCTGCCTCGCCACGGAACATAAAGGTGGCGAATGGAACCTTCTGTTCCTCCGTGCATCCCAAGACATCGAATATCTTGGTAATTTGCTTGACCCACGTTTTCGCCATGATCGGATCCGGCTTTCCCTTAAATTCTGGTGGTCCCAATTCTTTGAACTGTTTGGCTGTGACAAACCGTGAATTGCTATCATTTCCTCCTGTATTTTGAACACGAGTCTCCCTCGTCTGGTTTTGCATGAATTGCAAAAAACTTCTAAACATTCAATCATTCATCATCTGCTCATTGGTGTTGTTCACAGGAGGAGCATTGCCAACCTGTTGCACGTTCTCCTCGTTGGTAAGCACCGGTGTCTCCACGGTCTCATTTACTCCACTGTTAATATTCTCAGTCGACATTCTCAAATACTGTCATAAAACAAGGGTTAATTAAATAAATTAACAAATCACATAATACCCCTATATTATGACTGACCAATAAATAAGCTTAGGTAGGACACACTAGCGAAAGATTTATTCGTCTCTCCCCTCCTAGTTCTATTCTCCGATCTCCGCCAAAGATCATATCCCTAAGCTCTGATACCAACTGTGACGCCCCCAAAATAGGTATACAACACTCATTCTGAGTCGCCAAAATACATGGTACAAAACAACTACATCTTTATTATTACAACACAAGAACTGTGAGTTCAAATACAAATATTGTCATTTAGATAATATCCACACTCAAATAAGTCCTCATTACAATTATTGATACATTATTTCACAAAAATGGTGAGGACTACTAAAGTAACTTCTAGAACCATCATTCCATACCCCGACTAGTACTCGCTACATTCTCGTCTCCTGAGAAAAATGGAACAAAAAGGAAAAGGGTGAGCTCAACTAGCCCAGTAAAGAACATTATGACTAAGATAATACAGAACAAATTATCGTTAGTCTTCAACAGGGAAAAATCTAATAGAATACAATAGACAACAAGTTTTAAATCAATAACTGCAGCGGAAACAGCAAACCATTAGAAGAGTCAAGTAGAGAATGAGTTCTACTATCTTCTAAGATTTAAAAGTCCATCATCAATATTTTATCCCTGTAACAACAATCAATAACCATCTTTAATCAAATATTCATCTTTGCACTACAGGCCAAAGATATTCATTTGTATCACCAGTCGGTCATGTTCATCTCAACACCTGTTCATCTTTGCACTACGGGCCAAAGATATTCATCAGTTAATTATTCATCTTTGCACTACGGGCCAAAGATATTCAGTAATATCATCATTTAGGACTGAGGATGATGAAAAATATCTTAAAGAAAACGAATCCAGTGAAACAAAATAACAAATATTAAGGATTTGTATTTCGATTTATCCATGTCCAAAAATACCTTATAATTATTCATAGTGAAGTAGAATTCAAGAATGATCAAAACATGGATACAATCAAAGCTAGTACCCAGAATAGATATTTTGGACGAAAAGAAAAAGATTTTATTTTTCGGTGAATAGTAACTCGTGAATAGTAACTCATGAATAGTAACTCATGAATAGTAACCCCGACGTAAAAAGTTCTAAATTTGATAAAAATTTCTAACCAATATTTCGGCATAATGATATTGAAGAAATAATATCATTTTTGAATAAAATAACATCCCTTACCTCGTAAAGACAGTACTTCTGGTCGGAATACCGGTATAAGGCTGAAAGACACTTGCTCTAATGAATAGAAACTCTCAAAGTATCTAAATACTCACAAAATACACTCAACAATCTAGATAGAGAAAACTTGTTTCTGGTGTGATTTTCAATTCTAACTTAGCCCTCTATTTATAGGAAAATGTTAGCACGCCGAAGCAGACTTAACCTGCAACCTGATGGCTTTACCTGCTACTATTCCCACCCACCACATTTGAATAAAAATCTCAGCACATTTCTTCACCAACCAAGAGTGGGGCCCACCAATTCTAAAATTTTCTACCAAAATGATTAACTCCGAAAATTCAACAATTTCTGAACCAGTCATCTCGTAAAATTCATAATAAATCATACGTTCATTTTTAACGGTTCAAAATTTGTGGTCATATACTCAACTTATATATGTATAACATATCCAAAAATTACCACGATCCAACGGTCGGATTAAAAATTATAACCCCCGCAAAATATCTCAAAAACCCTGATTTTTAATACCTCCATTCCGACAAAAATACTGATAAAAACCTCAACATTAACTCCTTCATTTTTAACCACAATAAATATATCCCTCATTTATATCCACAAAAATAAATATTTCTTTATCATATGAATCAATAATTAATTATTCACAAATAATATTACAGAATCACATTTATGACAACCAGGCTGTTCCCAGGAAAGAGGGGGCTTTCCAATAAGGATTTCTCCTTACTGGCGCGTAATTAGATGACCAAACCTCTCCTTAGACAGAACTTTCTAGACATTGCCAATAATGTTATCTAATAATATTATTCAAATAATATGAATTATTGATCTGATAATGGGAAATACTGTGTAGTGACAATTATTGAAACAACAGTAATATAAAATATCAACGCAGTAATTATTGAATCAATAAAATAAAATACTGAACAGTAATTACTGTAACCATTATTGAGTAGTGCCTTCTTACGTAAGAATTAATAATTGGTGCAATACAGTGTTCTACTGTGTAACAACGCGTATTACTGTGTTTTAACCACCGGGTATTCCAACAGTATTAACGGTAATAACTACGCCGTTATTAATAAAAAACATATACTTGTCGTTTTATTCATCCAATCGCTTTCCGTTATGGGGCCCACAAAAGACTGCGCCGTCGTACGAATATTCCCCGACAGGAAGAATATTTCACGACCAAACGAATATTCCCCGACAACAATGAATATTTTATAACCACCTCCTTATTTGAAATATTTGCGCATTTTACCCATAACTAACCTCATTAATCAATTTAACACTTACTATTTCAAAATAAAAAATAGAGGGAATTTAAATTTCTTTTATTAATAATTTGGGGTCTTACACTAAGACTCTGTCTTGCAACTCAATATCCGTACGTATCAGTCATATTATTTTTAAATGACTTAAAATAATTTTAAAACATTTATTATGATTTATCATAAATTTCAAACCTCGGAATCATATTTAAATGATTTAAATACTAATCAATTCTATTATCATTAATATTTAATAAGTATTAAACTATTAATGAAATTATTTTCAAAATGTTAAAGTTATTTATAATAACTTTTGAAATACTTTTAAAGTATTAATATTATACTTAAATGATTTTTAAATGAATTAAAAATCATTTTTAAATAATTATCATTAATATTAAAGTATTAATGTATTATTTATCAAAATATTAAAAGTCATTAATTATAACTTGAAATATTTTTAATTCATTTATATCATTTTTAAATAATTTTTAAATAAATAAAACTATTTTAAAACTATTTATTTAATATAATTATTAAATAAATCTAATATCATTTAATATTAAATTAATATCATTTATTAATGAAATTATCCTTTAAATATTAAAAGTTATATTTTATAACTTAAAATATCTTTAAACACTTTATTTTCATTTAAAATAATTTTCCTAATATTAAAATCATTTTTAAACTAATTTATTTAATATAATTATTAAATAACTTTAATATCATTAATAATAATTATTTAATTAAATTTAACTTTAAATATTGAAAGTTATATTTTATAACTTAAAATATTTTTAAACTATTTATTTTCATTTAAAAGGATTTTTCTAATATTAAAATGATTTTTAAACTAATTTATTTAATATAAGTATTAAATAAATTTAATATCATTTAATATTAAAATATTAATATTTTTCATGACAAAATATCAAAAGTCATTTTTTATAACTTAGATAACCTTTAAATCATTTTTCTATAATTTTTATATCATTAATTCTATTTTTCATAATTTATTTAATGCATTTATTAAATAACTTAATTACCATTAATATTAATTAATTAATGAAATTTCATCACAAAATATTGAAAGTTATCAAAAATAACTTAAATTATTTTCTTATACCATAATATAATTTTAAATGATTTTTCATGTATTAAAATCATTTTTAAATAATTTATTTAATATTATAATTAAATAAATTAAATACTTTTAATATTCCAAAAATATTAAATATTTATGAAATATATTTAAAATAATTAAAAACAAATTTTTGGATTTTAAAATAATTTTTAATAATTTATTTTGTATTTTTCATAATTAAAAACTAATTAATACTAATTATTTAATAAATGTAACGCCCCAAAATAGATCCATTCCATCCAACCTATTCTGAGTCGCCAAATACATGGTACAGAAAACAACTATAACTTTATTACAACAATTGTCGTGCAAAATACAACAACACATATGTTGTGAGTTTGGATACAAATATATACCAAATGTGACTCATGTTCCAACCGTGGATATCACCTCACAATGACACCTTACATAAAGGTATAGTCAAAAATTGTTTTAGAAATTAGAATCTTTGGGAAGTGCTCAAGGAAACCTTCGTACATGGGAGGCCATGCATCTAGGTTATGATAGATATCATATGGCCACAGAATTATCATTGGTTTACCCAATAGACCCCAAAGAAAAACGAGAAGATTACTATCATATTCTTCCCAATGGTGAGTCTTCTCTTGACATATCATTATCTCTACTGTCTCTAATTGAGAATTATACTTTAAACAAACACCAAGATTATATAGGTAGTGCTCGTATATATACTCAGCAAGTGGATGAGCACATCCCTGTCTTATGATGACACAAGGTTGTATGTCGTTAGACATCTTGTATGATAGTGGCAAACCACCCTTCCAACGTTGGGTACACCTTACCCTATTGGATTCACCAAATATAACTACTAAATGAACTTTTCTATACTGCTTCGGGAGAACATCCACAGCTAGAGACCACCGTTCTATTTCCCCGTTACCCTCGCTCGACCCAGCTACACTCTTATTACCTGAAAGGAATTGTGAAGCAAAAGGGTGAGCACAACTAGCTCAGTAAAGAATATCATGACTAAAGATAATTAAATTATCAATAGCCTTCATCAATAATAAATCAGAGATTTAGAATATATGGTAAATGATAAAAATTTCAACCATAGTTGCAGCGGAACGAGCAATCCATTAGAAGAGTCAAATAGACTATAAAGTCTATTATTTTCTCCATGTTAAAAATCCATCAACAATGTTTTATCCCTGTAACATCAATCAACAATTCTGGTCCACAATCATATGAATAACTCATAATCATAACTGTAGTTCTAAATTTCTCTTCTCATCCAGGACGAAGATAATTTTCATCACCTATCTTTACCTGAAACATCAAAGATCATGGTTACACCAAATCACATTTCCTGTTCATAATCATACTAATAACTTCATCTTTGCACTACGGCCCAAAGATATTCATCAACAAACTATCTTTGCACTACGGGCCAAAGATATTCAACAACAGTTCATCTTTGCACTACAGGCCAAAGATATTCATCAACAGGCCATCTTTGCACTACATGCCAAAGATATTCATCAACAATTCATATTTGCACTACAGGCCAAATATATTCATATCTCAAAGAAATATATAATCATTTCAGAATTTATATAAACAATAATTATAACCATGTTGATCAATTCACCTTTGCACTTAAGCTTAAGATATTCAATTATAAATTCAATGGTCATGATCATACCAGTCACAATTCAACTTTGCACTACAGGCCAAAGAGAACCCTAGTCATGATCATACCAATAATCTATCCATCTTTACACTCCAGTGAAAGAGAATTTCAACATCAGGGTTATAAAAATGTTATATATGATGATAAAAATAATATGATCAACATATAGTTTTAATCTCAAGAGTAATATTCGTAACTCATGAATAGTAACCCCGACACAAAAGATAGAAATTCTACAATAAAATTCATACCAATATTTCGGTATAATGATATTGAAAGAATAACATTACTTAAATTTATAAACAATTTATTTTAATTGTTTACACTTTACTAATTAATGCATTTAATCATCATAAAATGCCAACTCTTACAATTTCATCATCAATAACCAAAACCCTCATCAAAAATCTGCATATACCTCATATAGGATTCTCAAGCCATAAAATCCTATTTTCCAATTTTCTTTCTTCACAAAACATATTTAATTCATTTACTCATAACTAGACCATTTTCATGAAAAATACCAAATCAGTTCCAAAAATATTTCTTTTCTGGGATTTAGCATAATATAGTCTCATAGTGAACATATATTTTTCTCAGAATTTTTAAAAGTCATTTACTATTTTTCATATGGCCAAAATAGCCGAATATTTAGACATTTATCAAAAATTGTACTTTTGTCTAAAAATTCTAAAATTTACAGAGTATACTTCTATCATATACATGTACTCCCAATAAAAATTTCATCAATTTTGGAGTTAACCACAAGGAATTATAAGCGGTTACTTTTAAAATAGTCTTTTCTCATAAAATTCATAACTCTCAATCTATACATCCAAAAATCACCATTTTTGGACACAATCAATAAAACTCATCAAAATATCATTTCAAATTTTTCCAGAATTTTTGAAGTTCAGAAAAATTACGAAACTGAAAATCATAACAACCCTTAAAATCCCTTAATATCCCTTACTATCCCTTACAATCCCTTACCTCAAAAGAGCAGTACTTCTGACTGGATATCGGATATGATGCTGAAGAAAACTTGCACTGATGAATAGTAACTCACCAAGTATCTAAATACTCACAAAATACACTCAATAATCTAGAGAGAGAAAGAGAGAAAGCTTATGTTTCTGGTGTGATTTTCAATTCTAACTTAGCCCTCTATTTATAGGAAAATTTTGGTAGGTTTGACCTGCAACCTGATGGCTTTACCTGCTACTATTCCCACCCACCACATTTGAAATATAATTCAGCACATTTCTTCACCAACCACAAGTGGGGCCCACCAATTCTAATATTTTCCACCAAAATGATAAACTCCGAAAATTCAACAATTTCTGAACCAGTCATCTCGTAAAATTCATAATAAATCATACGTTCATTTTTAACGGTTCAAAATTTGTGGGCATATACTCAACTTATATATGTATAACATATCCAAAAATTACCACGATCCAACGGTCGGATTAAAAATTATAACCCCCGCAAAATATCTCAAAAACCCTAATTTTTAATACCTCCATTCCAACAAAAATACTGATAAAAACCTCAACATTAACTCCTTCATTTTTAACCACAAAAATATGTCCCTCGTTTATATCCACATAAAATAAATATTTCCTTATCATACGAATCAATAATTAATTATTCACAAATAATATTACAGAATCACATTTATGACAACCAGGCCGTTCCCAGGAAAGAGGGGGCTTTCCAATAAGAATTTCTCCTTACTGGCGCGCAATTAGATGACCAAACCTCTCCTTAGACAGAACTTTCTAGACATTGACAATAATGTTATCTAATAATATTATTCAAATAATATGAATTATTGATCTGATAAAGGAAAATACTGTGCAGCAACAATTATTGAAACAACAATAATATAAAATATCAACGCAACAATTATTGAATCAATAAAATAAAATATTGAACAGTAATTACTGTAACAATTATTGAGTAGTGCCTTCCTTCGTAAGAATCAATAATTTCAAAAATACTATGCAATACCGTGTGCTACTGTGCAATAACGCGTATTACTGTATTTTAACCACCGGGTATTCCAACAGTGTTAACGGAAACAACTACGCCGTTATTTGTAAAAACTCAAATTTGTCGTTTTCTTTATCCGACAGTTATTCGTTATGGGGCCCACAAATAGCTGCGCCGTCATACGAATATGCTCCGACAGAAAGAATATTTCACGACCAAACGAATATTCCCCGACAACAATGATTATTTTATAACCACTTGCTTATTTTGAAAAAAATTCACATATCACCCTTAACTTTAATATTTATCAATTTAACCATTTACTGAATAGTAATTATAAGAAAAATTGAATACTTTTATTTCATAAAATTCGGGGTCTTACAATCTCCCCTCCTTATGAAATTTCGTCCCCGAAATTTACGTACCTGGTATTTCGAAAAGTTGAGAATACCTTGCTTTCATTTCAGATTCCATCTTCCTTATCATCATGATTTCTCCATTGCTCATCTCATGTATTTCAGATATCTTTCTAGAATACAGCTTCAAAACAAGGGTTAATTTAACAAATTAACATATCACATAATATCTCGATATTATGACTGACCAACAAATAAGCTTAGGTAGGACACACTAGCGAAGGATTTACTCATCTCTCCCCTCCTAGTTATATTCCCCGATCTCCACCAAAGATCATATCCCTAAGCTCTGATACCAAATGTAACTCTGGACACCAACCTATCTCAGCACCTTACATTGATACCTATCAGTTTGCCACCGCAGAACGGCGTCCCCTACGGAGAGTCTGGCTTCGGTGCATCCCCCATCAACAGGAAGTCACCAGCGAGAGGCTCGGGGCTCTTTACTTATAGCTCTGATACCAACTGTAACGCCCCCAAAATAGATTCATTCCATCCAACCTATTCTGAGTCGCCAAATACATGGTACAGAAAACAACTATAACTTTATTACAACAATTGTCGTGCAAAATACAACAACACATATGCTGTGAGTTTGGATACAAATATATACCAAATGTGACTCATGTTCCAACCGTGGACATCACCTCACAATGACACCTTACATAAAGGTATAGTCAAAAATTGTTTTAGAAATTAGAATCTTTGGGAAGTGCTCAAGGAAACCTTCGTACATGGGAGGCCATGCATCTAGGTTATGATAGATATCATATGGCCACAGAATTATCATTGGTTTACCCAATAGACCCCAAAGAAAAACGAGAAGATTACTATCATATTCTTCCCAATGGTGAGTCTTCTCTTGACATATCATTATCTCTACTGTCTCTAATTGAGAATTATACTTTAAACAAACACCAAGATTATATAGGTAGTGCTCGTATATATACTCAGCAAGTGGATGAGCACATCCCTGTCTTATGATGACACGAGGTTGTATGTCGTTAGACATCTTGTATGATAGTGGCAAACCACCCTTCCAACGTTGGGTACACCTTACCCTATTGGATTCACCAAATATAACTACTAAATGAACTTTTCTATACTGCTTCGGGAGAACATCCACAGCTAGAGACCACCGTTCTATTTCCCCGTTACCCTCGCTCGACCCGGCTACACTCTTATTACCTGAAAGGAATTGTGAAGCAAAAGGGTGAGCACAACTAGCTCAGTAAAGAATATCATGACTAAAGATAATTAAATTATCAATAGCCTTCATCAATAATAAATCAGAGATTTAGAATATATGGTAAATGATAAAAATTTCAACCATAGTTGCAGCGGAACGAGCAATCCATTAGAAGAGTCAAATAGACTATAAAGTCTATTATTTTCTCCATGTTAAAAATCCATCAACAATGTTTTATCCCTGTAACATCAATCAACAATTCTGGTCCACAATCATATGAATAACTCATAATCATAACTGTAGTTCTAAATTTCTCTTCTCATCCAGGACGAAGATAATTTTCATCACCTATCTTTACCTGAAACATCAAAGATCATGGTTACACCAAATCACATTTCCTGTTCATAATCATACTAATAACTTCATCTTTGCACTACGGCCCAAAGATATTCATCAACAAACCATCTTTGCACTACGGGCCAAAGATATTCAACAACAGTTCATCTTTGCACTACAGGCCAAAGATATTCATCAACAGGCCATCTTTGCACTACATGCCAAAGATATTCATCAACAATTCATATTTGCACTACAGGCCAAATATATTCATATCTCAAAGAAATATATAATCATTTCAGAATTTATATAAACAATAATTATAACCATGTTGATCAATTCACCTTTGCACTTAAGCTTAAGATATTCAATTATAAATTCAATGGTCATGATCATACCAGTCACAATTCAACTTTGCACTACAGGCCAAAGAGAACCCTAGTCATGATCATACCAATAATCTATCCATCTTTACACTCCAGTGAAAGAGAATTTCAACATCAGGGTTATAAAAATGTTATATATGATGATAAAAATAATATGATCAACATATAGTTTTAATCTCAAGAGTAATATTCGTAACTCATGAATAGTAACCCCGACACAAAAGATAGAAATTCTACAATAAAATTCATACCAATATTTCGGTATAATGATATTGAAAGAATAACATTACTTAAATTTATAAACAATTTATTTTAATTGTTTACACTTTACTAATTAATGCATTTAATCATCATAAAATGCCAACTCTTACAATTTCATCATCAATAACCAAAACCCTCATCAAAAATCTGTATATACCTCATATAGGATTCTCAAGCCATAAAATCCTATTTTCCAATTTTCTTTCTTCACAAAACATATTTAATTCATTTACTCATAACTAGACCATTTTCATGAAAAATACCAAATCAGTTCCAAAAATATTTCTTTTCTGGGATTTAGCATAATATAGTCTCATAGTGAACATATATTTTTCTCAGAATTTTTAAAAGTCATTTACTATTTTTCATATGGCCAAAATAGCCGAATATTTAGACATTTATCAAAAATTGTACTTTTGTCTAAAAATTCTAAAATTTACAGAGTACACTTCTATCATATACATGTACTCCCAATAAAAATTTCATCAATTTTGGAGTTAACCACAAGGAATTATAAGCGGTTACTTTTAAAATAGTCTTTTCTCATAAAATTCATAACTCTCAATCTATACATCCAAAAATCACCATTTTTGGACACAATCAATAAAACTCATCAAAATATCATTTCAAATGTTTCCAGAATTTTTGAAGTTCAGAAAAATTACGAAACTGAAAATCATAACAACCCTTAAAATCCCTTAATATCCCTTACTATCCCTTACAATCCCTTACCTCAAAAGAGCAGTACTTCTGACTGGATATCGGATATGATGCTGAAGAAAACTTGCACTGATGAATAGTAACTCACCAAGTATCTAAATACTCACAAAATACACTCAATAATCTAGAGAGAGAAAGAGAGAAAGCTTATGTTTCTGGTGTGATTTTCAATTCTAACTTAGCCCTCTATTTATAGGAAAATTTTGGTAGGTTTGACCTGCAACCTGATGGCTTTACCTGCTACTATTCCCACCCACCACATTTGAAATATAATTCAGCACATTTCTTCACCAACCACAAGTGGGGCCCACCAATTCTAGAATTTTCCACCAAAATGATAAACTCCGAAAATTCAACAATTTCTGAACCAGTCATCTCGTAAAATTCATAATAAATCATACGTTCATTTTTAACGGTTCAAAATTTGTGGGCATATACTCAACTTATATATGTATAACATATCCAAAAATTACCACGATCCAACGGTCGGATTAAAAATTATAACCCACGCAAAATATCTCAAAAACCCTAATTTTTAATACCTCCATTCCAACAAAAATACTGATAAAAACCTCAACATTAACTCCTTCATTTTTAACCACAAAAATATGTCCCTCGTTTATATCCACATAAAATAAATATTTCCTTATCATACGAATCAATAATTAATTATTCACAAATAATATTACAGAATCACATTTATGACAACCAGGCCGTTCCCAGGAAAGAGGGGGCTTTCCAATAAGAATTTCTCCTTACTGGCGCGCAATTAGATGACCAAACCTCTCCTTAGACAGAACTTTCTAGACATTGACAATAATGTTATCTAATAATATTATTCAAATAATATGAATTATTGATCTGATAAAGGAAAATACTGTGCAGCAACAATTATTGAAACAACAATAATATAAAATATCAACGCAACAATTATTGAATCAATAAAATAAAATATTGAACAGTAATTACTGTAACAATTATTGAGTAGTGCCTTCCTTCGTAAGAATCAATAATTTCAAAAATACTATGCAATACCGTGTGCTACTGTGCAATAACGCGTATTACTGTATTTTAACCACCGGGTATTCCAACAGTGTTAACGGAAACAACTACGCCGTTATTTGTAAAAACTCAAATTTGTCGTTTTCTTTATCCGACAGTTATTCGTTATGGGGCCCACAAATAGCTGCGCCGTCATACGAATATGCTCCGACAGAAAGAATATTTCACGACCAAACGAATATTCCCCGACAACAATGATTATTTTATAACCACTTGCTTATTTTGAAAAAAATTCACATATCACCCTTAACTTTAATATTTATCAATTTAACCATTTACTGAATAGTAATTATAAGAAAAATTGAATACTTTTATTTCATAAAATTCGGGGTCTTACAATAAAAATATAATTTTTATAAATTAACTGTCGCTAAAGACCACCTATAGCGACAGAACCGTCGCTGTAGGTGTTCTTCGCGTTCTTGGCCAAATCAGATCGATGCGTTTTTGGGAAAGGAAATGGCTAGATCTTGTAGACATAGTGTAATACTACAAGCTCCAGCAAATAACACGATCAAACAACATAAAACAAAAGCAATTTAAGCCTCCAAAAATCATGTCAGAGCTGTTCTTCATTTCTGGGTTTTTCAGAAATGAAGAACAGTTCTAGCAGGCTACTTTGGATCTCTCTAACATGCAATCCTTGTAACGTTTTGGTGTTCTGATGGTTTCAGTTCGTAGATAACATGCAAGACAACATATCTAATACATAAACTTGATCTAACAACATCAAAATAGCTAGATCTATGCCGGTCAAAGTGATGTCAGAAATCACACTCTTGAGTTTTCTGGGTTACCCAGAAAACTCAATACGTGAACATCTGTCCAACTTTGACCAGCCACTGAGTGCACCAAGTTTGATGTTTAGGTAATATCAAGGCATGAGATTGTATATCCTAGTACCCACTACAGCATAGATGCAACAAAAACAACAAATTAACAACACACTGACAGATCTAGACGTTTAAAACTCTTGTCAGGCCCTTTCTGGGAAAATCTGGGTTACCCAGAAATGTCCGGTAAATGCCGGTCAACGGTCTTTGACCATTAATAACAGGAAATCTGTGCATCTCATGACCTTAGATCCAGTTCCAGACCAAAGAACTATCAACAGACTACATATCTAAAACATATAACAACCAAAAACATAAACCGATAAAGATCTACAGCCTCTGACATTCATTGTCAGAGCACAAAATAATTTTTTTCCAGAATTTTAAAAACACTAGATCCGAGCTTATAGATGTTATTGATCCAACATCTATCAACCCAGATCACTTAATAACACTATAAACAACATATTCTAACACAAAAACATAACTTTTAACAGATCATCAAATGTTAGATTTCGAATTAGAGCTTTATACCTTTCTAAGAAAATTTTTGATTCTAGCTTCTGATTTTGATGTGGTTGTTCGTGGGGCTTAGTTAGTGACTGATAGATGAAGGAAATTTTCGGATGTTTGAGCTTGAGAGAGAATGTTTGAGTGTTGGGCAAAAATTTAGTGAACAAATAATTTTCTTTCTCTTCCAATCTATTTATACAAGTCTTGATGCATGTATTGGCTGCTGAAAAAGGCTGATGGCTGTCAATTATAATCACATGGGGTTGTTGGGTTTGGTCACCAACTTCCCCTAATTTTCAAAACCTATACTAGCTTTAATAATACAAGAGGGGCAAAAAGGTTATTTGGCTTGTAAAATTAAGGGCAATTTTGCAAATCCTTAGGGTTTAAGGTTTGGGTTAGGGTTTAGGGTTTGGACCATTTTAGGGTTTAAAAAAATCTAGGATTTCCAAAATAAATAACAATTTAGTTTCTAAAAAATATAATTAAGGTTTTCTTAATTAGTGTAGGTTTTCAAATATTTAGAAATTAAACACTAAATAATTATAATTAAACTTACTAATTTAACAATTAGTGCAAATACTTAGCAATTAGTATTACCCATATAACATTTAGGGCTACTAATTATCACTTAGGATTTTTAATTATTTAATTAAGGTTTTCTAATTTCACGATTAGGATTTACAATTAGTAATTAGGGTTTATAGTAACTAATTAGGGTTTCTAAATTTAGAAATTAGGTTTCCAAATTTAGTAATTAGGGTTCTTAATTAATTAGGGTTTCTAATTAATTAAGTTTCCAGTTTTAGGATTTCTAGATATTAATTAGGGTTTCTCTAATTAATATTAAATTCTATAATACACCACATAAATCACATAACATAGTTATATAACAACCTCGAACTCATAATCGAGTTCCAAATTAGGGTTTTTATTTATCAATAAGTTAATTATTGGTTTAAGATTTCTAATTTAAGAAATTAGGGTTTTAATTTACAATTAGGGTTTTCTCTTGATTATTGATAATTATAATTATCATGAATCACATAACATATTGCCTTAACAGATTTTAAAGTCTCATTTGACTTCGAAATTAGTATTTGTCAGTAAAATTAGGGTTTTATCATAATACCCCATAATTGACCAATCACTATCAGTGTACAAATATACAGTACATAATTATAGCTGTAAGACCCCGAATTTTATGAAATAAAAGTATTCAATTTTTCTATTTAGTAAATGGCTAAATTGATAACAAGTTAAAGTTAAGGGTAATATATGAAATTTTTTTTAAAATACGCAAGTGGTTATAAAATACTCATTGTTGTCGGGGAATATTCGTTTAGTCGTGGAATATTCTTTCTGTCGGGGAATATTCGTACGACGGCGCAGCCATTTATGGGCCCCATAACAGAATAACTGTCGGATGAAGAAAACGACAAATTTGAATTTTTATAAATAACGGCGTAATTGTTACCGTTAACACTGTTGAAATACCCGGTGGTTAAAATACAGTAATACGCGTCGTCACACAGTAGCACACGGTATTGCACAGTATTTTTGAATTATTGATTCTTACGTAAGAAGGCACTACTCAATAATTGTTACAGTAATTACTGTTCAATATTTTATTTTATTGATTCAATAATTACTGCGTTGATATTTTATATTATTGTTGCTCAATAATTGTCACTGCACAGTATTTCCCATTATCAGATCAATAATTCATATTATTTGAATAATATTATTAGAAAACATTATTGGTAATGTCTAGAAAGTTCTGTCTAAGGAGAGGTTTGGTCACCTAATTGCGCGCCAGTAAGGAGAAATCCTTATCGGAAAGCCCCCTCCTTCCTAGGAACGGCCTGGTTGTCATAAATGTGATTCTGTAATATTATTTGTGAATAATTAATTATTGATTCATATGATAAGGAAATATTTATTTTATGTGGATATAAATGAGGGATATATTTTTGTGATTAAAAATAAAGGAGTTAATGTTGAGGTATTTTATCTGTATTTTTGTCAGAACGGAGGTATTGAAAATCAAATTAGGATTTTTGAGATATTTTACGAGGGTTATAATTTTTAATCCGACCGTTGGATCGTGGTAATTTTTGGATATGTTATACATATATAAGTTGAGTATATGTCCATAAATTTTGAACCGTTAAAAATGAACGTATGACTTGTTATGAATTTTGCGAGATGACTGGTTTAGAAATTGTTGAATTTTCGGAGTTAATCATTTTAGTAGAAAATTCTAGAATTGGTGGGCCCCACTCTTGGTTGGTGAAGAAATATACTGAGATTTTTATTCAAATGTGGTGGGTGAGAATAGTAGCAGGTAAAGCCATCAGGTTACAGGTTAAGTCTGCTTCGGCGTGCTAATATTTTCCTATAAATAGAGGGCTAAGTTAGAATTGAAAATCACACCAGAAACATAAGTTTTCTCTCTTTCTCTCTCTATATTATGAAGCATATTTTGTGAGTATTTAGATACTTTGAGAGTTGCTATTCAGTACAAGTTTCTTTCGACTTTGCATTCCAGTCAGAAATACTGCACTTTTGAGGTAAGAGATTATAAAAGATAGTAAGGGATTGTAAGGGATAGTAAGGGATTTTAAGGGTTGTTATATTTTTCAGTTTCGTAATTTTTCTGACCTTCAAAAAATTTTGGAAAAATTTGAAATGATATTTTGATGAGTTTTATTGATTGTGTCCAAAAATGGTGATTTTTGGATGTATAGATTAAGAGTTATGAATTTTATGAGAAAAGACTATTTTAAAAGTAACCGCTTATAATTCCTTGTGGTTAACTCCAAAATTGATAAAATTTTTATTGGGAGTACATGTATATGATAGAAGTATACTCTGTAAATTTCAGAATTTTTGGATAAAATTACAATTTATGATAAATGTCTAAATATTCGGCGGTTTTGCCCATATGAAAAATAGTAAATGAGTTTTAAAAATTCTGAGAAAAATATATGTTCAATACGGGACTATATTCTGTTAAATCCCAAAAAAGAAATATTTTTGGAACTGATTTGGTATTTTTCATGAAAATGGACTAGTTATGAGTAAATGAATTAAATATGTTATGTGAAGTAAGAAAATTAGAAAATAGGATTTTATGGCTTGAGAATCCTATATGAGGTATATGCAGATTTTTGATGAGGGTTTTGGTTATTGATGATGAAATCTTACGAGTTGGCATTTTATGATGATTAAATGCATTAATTAGTAAAGTGTAAACAATTTAAATAAATTGTTTATAAGCTTAAGAAATATTATTCTTTCAATATCATTATACCGAAATATTGGTATGTATATTATTGTGGAATTTCTACCTTTTTCATGTCGAAGTTACTATTCATGAGTTACTATTCATGGGTTACTATTCACGAGTTACTATTCACGAGTTACTATTCATGAGTTACTATTCATGAGTTACTATTCACGGGTACTATTCACGACAAAAATTGGTTTCTTTTTTGACCAAATTATCGTTGATTTATGATTGTTGCTCTCGAAAATAAATACAGTTATTGATCATATTGTTTTTATTATCATATATAACATTTTTATAACCCTGATGTTGAATTTCTCTTTCACTTGAGTGTAAAGATGGGTAAATTATTGGTATGATCGTGACTGAGGAATGTCTTTGGCCTGTAGTGCAAAGATGAATTGTTAACTGGTATGATCATGACCATTGAATTTATAATTGAATATCTTTAGCTTAAGTGTAAAGATGAATTGATTAACATGGTTATAATTATGGTGTATATAAATTCTGAAATGATTATATATTTCTTTGAGATATGAATATCTTTGGCCAGTAGTGCAAAGATGAACTGTTGACGAATATCTTTGGCCCGTAGTGCAAAGATGAATTATTGATGAATATCTTTGGCTCGTAATGCAAAGATGACTTGTTGTTGAATATCTTTGGCCTATAATGCAAAGATGAGTTGTTGATGAATATCTTTGGCTCGTAATGCAAAGATGACTTGTTGTTGAATATCTTTGGCCTATAGTGCAAAGATGAGTTGTTGATGAATATCTTTGGCTCGTAATGCAAAGATGACCTGTTGTTGAATATCTTTGGTCTGTAGTGCAAAGATGGTTTGTTGATGAATATTTTTGGCCGTAGTGCAAAGATAAATTTATTAGCATGATTATGAACATGAACTGTGATTTGGTATAACCATGATCTTTGATGTTTCAGGTAAAGACAGGTGATAAAAATATTCTTCGTCCTGGGTGCAAAGAAAAATTTAAAATCACAATTATGATTATGAGTTATTCATATGATTGTAGACCAAAATTGTTAATTGATGTTACAGGGATAAAATATTATTGGTGAATTTTTAACATGGAGAAGATAATCGACTTTGTAGTCTATTTGACTCTTCTAATGGATTGCTCGTTCCGCTGCAACTATGGTTGAAATTTTTTATCATCTACCATATGTTCTAAATCTCTGATTTATTACTGATAAAGACTATTGATAATTTATTTATCTTTAGTCATGATATTCTTTACTGGGCTGGTTGTGCTCACCCTTCTGTTTCACAATTCCTTTTAGGTAATAAGAATGTAGCTGGGTCGAGCGGGGGTAACAAGGGAATAGAACGGTGGTCATCATTTAGTAGTTATATTTGGTGAATCATCTAGGGTGAAGCAAACCCAACGTTAGAAGGGTGTTTTGCCACTATCATACAAGATGTCTAATGACATACAATCTTGTATCATCATAAGATAGGATTGTGCTCATCCACTTGCTGAGTATCTTTACGAGCACTACCTATATAATCTTGGTGTTTGTTTGAAGTATAATTCTCAATTAGAGACAGTGGAGATAATGATAAGTCAAGAGAAGACTCACCATTGGAAAGAATATGATAGTAATCTTCTCGTTTTTCTTTGGGGTCTATTGGGTCAACCAAGGATAATTATGTGGTCATATGATATCTATCATAACCTAGATGCATGGTCTCCTATGTACGAAGGTTTCCTTGAGCACTTCCCAAAAATTCTAATTTCTAAAACAGTTTTTGACTATACCTTTATGTAAGGTGTCATTGTAAGGTGTTGTCCACGGTTGGGATATGTGTCATATTTGGTATATATTTATATCCAAATTCACAGCATATGTGTTGTTGTATTTTGTACGATAATTGTTGTAATAAAGTTATAGTTATTTTCTGTACCATGTATTTGGCGACTCAGAATAGGTAGGATGGAATGGACCTATTTTGGGGTCGTCACAATAGCACTGAAAAATCAAAATATAATATTATTATATTATTATTCTTATCCATTGATGAAAATCTAAAATTAGGGTTTGGATTCCATATCTGATTTATTCTTCATATATAACATTATTAATTAAGTAAAAATAATTAACTTAATTAATCTTGCATAAATTCATATAATAAAATAAATAATTATTATAATAATTCTAAAAATCATTTCATATATTATTTAAATAATATATAATTATATTTTCATGGAAAATAATTAATAAAAATATTTCTAGTATAAAATTAATTATTATAAGAATATGCTTTATAATAATCAATAATTCTAAAATAAAATTATTTACAAACATTTATGTAATAAATATATTTTTATTTATTACATAATTACATATACACATTATCTTGTACAAATCCTCATCCTTGAAATAAAAAGAGAAAAAAAAATTTATACGCAAAATTTATGATTTAATTTTTATAGAAAATATTGGGTTGTTACAACAAGTTAAGGTTTTGTAGAGAAACCATGCTATTGAAGAAACGGCCTAGGAGTTAGAATCAGAAATGAAAGTGAGGAATCCCCACCTTTTCGAAACACCAGGTACGTACGTCAATTTCGAGGACAAAATTTTAAAAGGAGGGGAGGTTGTAAGACCCCAACTTATTAATGATTAAAATCAAATTTTCTCTAATTATTATTGTGCATAATAAGATGTTAATTTGATATAATATTTTGGTTATGGGTGAAATGTGCAAATTTTACAAAATAAATAAGTGGTTATAAAATATTCATTTTGTCGGGGAATATTCGTTTGGTAGTGGAATATTCTTTCTGTCGGGGAATATTCATACGACGGCACAGCTATGTGTGGGCCCCATAACGGAAAACGATTGGATGAAGATAACGACAAAAATTGAGTTTTTATAAATAACGGCGTAGTTGCTACCGTTAACACTGTTGAAATACCCGGTGGTTAAAATACAGTAATACGCGTGGTTGCACAGTAGCACACGGATTGCACAGTATTTTTGAATTATTAATTCTTACGAAGGAAGGCACTACTCAATAATTGTTACAGAAGTTACTGTTCAATATTTTATTTTATTGATTCAATAATTACTGCATTGATATTTTATATTATTGTTGTTTCAATAATTGTCACTGCATAGTATTTTCCATTATCAGATCAAAAATTCATATTATTTGAATAATATTATTAGATAGCATTATTGGCAATATCTAGAAAGTTCTGTCTAAGGAGAGGTTTGGTCACCTAATCCTTATTGGAAAGCCCCCTCTTTCCTAGAAACGACCTGGTTGTCATAAATGTGATTCTATAATATTAATTGTGAATAATTAATTATTGATTCATATGATAAGGAAATATTTATTTTATGTGAATATAAATGTTAGATATATTTTGTGGTTAAAAATGAAGGAGTTAATGTTGAGGTGTTTTATCAATATTTTTGTCAGAATGGAGGTATTAAAAATCAATCAGGGTTTTTGAGATATATTGCGGGGGTTATAATTTTTAATCCGACCGTTGGATCGTTGTGATTTTTGGATATGTTATACATATATAAGTTGAGTATATATCCACAAATTTTGAACCGTTAAAAATGAACGTATGATTTGTTATGAATTTTAAGAGATGACTGGTTCAGAAATTGTTGAAGTTTCGGAATTTATCATTTTGGTAGAAAATTCTAGAATTAGTGGGCCCCACTTTTGATTTGTGAAAATGTGCTGAGATTTTTATTCAAATGTGGTGGGTGGGAATAGTAGCAGGTAAAGCCATCAGGTTGTAGGTTAAGTCTGCTTCGGCGTGCTAACATTTTCCTATAAATAGAGGGCTAAGTTAGAATTGAAAATCACACCAGAAATAAGTTCTCTCTCTTTCTCTCTCTAGATTATTGAGTATATTTTGTGAGTATTTAGATACTTTGTGAGTTTCTATTCATCAGTGCAAGTTTCCTTCAGTCTTATACCGATATTCCGATCAGAAGTACTGATATTTTGAGGTAAGGGGTGTTATATTCTTCTTAAAATGATATTTTCTTCAATATCATTATACCGAAATGTTGGTATGAACTTTTTATCAAATTTAGAACTTTTTGTGTCGGATTACTATTCACGTATACGGCACTATTCACGAATACGACACTATTCACGAATACGGCACTATTCACGAATACGGCATTATTCACCGAAAAATAAAATTTCTTCTTTTTGTCCAAGTTGTCTATTATGGTTACTATCTTTCATTGTATCCATGTTTTTTGTAAGACCCCGAATTTTATGAAATAAAAGTATTCAATTTTTCTATTTAGTAAATGGTTAAATTGATAACAAGTTAAAGTTAAGGGTAATATATGAAAAAAATTTTAAAATCCGCAAGGGGTTATAAAATACTCATTGTTGTCGGGGAATATTCGTTTAGTCGTGGAATATTCTTTCTGTCGGGGAATATTTGTACGACGGCGCAGCCATTTGTGGGTCCCATAACAGAATAACTGTCGGATGAAGAAAACGACAAATTTGAGTTTTTATAAATAACGGCGTAATTGTTACCGTTAACACTGTTGGAATACCCGGTGGTTAAAATACAGTAATACGCGTCGTCACATAGTAGCACACGGTATTGCACAGTATTTTTGAATTATTGATTCTTACGTAAGAAGGCACTACTCAATAATTGTTATAGTAATTACTGTTTAATATTTTATTTTATTGATTCAATAATTACTGCGATGATATTTTATATTATTGTTGCTCAATAATTGTCACTACACAGTATTTTTCATTATCAGATCAATAATTCATATTATTTGAATAATATTATTAGATAACATTATTGGCAATGTCTAGAAAGTTTTGTCTAAGGATAGGTTTGGTCACCTAATTGCGCGCCAGTAAGAAGAAATCCTTATCGGAAAGCCCCCTCTTTCCTGGGAACGGTCTAGTTGTCATAAATGTGATTCTGTAATATTATTTGTAAATAATTAATTATTGATTCATATGATAAGGAAATATTTATTTTATGTGGATATAAATGAGGGATATATTTTTGTGGTTAAAAATGAAGGAGTTAATGTTGGGGTATTTTATCTGTATTTTTGTCAGAACGGAGGTATTTAAAATCAAATTAGGATTTTTGAGATATTTTACGAGGGTTATAATTTTTAATCTGACCGTTGGATCGTGGTAATTTTTGGATATGTTATACATATATAAGTTGAGTATATGTCCACAAATTTTGAACCGTTAAAAATGAACGTATGATTTGTTATGAATTTTACGAGATGACTGGTTCAGAAATTGTTGAATTTTCACAGTTAATCATTTTGGTAGAAAATTCTAGAATTGGTGGGCCCCACTCTTGGTTGGTGAAGAAATGTGCTGAGATTTTTATTCAAATGTGGTAGGTGGGAATAGTAGCAGGTAAAACCATCAGGTTGCAGGTTAAGTCTGCTTCGGCGTGCTAACATTTTCCTATAAATAGAGGGCTAAGTTAGAATTGAAAATCACACCAGCAACATAAGCTTTCTCTCTTTCTCTCTCTATATTATGAAGAATATTTTGTGAGTATTTACATACTTTGAGAGTTGCTATTCAGTGCAAGTTTCCTTTGGCTTTGCATTCCAGTCAGAAATACTGCACTTTTGAGGTAAGGGATAGTAAGGGATTTTAAGGGTTATTATATTTTTCAGTTCGTAATTCTTCTGGCCTTCAGAAAATTCTGGAAAAATTTGAGATGATATTTTGATGAGTTTTAGTGATTGTGTCCAAAAATGGTGATTTTTGGATGTATAGATTAAGAGTTATGAATTTTACGGGAAAAGACTATTTTAAAAGTAACCGCTTATAACTCCTTGTGGTTAACTCCAAAATTGATGAAATTTTTATTGGAATTATATCTATATAATATCAGTGTACTCTGTTAATTTCGGAATTTTTGGATAAAAGTACAATTTATGATAAATGTCTAAATATTCGACGGTTTTGGCCATATGAAAAATAGTAAATAAATTTTAAAAAATTCTGAGAAAAATATATGTTCAATATTGGACTATATTCTACTAAATCTCAGAGAAGAAATATTTTTGGAACTGATTTGCTATTTTTCATGAAAATAGACTAGTTATGAGTAAATAAATTAAATATGTTATGTGAAGTAAGAAAATTGAAAAATAGGATTTTATGGCTTGAGAATCCTATATGAGGTATATGCAGATTTTTGTTGAGGGTTTTGGTTATTGGTGATGAAACCTTATGAGTTTGGAATTTTAGGATGATTAAATGCATTATTTAGTAAAGTGTAAACAATTAAAATAAATTGTTTATAAGTTTAAGAAATGTTATTTCAATATCATTAAACCGAAATATTGGTATGAATTTTATTGTGAAATTTCTACCTTTTTGTGTCGAGTTTACTATTCATGAGTTACTATTTACGAGTTACTATTAACGACAAAATTTGGTTTCTTTTTCTGACCAAAATATAGTTGATTTATGAATATTACTCTTGAGATTAAATCTATATGTTGATTATATTGATTTTATTATCATATATAATATTTTTATAATCCTAATGATGATATTTCTCTTTGACTTGAGTGTAAAGATGGGTAGATTTTTGGTATGATCATGACTATGGGTTCCCTTTGGCCAGTAGTGCAAAGTTGAATTGTTGATTGGTATGATCATGACCATTAAATTTATAAGTGAATATCTTTAGCTTAACTGCAAAGCTGAATTGATCAACATGGTTATAATTATTGTTTACATAAATTCTGAAATGATTATATATTTCTTTGAGATATGAATATATTGGCCTGTAGTGCAAATAGGAACTGTTGATGAATATATTTGGCCTGTAGAGCAAAGCTGAATTATTGATGAATATCTTTGACCTGTAGTGCAAAGATGAATTGTTGATGAATATCTTTGGCCCGTAGTGCAAAGATGACATGTTGTTGAATATCTTTGGCCAGTAGTGTAAAGATGAACATGTGTTGAGATGAACATGACCAACTAATGATACAAATGAATAACTTTGGCCGTAGTGCAAAGATGAAGTTATTAGTATGATTATGAACAGGAAATGTGATTTGGTATAACCATGATCTTTGATGTTTCAGGTAAAGACAGGTGATAAAAATATTCTTCGTCCTTGGTGCGAAGAAAAATTTAAAATCACAATTATGATTATGAGTTATTCATATGATTGTGAAAAGGAAATGTTGAGTGATGTTACAGGGATAAAACATTGTTGGTGGATTTTTAACATGGAGAAGATAATAGACTTTATAGTCTATTTGACTCTTCTAATGGATTGCTCGTTCCGCTGCAACTATGGTTGAAAATTTTTATTATCTACCATATGTTCTAAATCTCTGATTTATTACTAATGAAGGCTATTGATAATTTAATTATCTTTAGTCATGATATTCTTTACTGAGCTAGTTGTGCTCACCCTTTTTCTTCACAATTCCTTTCAGGTAATAAGAGTGTAGCTGGGTCGAGCGGGGGTAACAAGGGAATAGAACGGTGGTCTCTAGCTGTGGAGTTCTCCCTAAGCAGTATAGAAAAGTTCATTTAGTAGTTATATTTGGTGAATCCAGTAGGGTAAGGCGTACCCAATGTTGGAAGGGTGTTTTGCCACTATCCTACAAGATGTCTAATGACATACAATCTCGTGTCATCATAAGACAGGGTTGTGCTCATCCACTTGCTGAGTATATTTACGAGTACTACCTATATAATCTTGGTGTTTGTTTGAAGTATAATTCTCAATTAGAGACAGTGGAGATAATGATAAGTCAAGAGAAGACTCACCATTGGTAAGAATATGATAGTAATCTTCTCGTTTTTCTTTGGGGTATATTGGGTCAACCAAGGATAATTCTGTGGTCATATGATATCTATCACAACCTAGAAGCATGGCCTCCCATGTACCAAGATTTCTTTGAGCACTTCCCAAAGATTCTAATTTCTAAAACAGTCTTTGACTATACCTTTATGTAAGGTGCCACTGTGAGGTGCTGTCCACGGTTGGGACATGTGTCACATTTGGTATATATTTGTATCCAAACTCACAGCATATGTGTTGTTGTATTTTGCACGATAATTGTTGTAAAAAAGTTATAGTTATTTTCTGTACCATGTATTTGGCGACTCAGAATAGGTGGGATGGAATGGACCTATTTTGGGGTCGTCACAGTTGGTATCAGAGCTTAGGGATATGGTCTCTGGCAGAGATCGGAGAATATAACTAGGAGGGGAGAGATGAGTAAATTCTTCGCTAGTGTGTCCTACCTAAGCTTATTTGTTGGTCAGTCATAATATCGGGATATTATGTGATATGTTAATTTATTAAATTAACCCTTATTTTGAAGCTATATTCTAGAATGATATTTGAAATTTAGGAGATGAACAATGGAGAAATTCTGATGACAGGAAAGATGGAATCTGAAATGAAAGGAAGGTATTCTCAACTATTTGAAATACCAGGTACGTAAATTTCGGGGACGAAATTTCATAAGGAGGGAAGATTGTAAGACCGCGAATTTTATGAAATAAAAGTATTCATTTTTTCTATTTAGTAAATGGTTAAGTTGATAACAAGTTAAAGTTAAGGGTAATATATGAATTTTTTTTTTTTAAATACGCAAGTGGTTATAAAATACTCATTGTTGTCGGGAAATATTCGTTTAGTCGTGGAATATTCTTTCTGTCGATAAATATTCGTAAGACGGCGCAGCCATTTGTGGGCCCCATAACAGAATAACTGTCGGATGAAAAAAATGACAAATTTGAGTTTTTATAAATAACGGCGTAATTGTTACCGTTAACACTGTTGGAATACCCGGTGGTTAAAATACAGTAATACGCGTCGTCACACAGTAGCACACGGTATTGCACAGTATTTTTGAATTATTGATTCTTACGTAAGAAGGCACTACTCAATAATTGTTATAGTAATTACTGTTTAATATTTTATTTTATTGATTCAATAATTACTGTGTTGATATTTTATATTATTGTTGCTCAATAATTGTCACTGCACAGTATTTTCCATTATCAGATCAATAATTCATATTATTTGAATAATATTATTAGATAACATTATTGGCAATGTCTAGAAAGTTCTGTCTAAGGAGAGGTTTGGTCACCTAATTGCGCGCCAGTAAGGAGAAATCCTTATCGGAAAGCCCCATCCTTCCTAGGAACGGCCTGGTTGTCATAAATGTGATTCTGTAATATTATTTGTGAATAATTAATTATTGATTCATATGATAAGGAAATATTTATTTTATGTGGATATAAATGAGGGATATATTTTTGTGATTAAAAATAAAGGAGTTAATGTTGAGGTATTTTATCTGTATTTTTGTCAGAACGGAGGTATTGAAAATCAAATTAGGATTTTTGAGATATTTTACGAGGGTTATAATTTTTAATCCGACCGTTGGATCGTGGTAATTTTTGGTTATGTTATACATATATAAGTTGAGTATATGTCCACAAATTTTGAACCGTTAAAAATGAACGTATGATTTGTTATGAATTTTACGAGATGACTGGTTCAGAAATTGTTGAATTTTCAGAGTTAATCATTTTGGTAGAAAATTCTAGAATTGATGGGCCCCACTCTTGGTTGGTGAAGAAATGTGCTGAGATTTTTATTCAAATGTGGTAGGTGGGAATAGTAGCAGGTAAAACCATCAGGTTGCAGGTTAAGTCTGCTTCGGCGTGCTAACATTTTCCTATAAATAGAGGGCTAAGTTAGAATTGAAAATCACACTAGAAACATAAGCTTTCTCTCTTTCTCTCTCTATATTATGAAGAATATTTTGTGAGTATTTAGATACTTTGAGAGTTGCTATTCAGTGCAAGTTTCCTTTGGCTTTGCATTCCAGTCAGAAATACTGCACTTTTGAGGTAAGGGATAGTAAGGGATAATAAAGGATTTTAAGGGTTATTATATTTTTCAGTTCGTAATTCTTCTGACCTTCAGAAAATTCTGGAAAAATTTGAGATGATATTTTGATGAGTTTTAGTGATTGTGTCCAAAAATGGTGATTTTTGGATGTATAGATTAAGAGTTATGAATTTTACGGGAAAAGACTATTTTAAAAGTAACCGCTTATAACTCCTTGTGGTTAACTCCAAAATTGATGAAATTTTTATTGGAAGTATATCTATATAATATCAGTGTACTCTGTGAATTTCGGAATTTTTAGATAAAAGTATAATTTATGATAAATGTCTAAATATTCGACGGTTTTGGCCATATGAAAAATAGTAAATGAATTTTAAAAAATTCTGAGAAAAATATATGTTCAATATTGGACTATATTCTACTAAATCTCAGAGAAGAAATATTTTTGGAACTGATTTGCTATTTTTCATGAAAATAGACTAGTTATGAGTAAATAAATTAAATATGTTATGTGAAGTAAGAAAATTGAAAAATAGGATTTTATGGCTTGAGAATCCTATATGAGGTATATGCAGATTTTTGTTGAGGGTTTTGGTTATTGGTGATGAAACCTTATGAGTTTGGAATTTTAGGATGATTAAATGCATTATTTAGTAAAGTGTAAACAATTAAAATAAATTGTTTATAAGTTTAAGAAATGTTATTTCAATATCATTAAACCGAAATATTGGTATGAATTTTATTGTGAAATTTCTACCTTTTTGTGTCGAGTTTACTATTCATGAGTTACTATTTACGAGTTACTATTAACGACAAAATTTGGTTTCTTTTTCTGACCAAAATATAGTTGATTTATGAATATTACTCTTGAGATTAAATCTATATGTTGATTATATTGATTTTATTATCATATATAATATTTTATAATCCTAATGATGATATTTCTCTTTGACTTGAGTGTAAAGATGGGTAGATTTTTGGTATGATCATGACTATGGGTTCCCTTTGGCCAGTAGTGCAAAGTTGAATTGTTGATTGGTATGATCATGACCATTAAATTTATAAGTGAATATCTTTAGCTTAACTGCAAAGGTGAATTGATCAACATGGTTATAATTATTGTTTACATAAATTCTGAAATGATTATATATTTCTTTGAGATATGAATATATTGGCCTGTAGTGCAAATATGAACTGTTGATGAATATATTTGGCCTGTAGAGCAAAGCTGAATTATTGATGAATATCTTTGACCTGTAGTGCAAAGATGAATTGTTGATGAATATCTTTGGCCCGTAGTGCAAAGATGACATGTTGTTGAATATCTTTGGCCAGTAGTGTAAAGATGAACATGTGTTGAGATGAACATGACCAACTAATGATACAAATGAATATCTTTGGCCGTAGTGCAAAGATGAAGTTATTAGTATGATTATGAACAGGAAATGTGATTTGGTATAACCATGATCTTTGATGTTTCAGGTAAAGACAGGTGATAAAAATATTCTTCGTCCTAGGTGCGAAGAAAAATTTAAAATCACAATTATGATTATGAGTTATTCATATGATTGTGAAAAGGAAATGTTGAGTGATGTTACAGGGATAAAACATTGTTGGTGGATTTTTAACATGGAGAAGATAATAGACTTTATAGTCTATTTGACTCTTCTAATGGATTGCTCGTTCCGCTGCAACTATGGTTGAAAATTTTTATTATCTACCATATGTTCTAAATCTCTGATTTATTACTAATGAAGGCTATTGATAATTTAATTATCTTTAGTCATGATATTCTTTACTGAGCTAGTTGTGCTCACCCTTTTTCTTCACAATTCCTTTCAGGTAATAAGAGTGTAGCTGGGTCGAGCGGGGGTAACAAGGGAATAGAACGGTGGTCTCTAGCTGTGGAGTTCTCCCTAAGCAGTATAGAAAAGTTCATTTAGTAGTTATATTTGGTGAATCCAGTAGGGTAAGGCGTACCCAATGTTGGAAGGGTGTTTTGCTACTATCATACAAGATGTCTAATGACATACAATCTCGTGTCATCATAAGACAGGGTTGTGCTCATCCACTTGCTGAGTATATTTACGAGTACTACCTATATAATCTTGGTGTTTATTTGAAGTATAATTCTCAATTAGAGACAGTGGAGATAATGATAAGTCAAGAGAAGACTCACCATTGGTAAGAATATGATAGTAATCTTCTCGTTTTTCTTTGGGGTATATTGGGTCAACCAAGGATAATTCTGTGGCCATATGATATCTATCACAACCTAGAAGCATGGCCTCCCATGTACCAAGATTTCTTTGAGCACTTCCCAAAGATTCTAATTTCTAAAACAGTCTTTGACTATACCTTTATGTAAGGTGCCACTGTGAGGTGCTGTCCACGGTTGGGACATGTGTCACATTTGGTATATATTTGTATCCAAACTCACAGCATATGTGTTGTTGTATTTTGCACGATAATTGTTGTAAAAAAGTTATAGTTATTTTCTGTACCATGTATTTGGCGACTCAGAATAGGTGGGATGGAATGGACCTATTTTGGGGTCGTCACAGTTGGTATCAGAGCTTAGGGATATGGTCTCTGGTAGAGATCGGAGAATATAACTAGGAGGGGAGAGATGAGTAAATCCTTCGCTAGTGTGTCCTACCTAAGCTTATTTGTTGGTCAGTCATAATATCGGGATATTATGTGATATGTTAATTTATTAAATTAACCCTTATTTTGAAGCTATATTCTAGAATGATATTTGAAATATAGGAGATGAGCAATGGAGAAATTCTGATGACAGGGAAGATGGAATATGAAATGAAAGGAAGGTATTCTCAACTATTTGAAATACCAGGTACGTAAATTTCGGGGACGAAATTTCATAAGGAGGGGAGATTGTAAGACCGCGAATTTTATGAAATAAAAGTATTCATTTTTTCTATTTAGTAAATGGTTAAGTTGATAACAAGTTAAAGTTAAGGGTAATATATGAATTTTTTTTTAAAATACGCAAGTGGTTATAAAATACTCATTGTTGTCGGGAAATATTCGTTTAGTCGTGGAATATTCTTTCTGTCGGGAAATATTCGTAAGACGGCGCAACCATTTGTGGGCCCCATAACAGAATAACGGTCGGATGAAAAAAATGACAAATTTGAGTTTTTATAAATAACGGCGTAATTGTTACCGTTAACACTGTTGGAATACCCGGTGGTTAAATTACAGTAATACGCGTCGTCACACAGTAGCACACGGTATTGCACAGTATTTTTGAATTATTGATTATTACGTAAGAAGGCACTACTCAATAATTGTTATAGTAATTACTATTCAATATTTTATTTTATTGATTCAATAATTACTGCGTTGATATTTTATATTATTGTTGCTCAATAATTGTCACTGCACAGTATTTCCCATTATCAGATCAATAATTCATATTATTTGAATAATATTATTAGATAACATTATTGGTAATGTCTAGAAAGTTCTGTCTAAGGAGAGGTTTGGTCACCTAATTACGCGCCAGTAAGGAGAAATCCTTATCGGAAAGCCCCCTCTTTCCTAGGAACGGCCTGGTTGTCATAAATGTGATTCTGTAATATTATTTGTGAATAATTAATTATTGATTCATATGATAAGGAAATATTTATTTTATGTGGATATAAATGAGGGATATATTTTTGTGGTTAAAAATGAAAGAGTTAATGTTGAGGTATTTTATCTGTATTTCTGTTGGAACGGAGGTATTAAAAATCAAATTAGGGTTTTTAAGATATTTTACGAGGGTTATAATTTTTAATCCGACCGTTGGATCGTGGTAATTTTTGGATATGTTATACATATATAAGTTGAGTATATGTCTGATAAGTAGGTTTTATACCTACTTATCCGGTATCTTTTACTTGAATTAGTTGCTTATATTCATGTGTCTTAGTTACTTTTCATGCATTTTATGTTCATTTTGTAGGTTATACGTTTGGAAGCGGTTTGAGCGATTATTGGTAAAGAAAAGCAAGGAAAACGCAAAGAAAAGCAATGTTTGGGCTTTCATGTTCATTTCAAGTTCTTGGTTTGGAACTTGGACTACATTGTAGAGCTTCTTCTTAGCTTTTCGGAACATCTTAAATCATTCCAATCGGAGTTCGGATGCAAGAGTTATGACATGTATACCAACGGACGTCGAACGTCACTATTTTGGATGATCATTTGCACAGCAGTCACTTCCAGCCCAATTTCGACCTTAATCCGTTTGTTATTTCTCAATTCTCAAAGAATAAAAGTTGTAGATCTCGTCGATATCTTCGATTTGATATATGGCAGGCCTCGTAATTCTTCATGGATCAAAAGTTATGGCTGTTTTCCCATGGGACGTCAGAGCAAAAAATTTTCCGTCACAAAACTGCCGCCGGGGTGGGCATCCAAGTCACAAGTCAGTACCATAGCCCGCCGGGGCGGGCCCAACACAGCTAAAAACCCCCGCTGTGGCGGGGGTAGCCCAGAAAAAGTGCGGAATTCGCAAATTTTGTCCAATTTGAGTCCGAAAAGGATTATTTCGATCCAATTTGCACTAGGACTTCTAAGAGAACTTCCAAGAGGACTTTAAGACATATGAAGAGACTTATATAAGGATGAGAATCACAAGGATTAAAGAAAAAAAGGAGAGACTAGAGAGAGGATTCAATTAGATTAGATTAGAGTAAATTAGATCAAAATCATAGTTCTAAATAGTTTTGGAGATTGAAGCGACTTGGAGACCATTGAAGATCAAGAGCAGGAGCTTGAGGAAGATGAAGATCTACTGACAACAGATTTATTCTTTACTCTACTCTTATTTTTATCTTTCAATGTGTATTCAATTGTGGATTCTTAGTTTTAATTCAATAATCATGAACTAATTCTTTGTTTGAGATTACAATGGATCTTATTGTGTAGTTTGTTTTAATATGCTTCGTTATCAATTATTATGTTCTATTGTGAGAATTGTCTATTGTGATTTGAACTTAATTGTTTAATTGATTGGCCATCAATTACCGTGATAATCTATATGAACTCGAGAGATGAAGTATTGATTTAGATCTTATCATAATAGCATGTGTCATGAATTTTGTCGATAGCATATTTGTGATTATTGTTAAGGTAGAGATACGCTTGGCATCATATGTAATCGGATAGAGAACTTATTCTTCAACCTTCTTCAATTGTAATTCACATAGAGATATAGTGGGTTAGTTGATTAAGGTGTTTAACGGATTTCTATCTTAATTGTGGATTGACGTTAATATGGGTATTATGCATCGAGAGGTGGTTTTATCTGCTTTAGTGTTCTTGATTAACAATTCAGTATAGAAAATAATTGATACGAAGTGTGTTAACTTAAATGAAGCGATAAGTGAAGTTGTTGTGACGCCCCCAAAATAGGTCCCCCAAAATAGGTCCATTCCACCCAACCTATTCTGAGTCGCCAAATACATGGTATAGAAAATAACTACAACTTTATTATTACAATTGTCGTGCAAAATACGACAACACATATACTGTGAGTTTAAATACAAATATTGTCATCTAGACAGTATTCATACTCAACTAAGAACTCATTATACTTATTGATACACTATTTTATAAAATAGTGAGGACTACTAAAATAACTGTCTTGAACCATCATTCCATACCCCGACTAGTACTCGCTACATTCTCGCCTCCTGAGAAGAAAAATGGAACAACAAGGAAAAGGATGAGCTCAACTAGCCCAGTAAAGAATATTGTGACTAAGATAATATACAACAAATTATCGTTAGCCTTCAACAGGGAAAAATCTAATAGAATACAATAGACAACAAGTTTTAAATCAATAACTGCAGCGGAAACAGCAAACCATTAGAAGAGTCAAGTAGAGAATGAGTTCTACTATCTTCTAAGATTTAAAAGTCCATCATCAATATTTTATCCCTGTAACAACAATCAATAACCATCTTTAATCAAATATTCATCTTTGCACTACAGGCCAAAGATATTCATTTGTATCACCAGTCGATCATGTTCATCTCAACACCTGTTCATCTTTGCACTACGGGCCAAAGATATTCATCAGAAATCATCAATCTTTGCACTACAGGCCAAAGATATTCAATTATATCATCATTAGGACTGAAGATGATGAAAAATATTTTAAAGGAAACGAATCCAGTGAAGCAAAAGAACAAATATTAGGGATTCGTATTACAGTTTATCCATGTCCAAAAATACCTCATAAATAATCATAGTGGAGTAAAATTCAAGAATGATCAAAACATGGATACAATCAAAGCTAGTATCCAGAATAGATATTTTGGACGAAAAGAAGAAAATTTTATTTTTCGGTGAATAGTAACTCGTGAATAGTAACTCATGAATAGTAACTCGTGAATAGTAACTCGTGAATAGTAACCCCGACATGAAAAGTTCTAAATTTGATAAAAAGTTCAGATCAATACTTCGGCATAATGATATTGAAGAAAATAATATCATTTAAGAAGAAATAACATCCCTTACCTCGGAAATACGGTACTTCTGACTGGAATACTAGATATAGTGCTGAAGGAAACTTGCACCGTATAGCAACACTCAAAGTATCAAATACTCACAAGAATATGCTCGATATAGAGAGAGAAAGAGAGAGAAACTTGTGTTTCTGGTGTGATTTTCAATTCTAACCTAAGCACCCTATTTATAGAAAAATGCTTAGAACACCAAAGCAGAAAATTTAATAAATTAATAATATAATTTCTTAATTTCCTTAGCACACCACATCAGCTGATTTCCACCATTAACATGTGCCACTCAAATGTCAAAAACGTTTTTCTTAATAAAAATAATTAAAACTTTCAAAAATCAATTATTTCGGAACTTCAGAACTTCAATAATTCATAATAAATAGCCCTTTTATCAGAAAATTCGAATCTCGCGAGTTTTTATAGGAAATTCAATTATCTACAACTTTGCAGAAGAAAGTGTTTCCAAATTCCAAACAGAAATTGACCGAAATCCACAAACGGGCGATTTTTCAGTCAATAATAAATTTTCGGTCAAGAATTGTGTCCACCAACACACAAAACATGTGTTAATCATTTAATGCCACAAAAATACTCTTCCTCCTCATATACTCATATATCCCACATTCATTGTAAAAATATCATCATCAATAATATATTTAAATGAATTATTTTATCAGAAAAAGATAAAATATTAATTTTCAACAATTGTCACATTAAAAATTTTCTCCATCTATATCCACATAAAATCAATATTTTCCTCATCATATAAATCAATAATTAATTATACACAAATAATATTACAGAATCACAGTACTGGCAACCAGGCCGTTCCCAGGAAAGAGGGGGCTTTCCAATAAGGATCTCTCCTTACTGGCGCGCAATTAGATGACCAAACCTCTCCTTAGACAGAACTTTCTAGACATTGCCAATAATATTATCTAATAATATTATTCAGATAATATGAATTATTGCTCCGATAATAGAAAATACTGTGTAGTGACAATTATTAAAACAACAATAATATAAAATATCAACGCAGCAATTATTGAATCAATAAAATACAATATTGAACAGTAATTACTGTAACAATTATTGAGTAGTGCCTTCTTACGTAAGAATCAATAATTGGTGCAATATCGTGTGCTATTGTGCAACAACGCGTATTACTGTGCTTTAACCACCGGGTATTCTAACAGTATTAACGGTAACAACTACGCCGTTATTTATAAACAACTTGTTTTTGTCATTTTCTTCATCCAATCGCTTTCCGTTATGGGGCCCACACAAGGCTGCGCCGTCGTACGAATATTCCCCGACAACAAGAATATTCCACGACCAAACAAATATTTCCCGACAACAATGAATATTTTAGGACCACTTGCTTATTTGAAATATTTGCGCCTTTTACCCATAACTAACCACATTAATCAAATCAACCCTTACTATTTCAAAATAATAAATAGAGGAATTTAAATTTCATTTATTAATAATTTGGGGTCTTACAACCTCCCCTCCTTATGAAATTTCGTCCTCGAAATTGACATACGTACCTGGTGTTTCGAAAAGATGAGGATACCTCGCTTTCATTTCCGTTTCCAACTCCCAGGTCATTTCCTCAATAGCATGGTTTCTCCACAAAACTTTAACTTGTGGTAAGACCTTCGTGCGTAGGACATGCTCCTTCCTATCCAAGATCTTGACAGGTACCTCTTCGTACGTTAAGTCTTCGGCTATCTCGTTCGGCTCTAACTCAATAACGTGGTTCGGGTCGTTCACATATTTACGTAACATCGATACGTGAATAACGTTATGAACACGTGACATACTTAGCGTTAAGGCGAGTCTATAGGCCACAGTTCCTACTCGATCGAGGATTTCAAATAAATCGAAGGCTTGAGCTTTCTTCTCTTCATCGACTCTTACTTCTAGAATAACACATTCTTGCACCTTCTTCTTTATATTCATCAGCTCCAGGTCTGTAGCTTGAGCGGCTTTAACGTTATCGATTAAAGTCGATTTTACTCGTATATCATCACGTGGGTCCCTAGAGTCATTAACTCTATCTCTATCATTTATAAATTATACAAAATAGGTCTTTGTGTTCAACAATATTGCACTCGTACTCGCATACGATCAATACGTCAGCTACCACGTTTACTTTTCTAGGATGGTATTGGATGGTGTGATCGAAATCTTTCAACAGCTCGAGCCAACGTCGGTGTCGCATGTTGAATTCTTGGAAGCTCTTCTCGCATTCCTCGGTCCATTCGAAGTTTGTATCTTTTCGAGTCAGCTGAGTTAATGGAGTAGCGATTCGAGAAAATCCTTTTACGAATCTCCGATAATAACTAGAAAGCTACGTATTTCGATTACTGACTTAGGTTGCTCTCAACTGTGACTCATTTCCCAATCTTGGATAGCACGTCACAATGACACCTATCAGTTTACTACCACACGAATATGGTATCCCCTACGGAGAGTCTGGCTTCAGTGCATTCCACAAAGGAAGTCACCAGATAGAGGCTCGGTTATCAACTTCTATAGTTGAATTTTTAACTCCTGAAGTTCAATAGGAGTCATTCGATATGAGATTTTAGAAATGGGTTTTGTACCGGGTTAAAAGTCGATACAAAATTCAATATCACGCTCTGGGAGTAAGCCAAGAAATTCTTCAGGAAATACGTCAGGAAACAAACAACAGAAATATCACTCAAATCTGACGTATTTTTGTTCAAGTCCATGACATGGGCTAAGAAAGCTTGACATCCGTTTTTCAATAAACGAATGACTTTACGGTTTGATATGAAAGAGTTTGACTTCAATGGTTTGGTTGCTTGAATTTGAATAACAGGTTGCTTAGGAATATGAAAACTAACAACCTTACGAAAGCAATCAATTTTGGCATGATGAGTAGTTAACCAATCAATTCCTAAAATCACATAAAAAGTAAGTATCTTTAAAGAGATAAGATCAACAGGTAATGTGATGGTGCCAACCTGGATCAAACAAGATTTATAAACAGTGGATGTAACGAAAGTTTCTCCTAACGGAGTTTCAACAGATAAGTCAAAGTCTAATTTCTCCGGAGTCAAGTTTAAACGTTGAACGCAAGCAAGAGATAAATGAATGGGTAGAACCGGTATCTAATAAGATATAGACTTTGCAAAAATTTCAAATTAACTAACCCGTGCTAACTTCATTCGGGTTCCTCGCATTATGACCAGTCACGAAAAATGCTCTTCCAGGAACCGTTGATTTTGACTTTTCTGGGACAACTTTTTGAGTCACCACCCCCGTTGGACTTGGTTTCGCTACAGTGCAATCTCGAGCGATATGTCCTTCCTTTCCATAATTATAACATACCTTAAACTGTTGTGGGCAGTTTGGGCTGATATGTCCTTCTTTTCCGCACTTATAGCATATGACCGGTGGTCGCTCTCCTCCCTTAGAACCAGTTGCTGCTGGTGCTGACGTCTTCGTATTATCATTGTTGAATCTCCTCTTTTTAAAATCTCCTCCCGACTCGCTTCTTCTATATTCATGGCCACGATTACCACCAGAGTGGTTGCCGTTCTTGTCCGTATTCTTCTTTCTCCACTGGTTATCGTTGTTCTGATGACTGCTGTCACCGGTATAATCCTGGTTGTGGTCCCTCGATTGATCATACTCGCTATCTCGCTCTAATAATTGAGCCCTGTTGACAACATCTGAATAGAGAGAAAATTTATGAGAAATGAGATATTGACGTATGCCGGGTTTCAAACCTCTCAGAAACATCCGCGTCATACGTTCCTCATTCTCTACCAAATGAGGTGCAAACCTGGACAACTCTGTAAATTTCGCCTCGTATTGGGACACCGTCATGTTATTCTGCTCCAGTCTAATAAACTCTACCTCCTTCATATGACGAATACTTTCAGGAAAGTACTTGTCATTGAATAGTTTCTAAAATGTCTCCCAAGACATGTTGAGTGCGGCTGGATGGGTACGCTTCACAGACTTCCACCAGTAGTCTGCTTCGCCACGGAACATAAAGGTGGCGAATGGAACCTTCTGTTCCTCCGCACATCCCAAGACATCGAATATCTTGGTAATTTGCTTGACCCACGTCTCCGCCTTCATCGGATCCGGCTTTCCCCAGAATTCTGGTGGTCCCAACTCTTTGAACTGCTTGGCTGTGACAAGCCGCGCATTGCTATCATTTCCACCCGTATTTTGTACACGAGTCTCCCTCGTCTGGTTTTGCATGAACTGAAAAAAACTCCTAAACATCCCGTCGTTCATCGTCTGCTCAGTGGTGTTGTTTACAGGAGGAATATTGCCAGCCTGTTGCACGTTCTCCTCGTTGGTGAGCAAAGGTGTCTTCACGGTCTCATTTACTCCACTGTTAACATTCTCAATCGACATTCTCAAATACTGCCATAAACAAGGGTTAATTTAACAAATTAACAAATCACATAATATCCCTATATTATGACCGACCAACAGATAAGCTTAGGTAGGACATACTAGCGAAAGATTTACTCGTCTCTCCCCTCATAGTTCTATTCCCCGATCTCCTCTAGAGATCATATCCCTAAGCTCTGATACCAACTGTGACGCCCCCAAAATAGGTCCATTCCACCCAACCTATTTTGAGTCGCCAAATACATGGTACAGAAAATAATTACAACTTTATTATTACAATTGTCGGCAAAATACGACAACACATATACTGTGAGTTTAAATACAAATATTATCATCTAGACAGTATGCATACTCAACTAAGAACTCATTATACTTATTGATACACTATTTTACAAAATAGTGAAGACTACTAAAATAACTGTCTTGAACCATCATTCCATACCCCAACTAGTACTCGCTACATTCTCGCCTCCTGAGAAGAAAAATGGAACAACAAGGAAAAGGATGAGCTCAACTAGCCCAGTAAAGAATATTGTGACTAAGATAATATACAACAAATTATCGTTAGCCTTCAACAGGAAAAAATCTAATAGAATACAATAGACAACAAGTTTTAAATCAATAACTGCAGCGGAAACAGCAAACCATTAGAATAGTCAAGTAGAGAATGAGTTCTACTATCTTCTAAGATTTAAAAGTCCATCATCAATATTTTATCCCTGTAACAACAATCAATAACCATCTTTAATCAAATATTCATCTTTGCACTACAGGCCAAAGATATTCATTTGTATCACCATCGATCATGTTCATCTCAACACCTGTTCATCTTTGCACTACGGGCCAAAGATATTCATCAGAAATCATCAATCTTTGCACTACAGGCCAAAGATATTCAATTATATCATCATTTAGGACTGAAGATGATGAAAAATATTTTAAAGGAAACGAATCCAGTGAAGCAAAAGAACAAATATTAGGGATTCGTATTACAGTTTATCCATGTCCAAAAATACCTCATAAATAATCATAGTGGGGTAAAATTCAAGAATGATCAAAACATGGATACAATCAAAGCTAGTATCCAGAATAGATATTTTGGACGAAAAGAAGAAAATTTTATTTTTCGGTGAATAGTAACTCGTGAATAGTAACTCATGAATAGTAACTCGTGAATAGTAACTCATGAATAGTAACCCCGACATGAAAAGTTCTAAATTTGATAAAAAGTTCAGATCAATACTTCGGCATAATGATATTGAAGAAAATAATATCATTTAAGAAGAAATAACATCCCTTACCTCGGAAATACGGTACTTCTGACTAGAATACTAGATATAGTGCTGAAGGAAACTTGCACCGTATAGCAACACTCAAAGTATCAAATACTCACAAGAATACGCTCGATATAGAGAGAGAAAGAGAGAGAAACTTGTGTTTCTGGTGTGATTTTCAATTCTAACCTAAGCACCCTATTTATAGAAAAATGCTTAGAACACCAAAGCAGAAAATTTAATAAATTAATAATATAATTTTCTTAATTTCCTTAGCACACCACATCAGCTGATTTCCACCATTAACATGTGCCACTCAAATGTCAAAAACGTTTTTCTTAATAAAAATAATTAAAACTTTCAAAAATTAATTATTTCGGAACTTCAGAACTTCAATAATTCATAATAAATAGCCCTTTTATCAGAAAATTCGAATCTCGCGAGTTTTTATAGGAAATTCAATTATCTACAACTTTGCAGAAGAAAGTTTTTCCAAATTCTAAACAGAAATTGACCGAAATCCACAAACGGGCGATTTTTCAGTCAATAATAAATTTTCGGTCAAGAATTGTGTCCACCAACACACAAAACATGTGTTAATCATTTAATGCCACAAAAATACTCTTCCTCCTCATATACTCATATATCCCACATTCATTGTAAAAATATCATCATCAATAATATATTTAAATGAATTATTTTATCAGAAAAAGATAAAATATTAATTTTCAACAATTGTCACATTAAAAATTTTCTCCATCTATATCCACATAAAATAAATATTTTCCTCATCATATAAATCAATAATTAATTATACACAAATAATATTACAGAATCACAGTACTGGCAACCAGGCCGTTCCCAGGAAAGAGGGGGCTTTCCAATAAGGATCTCTCCTTACTGGCGCGCAATTAGATGACCAAACCTCTCCTTAGACAGAACTTTCTAGACATTGCCAATAATATTATCTAATAATATTATTCAGATAATATGAATTATTGCTCCGATAATAGAAAATACTATGTAGTGACAATTATTAAAACAACAGTAATATAAAATATCAACGCAGCAATTATTGAATCAATAAAATACAATATTGAACAGTAATTACTGTAACAATTATTGAGTAGTGCCTTCTTACGTAAGAATCAATAATTGGTGCAATATCGTGTGCTACTGTATAACAACGCGTATTACTGTGCTTTAACCACCGGGTATTCCAACAGTATTAACGGTAACAACTACGCCGTTATTTATAAACAACTTATTTTTGTCGTTTTCTTCATCCAATCGTTTTCCGTTATGGGGCCCACACAAGGCTGCGCCGTCGTACGAATATTCCCCGACAACAAGAATATTCCACGACCAAACAAATATTTCCCGACAACAATGAATATTTTAGGACCACTTGCTTATTTGAAATATTTGCGCCTTTTACCCATAACTAACCACATTAATCAAATCAACCCTTACTATTTCAAAATAATAAGTAGAGGAATTTAAATTTCATTTATTAATAATTTGGGGTCTTACAGTTGTGATCTTAAATCTCCGTTATCTTAATTTAACTAGTGGTAATTAGAATTAGTTTACTTATAAATTGAAATTAATTCGTTTAAATAAGATTGAGTTGGTTACGGGTTAGTACTTGGTAATTTTCTATTAAATAATTCTCTGTGGGAACGATACTCTACTCATCACTTTATTACTTGTTGACCACGTACACTTGCGTGTTTTGTGCGTATTGATTTTAAACCAACAAGTTTTTGGCGCCGTTGCCGGGGAATTAATTTAATAATTATTTATCAATATTAATTTCAATCAAATTAGTCTTAATTTAAATATTTTTATTTTTAATTCTCTTCTTATATTTCTCTCATTTTAGGTACCATGGATGACTTTGAGTATCAATGGCCATACACGAACGTGACTCAACCAAAGGGAGCGGCGATGGACATGCTCGCGACAATTTCCGCATTGTCAGCAAAGTTTGACAAACTTTCGAGGAATTTGGACGTTGTTGCAGCCCAAAGGAGTCAAAGGTTTGCAGTTAATTGTGACTATTGTGCTGGCAATCACCCGAGTAATCAATGCACCATCAATCTTGGGCCGGTACAGTATGGTGGTAACTACCTCAATCAGTATGCATATGATAATTATGATCAAGTTTGGGGGTATCACCCGGATTCTTCATGGAGCTACAACTATCAAGACCAATACTCTATTCCAGATCCATCTTACACACCGAAATTTTCATGTCCACCTCCAGTGTCACATGAGACATATAATTCAAGGTTTGACGAATCGTTTTCCAAGTACGTAGCAGCAACTGAGGAGAAGATAAGTAATCAAGCGAGGTCAATTCAAAATCTTCAAAATATGGTAGATCAATTGACCAAAGCCGTAAGCAACCTTCCTCAAAATAATTGGTGTTATGACGAGGATTCCGAGATTGATGCAGTGCCCGAGCCAAATCTACGACTGGATGAGCCACAAGATATCAAAAGTGTGGAGACAATTGGGTATAATGAAATAGAGATCGGCAAAGATTTAACTTTGAGTACCAACGAAGATGAACTGATTTCATTAGTGTCACATGTACCTTCTCCGCCAAAGTTCAAGAATCCGGTTAGATTTGCAAAATCATGCCCACTTGGTAGTCATGTCGTCGGCGAATCTCTTGATGACATAAGAATGAGTACAATTTTCAATCCATGGTGGGACGAGAAAGAGAAGATAGAAAAAGAGCCCATTGTGTTTGACGCACTTCCATGCCCACATATGATCACAAACACAATGGAGATCGCACCTAGTCATTTTCCCTTATTCATGGAGATCATACCAAATCAGAGTATGCTAGGTGACTTGGAAGCGATGGCTATCACAAATGGGAACCTACCAAAAGCTATATTATTTCCGATGGATGGAGGGTTCCTCAATTACCGAAGAGGAATTGGATAGCGTTGACCAGACAGAGTCAGGCTGAAAGACTATAATTCAAGCGCTAACTGGGAGGCAACCCAGGAATTTTTTATTTATTTATTTATATGTTTTCCTAGTTTATTTAGTAGATAGGAATCTAAGTATTATTCTAATCCTTGTTGTCTCTCTTCATTGCAGGTATTTGAGGTTCAATGGATAGGAAAATGATCGTCGCCGCCAACGCCACCATCACCACAAGCTTAAATGATTACAGGGAAGTCTTCGTCCACTTTATTGCTTTATTTTACAATTAGGACATTGTAATTGTTAAGTTTGGGGGAGTTAAATAAATTAGGGTTATTTATGTTTGCATTCATATAGTGTAATTGCATAATAGTTTGCATAGTAGACCAGTTGCATAATAGTTTTTATTGATAACCAATAATAAAAAAAACAATAAAAATTGTTGTTAATAGTTAGTTTGCATATGTCCAATGGTGTCGCATTCTACAGGTTATTCTGGCAAATGATGAGATTGTGAACAAGTTAACCAATATAGTATGGATTATTAGAACTGTGATATAATTACTGTTATGAATCGATTCTTGGACTTATTTGAAACTGTTATAAAAAGGGTAGCACTAATAACATCTTTGTTGACCGGTTAGTTCAAATTGATACATAAAGGGTTTCTAAAGGATAGTGCTGGCGTGAACCAGAAAATGACAAGGATAGGCAGTGAAGGCTTAAATTAGGCAAGAACCTAAGTTTGGGGGAATATATGTGGGATATATAAGCTTTGAAAAAAAATGCAATATGTTGAGTCTTGTGGTGGGTTGAGGTGAAGCACTCCCCATAAACACAAGCGTGAGATGGAGCGTAAAACGCACTCACCAACAATCTATGGAAAAAAGAAAAAGATAAGAATAAAACGGGAAAAGTGCAAAAAGCCCCCGTATGAAAAAAAAAGAAAAAGAAAAAGAAAGTATAAGTATCCTGCATGTACCCTTGAATTTGGTTAAGTTTAATTTTAGTTGAATCGTGCCTATCTTTGAGATTTTTAAGTTTGCACCATATAATTCCTTCTAAGAAGTTGTTTATGTATTGAATTTGGGTCCGTATCAGTTATCTTTGATGTTGATCACACACGCACGCTATACCAGTGATAATCGTTCAAGAATTGAGAATTAATATGTAAGCGTGGATTGATTTTGATAATTTGTATTGTAAAGTTGCTTATTTTTTCTGAGGCCGATATGATAAATCAGTTTATGCGATGTTGTTGGATTTTATTTTAGGCATTTAGATTGTTATTGCATTTCGTTGCATTGCATTGCATTATGTTGTGTTGCTTGAGGACAAGCAACGGTTTAAATTTGGGGGTATTACACAAATTTTGAACCGTTAAAAATGAACGTATGATTTGTTATGGATTTTACGAGATGACTGGTTCAGAAATTATTGAATTTTCGGAGTTAGTCATTTTGGTAGAAAATTCTAGAATTGGTGGGCCCTACTCTTGGTTGGTGAAGAAATATGCTGAGATTTTTATTCAAATATGGTGGGTGGGAATAGTAGCAGGTAAAGCCATCAGGTTGCAGGTTAAGTCTGCTTCGGCGTGCTAACATTTTCCTATAAATAGAGGGTTAGGTTAGAGTTGAAAATCACACCAGAAACATAAGCTTTATCTCTTTCTCTCTATATTATGAAGCATATTTTGTGAGTATTTAAATACTTTGAGAGTTTCTATTCAGTGCAAGTTTCCTTTGGCTTTGCATTTCAGTCAGAAATACTATACTTTTGAGGTAAGGGATAGTAAGGGATTTTAAGGGTTATTATATTTTTCAGTTCGTAATTCTTCTAACCTTCAAAAAATTCTGAAAACATTTGAAATGATATTTTGACGAGTTTTAGTGATTGTGTCCAAAAATGGTGATTTTTGGATGTATAGATTAAGAGTTATGAATTTTACGGGAAAAGACTATTTTAAAAGTAACCGCTTATAATTCCTTGTGGTTAACTCCAAAATTGATGAAATTTTTATTGGGAGTACATGTATATGATAGAAGTATACTCTGTAAATTTTAGAATTTTTAGATAAAATTATAATTTATGATAAATGTCTAAATATTCGACGGTTTTGGCCATATGAAAAATAGTAAATGAGTTTTAAAAATTCTGAGAAAAATATATGTTCAATACGGGACTATATTTTGTTAAATCCCAGAAAAGAAATATTTTTAGAACTGATTTGGTATTTTTTATGAAAATAGACTAGTTATGAGTAAATAAATTAAATATGTTATGTGAAGTAAGAAAATTGAAAAATAGGATTTTATGGCTTAAAAATTCTATATGAGGTATATGCAGATTTTTTATGAGGGTTTTGGTTATTGGTGATGAAACCTTATGAGTTTGGAATTTTAGGATGATTAAATGCATTATTTAGTAAAGTGTAAACAATTAAAATAAATTGTTTATAAGTTTAAGAAATGTTATTTTAATATCATTATACTGAAATATTGGTATGAATTTTATTGTGAAATTTTTACCTTTTTGTGTCTGGTTTACTATTCATGAGTTACTATTTACGAGTTACTATTTACGACAAAATTTAGTTTCTTTTTCTGACCAAATTATAGTTGATTTATGAATATTACTCTTGAGATTAAATCTATATGTTGATTATATTGATTTTATTATCATATATAATATTTTTATAAACCTAATGATGATATTTCTCTTTGACTTGAGTGTAAAGATGGGTAGATTTTTGGTATGATCATGACTATAGGTTCCCTTTGGCCAGTAGTGCAAAGTTGAATTGTTGATTGGTATGATCATGACCATTAAATTTATAAGTGAATATCTTTAGCTTAAGTGCAAAGGTGAATTGATCAACATGGTTATAATTATTATTTATATAAATTCTGAAATGACTATATATTTCTTTGAGCTATGAATGTATTTGGCCTGTAGTGCAAATATGAACTGTTGATGAATATCTTTGGCCTGTAGAGCAAAGAGAATTATTGATGAATATCTTTGACCTGTAGTGTAAAGATGAACTGTTGATGAATATCTTTGGCCCGTAGTGCAAAGATGACATGTTGTTGAATATCTTTGGTCAGTAGTGCAAAGATGAACAGGTGTTGAGATGAACATGACCAACTGATGATACAAATAAATATCTTTAGCCGTAGTGCAAAGATGAAGTTATTAGTATGATTATGAACAGGAAATATGATTTGGTATAACCATGATCTTTGATGTTTCAGGTAAAGACAGGTGATGAAAATATTCTTCGTCCTGGGTGCGAAAAAAAATTTAGAATCACAATTATGATTATGAGTTATTCATATGATTGTGGAAAGGAACTGTTGAGTGATGTTATAGGGATAAAACATTGTTGGTGAATTTTTAACATGGAGAAGATAATAAACTTTATAGTCTATTTGACTCTTCTAATGGATTGCTCGTTCCGCTGCAACTATAGTTGAAAATTTTTATTATCTACCATATGTTCTAAATCTCTGATTTATTACTAATGAAGGCTATTGATAATTTAATTATCTTTAGTCGTGATATTCTTTACTGAGCTAGTTGTGCTCACCCTTTTTGTAAGACCCCAAATTATTAATAAATGAAATTTAAATTCCCTCTATTTATTATTTTGAAATAGTAAGTGTTAAATTGATTAATGAGGTTAGTTATGGGTAAAATGCGCAAATATTTCAAATAAGCAGGTGGTTATAAAATATTCATTGTTGTCGGGGAATATTCGTTTGGTCGTGGAATATTCTTCCTGTCGGGGAATATTCATACGACGGCGCAGTCTTTTGTGGGCCCCATAACGGAAAGCGATTGGATGAAGAAAACGACAAGTATATGTTTTTTATTAATAACGGCGTAGTTGTTACCGTTAATACTGTTGGAATACCCGGTGGTTAAAACACAGTAATACGCGTTGTTACACAGTAGCACACTGTATTGCACCAATTATTGATTCTTACGTAAGAAGGCACTACTCAATAATGGTTACAGTAATTACTATTCAGTATTTTATTTTATTGATTCAATAATTGCTGCGTTGATATTTTATATTACTGTTGTTTCAATAATTGTCACTACACAGTATTTCCCATTATCAGATCAATAATTCATATTATTTGAATAATATTATTAGATAACATTATTGGTAATATCTAGAAAGTTCTGTCTAAGGAGAGGTTTAGTCATCTAATTGCGCGCCAGTAAAGAAAAATCCTTATTGGGAAGCCCCCTCTTTCCTGGGAACGGCCTGGTTGTCATAAATGTGATTCTGTAATATTATTTGTGAATAATTAATTATTGATTCATATGATAAGGAAATATTTATTTTTGTGGATATAAATGAGGGATATATTTTTGTGGTTAATAATGAAGGAGTTAATGTTGAGGTTTTTATCATTATTTTTGTCGGAATTGAGGTATTAAAAATCAGGGTTTTTGAGATATTTTGCGGGGGTTATAATTTTTAATCCGACCGTTGGATCGTGGTAATTTTTGGATATGTTATACATATATAAGTTGAGTATATGACCACAAATTTTGAACCGTTAAAAATGAACGTATGATTTATTATGAATTTTACGAGATGACTGGTTCAGAAATTGTTGAATTTTCGGAGTTAATCATTTTGGTAGAAAATTCTAGAATTGGTGGGCCCCACTCTTGGTTGGTGAAGAAATGTGCTGAGATTTTTATTCAAATGTGGTGGGTGGAAATAGTTGTGACAACCCCAAAATAGGTTCATTCCATCCAACGTATTCTGAGTCGCCAAATACATGGTACAGAAAACAACTACAACTTTATTACAACAATTGTCGTGCAAAATACAACAACACATATGCTGTGAGTTTGGATACAAATATATACCAAATGTGACTCATGTTCCAACCGTGGACATCACCTTACAATAACACCTTACATAAAGGTATAGTCAAAAACTGTTTTAGAAATTAGAATCTTTGGGAAGTGCTCAAAGAAACCTTTGTACATGGGAGGCCACGCGTCTAGGTTATGATAGATATCATATGGCCACAGAATTATCCTTGGTTGACCCAATAGACCCCAAAGAAAAACGAGAAGATTACTATCATATTCTTCCCAATGGTGAGTCTTCTCTTGACTTATCATTATCTCCACTGTCTCTAATTGAGAATTATACTTCAAACAAACACCAAAATTATATAGGTAGTGCTCGTAAAGATACTCAGCAAGTGAATGAGCACAACCCTGTCTTATGATGACACGAGGTTGTATGTCATTAGACATCTTGTATGATAGTGACAAAACACCCTTCTAACGTTGGGTTCGCCTCACCCTATTTTCTTCACCAAATATAACTACTAAATGATGACCACCGTTCTATTCCCTTGTTACCCCCGCTCGACCCAGCTACACTCTTATTACCTGAAAGGAATTGTGAAGCAAAAGGGTGAGCACAACTAGCTCAGTAAAGAATATCATGACTAAAGATAATTCAATTATCAATAGCCTTCATCAACAATAAATCAGAGATTTAGAACATATGGTAAATGATAAAAATTTCAACCATAGTTGCAGCGGAACTAGCAATCCATTAGAAGAGTTAAATAGACTATAAAGTCTATTATCTTCTCCATGTTAAAAATCCACCAACAATGTTTTATCCCTGTAACATCAATCAACAGTTCTTTTCCACAATCATATGAATAACTCATAATCATAATTGTGATTCTAAATTTTTCTTCGCATCCAGGACGAAGAATATTTTCATCACCTGTCTTTACCTGAAACATCAAAGATCATAGTTATACCAAATCACAGTACCTGTTCATAATCATACTAATAAATCCATCTTTGCACTACGACCAAAGATATTCAACAACAGTTCATCTTTGCACTACAGGCCAAAGATATTCATCAACAGACCATCTTTGCACTACAGGCCAAAGATATTCAACAACAGTTCATCTTTGCACTACAGGCCAAAGATATTCATCAATAATTCATCTTTGCACTACGGCCAAAGATATTCATCAACAGTTCATATTTGCACTACAGGTCAAATATATTCATCAACAGTTCATATTTGTACTACAGGCCAAATATATTAATATCTCAAAGAAATATATAATCATTTCAGAATTTATATAAACAATAATTATAACCATGTTGATCATTTCACCTTTGCACTTAAGCTAAAGATATTCAATTATAAATTCAATGGTCATGATCATACCAGTCAACAATTCAACTTTGCACTACTGGCCAAAGAGAACCCATAGTCATGATCATACCAATAATTTATCCATCTTTACACTCAAGCGAAAGAGAATTTTAACATCAGGGTTATAAAAATGTTATATATGATAATAAAATCAATATGATCAACATAGTTTTAATCTCAAGAGTAATATTCATAACTCAACTATAATTTGGTTAGAAAAAGAAACTAATTTTTATCGTGAATAGTAACTCGTGAATAGTAACTCATGAATAGTAACTCGACACAAAAAGGTAAAAATTTCACAATAAAATCCATACCAGTATTTCGGTATAATGATATTGAAAGAATAATATTTCTTAAGCTTATAAACAATTTATTTAAATTGTTTACACTTTACTAAATAATGCATTTAATCATTCTAAAATACCAAACTCATAAGATTTTATCACCAATAATCAAAACCCTCATCAAAAATCTGCATATACCTCATATAGGATTCTCAAGCCATAAAATCCTATTTTTCAATTTTCTTACTTCACATAACATATTTAATTCATTTACTCATAACTAGTCCATTTTCATGAAAAATACCAAATCAGTTCCAAAAATATTTCTTTTCTGGGATTTAGCATAATATAGTCCCATATTGAACATATATTTTTCTCAGAATTTTTAAAACTCATTTACTATTTTTCATATGGCCAAAACCACCGAATATTTAGACATTTATCAAAAATTGTACTTTTGTCCAAAAATTCTAAAATTTACAGAGTATACTTCTATCATACACATGTACTCCCAATAAAAATTTTATCAATTTTGGAGTTAACCACAAGGAATTATAAGCGGTTACTTTTAAAATAGTCTTTTCCCGTAAGATTCATAACTCTTAATCTATACATCCAAAAATTACCATTTTTGGACACAATCAATAAAACTCATCAAAATATCATTTCAAATTTTTCCATAATTTTTGAAGATCAGAAAAATTACGAAACTGAAAATCATAACAACCCTTAAAATCCATTACTATCCCTTATTATCCCTTACCTCAAAAGAGCAGTACTTCTGACTGGATATCGGATATGATGCTGAAGAAAACTTGCACTGATGAATAGCAACTCACCAAGTATCTAAAAACTCACAAAATATGCTTCATAATATAGAGAGAGAAAGAGAGAAAGCTTATGTTTTTGGTGTGATTTTCAATTCTAACTTAGCCCTCTATTTATAGGAAAATTTTGGTAGGTTTGACCTGCAACCTGATGGCTTTACCTGCTACTATTCCCACCCACCACATTTAAAATATAATTCAGCACATTTTTTCACCAACCACAAGTGGGGCCCACCAATTCTAGAATTTTCCACCAAAAATGATTTATAACCTGATTTCTGAATCAGCCACCTCTTAAAATTCATAACAAATCATACGTTCATTTTTAACGGTTCAAAATTTGTGGGCATATACTCAACTTATATATGTATAACATATCCAAAAATTACCACGATCCAACGGTCGGATTAAAAATTATAACCCCCGTAAAATATCTCAAAAACCCTGATTTTTAATACCTCCATTCCGACAAAAATACGGATAAAAATCTCAACATTAACTCCTTCATTTTTTAACCACAAAAATATATCCCTCATTTATATCCACATAAAATAAATATTTTCTTATCATATGAATCAATAATTAATTATTTAGAAATAATATAATAGAATCACATTTATGACAACCAGGCCGTTCCCAGGAAAGAGGGGGCTTTCCAATAAGGATTTCTCCTTACTAGCGCGCAATTAGATGACCAAACCTCTCCTTAGACAGAACTTTCTAGACATTGCCAATAATGCTATCTAATAATATTATTCAAATAATATGAATTATTGATCTGATAATAGAAAATACTGTGCAGCAATAATTATTGAAACAACAATAATATAACATATCAACGCAGCAATTATTGAATCAATAAAATAAAATATTGAACAGTAATTACTGTAACAATTATTGAGTAGTGCCTTCTTACGTAAGAATCAATAATTTCAAAAATACTATGCAATACCGTGTGCTACTATGCAATAACGCGTATTACTGTATTTTAACCACCGGATATTCCAACAGTGTTAACGGTAACAACTACGCCGTAATTTGTAAAAACTCAAATTTGTCGTTTTCTTCACCCGACAGTTATTCGTTATGGGGCCCACAAATAGCTGCGCCGTCGTACGAATATTCCCCGACAGAAAGAATATTCCACGACCAAACGAATATTCCCCGACAACAATGATTATTTTATAACCACTTGCTTATTTTGAAAAAAAATTTATATTTCACCCATAACTTTAAACTTTTATCAATTTAACCATTTACTGAATAGTAATTATAAGAAAAATTGAATACCTTTATTTCATAAAATTCGGGGTCTTACAATAGTAGCAGGTAAAGCCATCAGGTTGCAGGTTAAGTCTGCTTCGGCGTGCTAACATTTTCCTATAAATAGAGGGCTAAGTTAGAATTGAAAATCACACCAGAAACAAGTTTTCTCTCTTTCTCTCTCTAGATTATTGAGTGTATTTTGTGAGTATTTAGATACTTTGAGAGTTTCTATTCATCAGAGCAAGTGTCTTTCAGCCTTATACAGGTATTCCGACCAGAAGTACTGTCTTTACGAGGTAAGGGATGTTATTTTATTCAAAAATGATATTATTTCTTCAATATCATTATGCCGAAATATTGGTTGGAAATTTTTATCAAATTTAGAACTTTTTACGTCGGGGTTACTATTCATGAGTTACTATTCACGAGTTACTATTCACGAGCTACTATTCACCGAAAAATAAAATTTTCTTCTTTTCGTCCAAAATATCTATTCTGGGTACTAGCTTTGATTGTATCCATGTTTTGATCATTCTTGAATTCTACTTCACTATGAATAATTATAAGGTATTTTTAGACATGGATAAATCGAAATACGAATCCTTAATATTTGTTATTTTGTTTCACTGGATTCGTTTTCTTTAAGATATTTTTCATCATCCTCAGTCCTAAATGATGATATTACTGAATATCTTTGGCCCGTAGTGCAAAGATGAATGATTAACTGATGAATATCTTTGGCCCGTAGTGCAAAGATGAACAGGTGTTGAGATGAACATGACCGACTGGTGATACAAATGAATATCTTTGGCCTGTAGTACAAAGATGAATATTTGATTAAAGATGGTTATTGATTGTTGTTACAGGGATAAAATATTGATGATGGACTTTTAAATCTTAGAAGATAGTAGAACTCATTCTCTACTTGACTCTTCTAATGGTTTGTTGTTTCCGCTGCAGTTATTGATTTAAAACTTGTTGTCTATTGTATTCTATTAGATTTTTCCCTGTTGAAGACTAACGATAATTTGTTCTGTATTATCTTAGTCATAATGTTCTTTACTGGGCTAGTTGAGCTCACCCTTTTCCTTTTTGTTCCATTTTTCTCAGGAGGCGAGAATGTAGCGAGTACTAGTCGGGGTATGGAATGATGGTTCTAGAAGTTACTTTAGTAGTCCTCACCATTTTTGTGAAATAATGTATCAATAATTGTAATGAAGACTTATTTGAGTGTGGATATTGTCTAAATGACAATATTTGTATTTAAACTCACAGTTCTTGTGTTGTAATAATAAAGATGTAGTTGTTTCTGTACCATGTATTTTGGCGACTCAGAATGAGTGTTGTATACCTATTTTGGGGACGTCACAGTTGGTATCAGAGCTTAGGGATATGATCTCTGGCGGAGATCGGAGAATAGAACTAGGAGGGGAGAGACGAATAAATCCTTCGCTAGTGTGTCCTACCTAAGCTTATTTATTGGTCAGTCATAATATAGGGGTATTATGTGATTTGTTAATTTATTTAATTAACCCTTGTTTTATGGCAGTATTTGAGAATGTCGACTGAGAATATTAACAGTGGAGTAAATGAGACCGTGGAGACACCGGTGCTTACCAACGAGGAGAACGTGCAACAGGCTGGCAATGTTCCTCCTGTGAACAATACCAATGAGCAGATGATGAATGATGGAATGTTTAGAAGTTTTTTGCAATTCATGTAAAACCAGACGAGGGAGACTCGTGTTCAAAATACAGGAGGAAATGATAGCAATTCACGGTTTGTCACAGCCAAACAGTTTAAAGAATTGGGACCACCAGAATTTAAGGGAAAGCCGGATCCGATCATGGCGGAAACGTGGGTCAAGCAAATTACCAAGATATTCGATGTCTTAGGATGCACGGAGGAACAGAAGGTTCCATTCACCACCTTTATGTTTCGTGGCGAGGCAGATTACTGGTGGGAGTCTGTGAAGCGTACCCATCCAACCGCACTCAGCATGTCTTGGGAGACATTTCAGAAACTATTCAATGACAAGTACTTTCCTGAAAGTATTCGTCATATGAAGGAGGTAGAGTTTATTAGACTGGAGCAGAATAACATGACGGTGTCTCAGTACGAGGCGAGGTTTACAGAGTTGTCCAGGTTTGCACCTCATTTGGTGGAGAATGAGGAACGCATGACGAGGATGTTTTTGAGAGGTTTGAAACCTGGCATACGTCAATATCTCATTTCTCATAAATTTTCTCTCTATTCAGATGTTGTCAACAGGGCTCAATTATTAGAGCGAGATAATGAGTACGGTCAACTGAGGGACCACAACCAGGATCATATCGGTGACAGCAGTCATCAGAACAATGATAACCAGCGGAGAAAGAAAAATACAGACAAGAACGGCAACCACTCTGGTGGTAATCGTGGCTATGAAAATAGAAGAAGCGAGTCGGGAGGAGATTTTAAAAAGAGGAGATTCAACAATGACAATACGAAGACGTCAGCACCAGCAGCAACTGGTTCCAAGGGAGGAGAACGACCACCGATTATATGCTATAAGTGCGGAAAAGAAGAACATGTCAGCCCAAACTGCCCACAACAGTTTAAGGTATGTTATAATTGTGGAAAGGAAGGACATATCGCTCGAGATTGCACTATAGCAAAACCAAGTCCAGCGGGGATGGTGACTCAAAAAGCTGTCCCAGAAAAGATAAAGTCAACGGTTCCTGGAAGAGCGTTTGTCGTGACTGGTCAACATGCGAGGAACCCAAACGAGGTGATCACGGGTAAGCTAATCATAAATTCATGCGAAGTTTATACCTTATTAGATACCGGTTCTACCCATTCTTTTATCTCTCCTGCTTGTGCTCAACGTTTAAACTTGACTCCGGAGAAGTTAGACTTTAATTTATCTGTGGAGACTCCGTTAGGAGAAACTTTCATCACATCCACTGTTTATAAATCTTGTGTGATCCAAGTTGGCACCATCACCTTACCTGTTGACCTTATCTCTTTAAAGATACTTACTTTTGATGTGATTTTAGGGATTGATTGGCTAACTACTCATCATGCCAAAATTGATTATTTTCGTAAGGTTGTTAGTTTTCATATTCCTAACCAACTTGTTGTACGAATTCAAATAACTAAGTCATTAAAATCAATCACTGTTATATCAAGCCATAAAGCCATTCGTTTATTAAAAAATGGATGTCAAGCTTTCTTAGCCCATGTTATGGATTTGAATAAAGACACGTCAAATTTGAATAATATTCCTGTTGTTATTGACTTTCCTGACGTATTTTCTGAAGAACTTTCCGGTCTACCCCCGGAACGAGAAATTGAATTCTTTATTGATCTTGAACCTGGTACAAAGCCCATTTCTAAAACCACATATCGAATGGCTCCTATTGAACTTCAGGAGTTAAAGGTCCAACTACAAGAGTTGTTGGACATCGGTTTCATTCGTCCTAGTACATCTCCTTGGGGTGCTCCTATTTTATTTGTAAAGAAGAAAGACGGGAGTATGCGACTTTGTATTGATTACCGGGAATTAAACCATGTCACTATTAAGAATAGGTATCCGCTACCTCGTATTGATGACCTGTTTGACCAGTTACAAGGAGCATAATTCTTTTCAAAGATCGATCTTCGTTCTGGATATCATCAGCTGAAGGTTAAAACTGAGGATATTCCAAAGACTGCCTTCAGAACTCGGTACGGGCATTATGAATTCCTAGTCATGTCTTTTGGATTGACTAATGCTCCTGCGGCTTTCATGGATATGATGAACCGAGTATTCAAGGATTATTTGGATCAGTTCGTTGTTGTCTTTATTGATGACATCCTCATATATTCCAAAAGCCGTGAAGATCATGAGCATCATTTGAAGATGGTACTCCAAAGGCTGCGTGAAAACAAGTTATATGCTAAGTTGAAGAAATGCGAGTTCTGGCTTGAGGAAGTAGCTTTTCTAGGGCACGTGGTGTCAAAACATGGAGTATCTGTTGACCCGGCGAAGATTGAAGCAATACAAAGTTGGGAGCAACCAAAGACGGTGACCGAAGTACGTAGCTTTCTAGGCTTAGCTGGTTATTATCGAAGATTCGTGGAAGGGTTTTCTCGAATCGCTACCCCGTTAACTCAGCTGACTCGGAAAGATATCAAATTCGTATGGAGCGAGGAATGCGAGAAGAGTTTTCAAGAGCTTAAGAGAAGACTCATTTCGGTACCTGTTCTGACAATACCATCTGGTTCGGATGGATTTGTTATCTACAGTGATTGTGAGGACCCCAAACTCGGATACTTGAAACACGAACTCGGTTCTTCACGATACCATTTCTATGAGCGGAATAATACTAATAATAATAACAATAATATAAAAGATCAAATTAATTTACATAATTATCAGAGTCTAACTCCCAAGTACGAAACCTTTAAACATTCATTACAACCCATGATAGATAATATATATCATAATTGTCTTAATAACATTAAACTATTACATAACATAGTAATTCGTTCATTCAGCAACCTTCCCTTTTCCTTTGTTCTTAGCAGAGTTCTCTGGTCGTTCGCACTTAGCTGAAAACATTTAAATTTAAGCAAGGATGAGCATTTGAGTGCCCAGCAAGCAATAGCAATTATATATATATATATATATATATATATATAAGCTGAAAGGATTTAACTGTTTTCTTTGTACTATTCTTCTACAACAAGTCAATAGTTGTGAAGTATTCTGAACCGATAATAATAACATAACAACTCTCTTTCAAATTTTTGAAACTACATAATGACTATATCTGGGGTTATGGTGACATGCCATGAACATTGTTTTCATTTTCGAAAAGGTTAAACAGAAATTCATCTGTAAACCGTCATAACTTACGGGCACGGGGGTGATCAGCCCGTTATGCCCTGCATTGATCAATACTACATTGCTAGAACGATATTATCGTTCATCCTTTGTCCGCCGGAGCGCATAAAAATTTTCCCGTGTAGGGATGTTCATACCTGTCTGGGTTCTAAATCAAAGGTTTTATCTTGTTCAACAATAATCTATAATTCAATATATCTGTATACGGGTAATTGACAAAGGTATATCAACATGTGATTAAATACAATGATTATCCAAGTGGGGACACTTGTTTAACCACTTCTAGAAATTAACGAACAGAATATATATGTCCGAATTATCATATACTAACATGTTGATATTCAATGAGCTTATATAATATAAAGTTCATAATCTGTACAATAATAATATAGTTTAGAAACATTCTTACTCACATCCATTGCATAAAGAAAATACAAAGGTTAGATACTTGCCTGAAGCGCTGCTTACAACTTGTAATTAAGATCTATCGCTTATCTCACGACCTATCATTAATAAGATAGTTCGTTCGATTAGAACAACATACTATAACACATAACACTGCTTATTGCAGTCAACACATAACCTAATCACATTAGCACCTATGTTTAATAGCCAATGAATCACAAATAATCACTTATACAATCAAAATATCTAAGTCCAGATCAATTTCTGAAACATGTTGGTCTACCGATAATTTTATCGGGTAATTATCGAGTCTAAGACTCTATACTATAACTTAACATTAGTACGTATCAGTCATATTATTTTTAAATGACTCAATAAAATTTTAAAACATTTATTATAATTTATCATAAATTTTCAAACATTAGAATCATATTTAAATGATTTAAATACCAATCAATTCTATTATAATAAATATTTAATTAGTATTAAACTATTAATGAAATCATTTCCAAAATATTAAAGTTATGTATAATAACTCAAAATACTTTTAAAGTATTAATATTACCCTTAAATGATTTTTAAAATATTTAAAATCATTTTTAAATAATTATCATTAATATTAAAGTATTAATGTTCTATTTATCAAAATATTAAAAGTCATTATTCATAACTTAAAATATTTTTAATTCATTTATATCCTTTTTAAATGATTTTTAAAGTAATAAAACCATTTATAAACTATTTATTTAATATAATTATTAAATAAATTTAATATCATAACTAATAACTTAATAATCATTAATATTTAATTATTAATGAAATTATCCTTTAAATATTAAAAGTTATATTTTATAACTTAAAATATTTTTAAACACTTTATTTTCATTTAATATGATTTTTAATATAATAAAATCATTTTTAATTAATTTATTTAATTCATTTAGTAAATAAATTAATTACCATTAATATCAATTTATTAATGAAATTTATCATAAAATATTAAAAGTCATTAAAAATAACTTAAAATATTTTCTTATATCATAATATAATTTTTAATGATTTTTCTAATATTAAAATCATTTTTAAATAATTTATTTAATATTATAATTAAATAAATTAAATACTTTTAATATTTCAAAAATATTAAATATTTATGAAATATATTAAAAATAATTAAAAACTAATTTTCAGAATTTTTAATAATTTTTAATAATTTATTTTGTATTTTTAATAATTAAAAACTAATTTTTTCTATTTAATAATTAATTTCTGAAAAATATTAAATAATCTGTCGCTAAAGACCACCTATAGCGACAGAACCGTCGCTATAGGTGTTCTTCATGTTCTTGGCAAAAACCCAGAACACCATAGACAGTTTCGAGGGACCATGATTGACCAAGATTAAAAGCGTGCGTGATGTGTTTCTGAACATGTTGTTGATAAGATAATGTAGTACAAGTACAAGACTACACGATCCAACAAACAACATCATCAAACCATGCATAACTAACGAGATCTGAAGCGTTGAACAAACTGTCAGAGCTGTTCTTCATTTTCTGGGTTACCCAGAAATGAAGAACAGTTTGACTGGCTCGTTTTGGGCTTCCACAACTTGTTAATCTTGTAATATTTTTGTGATTTAAAACCGGTAGTGTGTAGCTAACATGTAGGAGAGTAGATCTATCACATAATATCAACAAAAAACATAACAAAATCGTCAGATCCAAACCGGTCAAACCTCGTCAGAAACTGTGTTCATAGGTTTTCTGGGTTACCCAGAAAACCGAATCCGTGAACAATGTACCTACTTTGACCGGCCACTATGTTAAATCCATTTGATGTTTAAGGGATTTAAAAGCATGGATCTATAGTACGACTAACAGGCTACAAGATCTACTAAATATCAACATCAGAACATCTATAACATTACAGATATGAGCTTGACAAAAATGTTGTCAGACACTGCAAACTAGTTTCTGGGTTACCCAGAATTGGTCTGGTCATGGTCGGTCAACGACCTTTGACCACAAATAACTTGCAATATGTTGAAGCTATGACCTTGATTCAACTTTCAGACTAAAGAACACATACTCGACTACAACTAAAAGCTTTCAAAACACCAAAATCTATACAGATCACAGAGATATAAGGACTGACATTCACTGTCAGAAGACAAAATTTTATTTTTCCAGATTTTGTAAATCTTCAAATCCGAGCCTCTAGATGTTATGGATCTAACATCTAGCAACCCAGATCATCCTTAGACACCTTATACAACATATTTTAACAATCAAACATAACATCTAACACAGAATCGTTGGACAGAAATTCTAGGGTTCGTTTATACCTTCTTGAGAAAAATTTCTGATTCTCTGGCTTCTGTTTGTTATGGTTGATCGTGGGGCTGGTCTTGGGAACTGATATGCTAGATAAATTCGTTAGTTCTAGTGAGAGAGGGTCAAGGATGAGAGTTGGACAAAAATTAGTGTATCAAATGATTTTCTCTCTCCTTAAATCTATTTATACACTTGTTAGATGCATGAATGGCTGATGAAAGAGGCTGGTTGCTATCATTTAGAGCATGTGGAGTTGGTAAGGTTGTTCAACAACTCAAAATATGGAAAGATTTGCAAGTTATCTCAAGAAAATATCCAATGAGGGGTATTTTAGTAAACTAATAAAATAATTTAAGGGTATTCTTGTCCATGACACTTGAATCTAGATTCTAATCACTAGATTTTAAACATTAAGGTTTCCTAAATAATTTCTAGGGTTTGAACAATTATGTATAGAGTTCAATAAAAATTAAATTATAACTAAATAATTATAATTAGGGTTTTTAAATAGAAAATTAGGATTTTAAAAATATATTTAGGGTTTTCTTGATATTATTAGGTTTCCCCAATTTATGTATTAGGTTTCCTAATTAACATAATTATTTACTAAAATAATAATTAGAGTTATGATTTTAGCAATTAGGCTTTCAAATTAGAAATTAGGGTTTCTAATTTATAATTAGGATTTCTAGATTATAATTAGGGTTTAACCTAATTAATCACTTAATACACAACATAAAACATATAACATAGTTATATAACAGTCTTAAGCTCACAATTGATTTTCAATTTAGAGTTTCCCTAAGTAAAATTAGGGTTTAACCAATTAATACTAGGGTTTTGAAATTAAACACCATAATTGACCAATTATCATCAATACGTACATGCAGTACATATTCATAGCACTGAAAAATCAAAATATAATTAATATTATATTATTATTCTCATACCTTGGCAATAATCTAAAATTAGGGTTTGGATACCATATTTGATTTATTCTTCCTATTTAACCTTAATAATTAAGGTAAAATAATTAACTTAATAACCTGTACTAAAATTCATATAATAAAATAATTATTCTAATTATTCTAAAAAAATCAGTTCATATATTATTTAGATAATATATGATTATATATTTTCATGGAAAATAATTATTAAAATATTTCTACCATAAATTGATTATTATAAGTATATACTTTTTAATAATCAATAATTTTAAAATAAATTCATTTGTAAATAATTATGTAATAAATATATTTTTACTTACCACATAAATACATATACACATAATCTTGTACAAATCCTCATCCTTAATATAAAAAAAAAATTTATTCACAAAATTTCTGATTTATTTATATAGAAAATATCGGGTTGTTACAGTGATGCTTCAGGCAAAGGGTTAGGATGTGTTCTCATGCAACATGGAAAAGTCATAGCCTATGCCTCGCGACAACTCAAAGAATATGAGAGGAATTATCCTACTCATGATTTGGAGTTGGCAGCAGTAGTTTTCGCGTTGAAGATCTGGAGACACTACCTGTATGGGGAGAAAGTGGAGATCTATACAGATCATAAAAGCCTCAAATATTTCTTCACCCAAAAGGAACTCAACATGCGGCAGCGACGTTGACTCGAGCTGTTGAAAGATTACGATCATACCATCCAATATCATCCTGGAAAAGCAAACGTAGTAGCTGACGCATTGAGTAGAAGATCATATGCGGGTACGAGTGCAATGTTGTTAACACAAAGGCCCATTTTGTATGACTTACAAAGGATGGAGATAGAGATGAAGGCTCCAAGTACCCACATGATGATATCAAATATACGAGTAGAACCGACTTTAATCGATAAAGTTAAAGCTGCTCAAGCTACGGACATAGAGCTGATGCGTATGAAGAAGAAAGTGCAAGAAGGTTCTATTCCAGAAGCAAGAATCGATGAAGAAGGAATACTTCGAGTCCACTCTAGACTCTGTGTTCCTAACAATTCTGATTTGAAGTACAAGATCATGATGGAAGCACACAATACACCATTTGCAATCCATCCTGGAAGTACCAAAATGTATCGTGATCTACGACATACATTTTGGTGGAATAATATGAAGAGAGAGATTGCAAAGTTTATCTCGAGGTGTTTAACTTGTCAACGTGTAAAGGCGGAACATCAAGTACCAAAGGGTCCATTGCAACCACTTGAGATTCCGAAATGGAAGTGGGAACACATTACCATGGATTTCGTTACGGGTCTTCCCACGGTTTCTCAAGGCATAAATCCTATTTGGGTTATTGTTGATAGATTAACCAAGTCTGCTCATTTCTTGCCGATACGGGAGACTTATTCCCTTGAACGTCTTGCTCGTATATACGTAGATGAGATTGTGAGACTGCATGGCATGCCAGTATCCATAGTTTCGGATCGTGACCCAAGATTCACTTCAAGATTTTGGGTTAGCTTGCAAAAAGCTATGGGCACAGATTTACGATTTAGTTCGGCATACCATCCTCAAACGGACGGACAATCAGAGAGGACTATTCAAACTCTTGAAGATCTATTAAGACTTTGTGTCCTAGATTTCAAAGGGAGTTGGGATAAGTACCTACCATTGGTGGAATTCTCTTACAATAACAGTTATCAGGCAAGTATAGGTGTGGCCCCATTTGAAGCATTATATGGACGAAAGTGTCGCTCTCCAGTATGCTGGGACGAGGTGGGTGAAGCAACATTGTTGGGACCAGAGTTGGTACGCATGACTACAGAGAAGATCCAAACGATTCGACAACGTATACAAACGGCACAGGATCGACAAAAGAGTTATGCGGATCTTCATCGAAAGGACGTAGAATTTGACATTGGGGATCATGTATTATTGCGTGTGGCTCCATGGAAAGGAGTTACAAGATTTGGAAAGAGAGGAAAGCTCAATCCACGATTTATTGGTCCATTTCAGATTCTTGACCGAGTAGGAAATGTGGCCTATAGACTCGCGTTACCTCCAATTATGTCTCGTGTTCATAATGTTTTTCATATATCTGTGTTACGTAAATATGTGAAAGACCCAGACCACGTTATTGAGTTAGAACCGGACGAGATGGCTGAAGACTTAACGTACGAAGAGGTACCTATCAAGATCTTGGATAGAAAGGAGCATGTCCTACGCACGAAGGTCATACCACAAGTTAAAGTTTTGTGGAGAAACCATGCTATTGAGGAAATGACCTGGGAGTTGGAAACGGAAATGAAAGCGAGGTATCCTCATCTTTTTGAAATACCAGGTACGTACGTTAATTTTGAGGACGAAATTTCATAAGGAGGGGAGGTTGTAAGACTCTAAATTATTAATAAATGAAATTTAAATTCCCTCTATTTATTATTTTGAAATAGTAAGTGTTAAATTGATTAATGAGGTTAGTTATGGGTAAAATGCACAAATATTTCAAATAAGCAGGTGGTTATAAAATATTCATTGTTGTCGGGGAATATTCGTTTGGTCGTGGAATATTCTTCCTGTCGGGGAATATTCGTACGACGGCGCAGTCTTTTGTAGGCCCCATAACGGAAAGCGATTGGATGAAGAAAACGACAAGTATATGTTTTTTATTAATAACGGCGTAGTTGTTACCGTTAATACTGTTGGAATACCCGGTGGTTAAAACACAGTAATACGCGTTGTTACACAGTAGCACACTGTATTGCACCAATTATTGATTCTTACGTAAGAAGGCACTACTCAATAATGGTTACAGAAATTACTGTTCAGTATTTTATTTTATTGATTCAATAATTGCTGCGTTGATATTTTATATTACTGTTGTTTCAATAATTGTCACTACACAGTATTTCCCATTATCAGATCAATAATTCATATTATTTGAATAATATTATTAGATAACATTATTGGCAATGTCTAGAAAGTTCTGTCTAAGGAGAGGTTTGGTCATCTAATTGCGCGTCAGTAAGGAGAAATCCTTATTGGAAAGCCCCCTCTTTTCTGGGAACGGCCTAGTTGTCATAAATGTGATTCTGTAATATTATTTGTGAATAATTAATTATTGATTCATATGATAAGGAAATATTTATTTTTGTGGATATAAATGAGGGATATATTTTTGTGATTAAAAATAAAGGAGTTAATGTTGAGGTTTTTATCAGTATTTTTGTCGGAATGGAGGTATTAAAAATCAGGGTTTTTGAGATATTTTACGGGGGTTATAATTTTTAATCCGACCGTTGGATCGTGGTAATTTTTGGATATGTTATACATATATAAGTTGAGTATATGACCACAAATTTTGAACCGTTAAAAATGAACGTATGATTTATTATAAATTTTACGAGATGACTGGTTCAGAAATTGTTGAATTTTCGGAGTTAATCATTTTGGTAGAAAATTCTAGAATTGGTGGGCCCCACTCTTGGTTGGTGAAGAAATGTGCTGAGATTTTTATTCAAATGTGGTGGGTGGGAATAGTAGCAGGTAAAGCCATCAGGTTGCAGGTTAAGTCTGCTTCGGCGTGCTAACATTTTCCTATAAATAGAGGGCTAAGTTAGAATTGAAAATCACACCAGAAACAAGTTTTCTCTCTTTCTCTCTCTAGATTATTGAGTGTATTTTGTGAGTATTTAGATACTTTGAGAGTTTCTATTCATTAGAGCAAGTGTCTTTCAGCCTTATACCGGTATTCCGACCAGAAGTACTGTCTTTACGAGGTAAGGGATGTTATATTATTCAAAAATGATATTATTTCTTCAATATCATTATGCCAAAATATTGGTTGGAAATTTTTATCAAATTTGGAACTTTTTACGTCGGGGTTACTATTCATGAGTTACTATTCACGAGTTACTATTCACGAGTTACTATTCACCGAAAAATAAAATTTTCTTCTTTTCGTCCAAAATATCTATTCTGGGTACTAGCTTTGATTGTATCCATGTTTTGATCATTCTTGAATTCTACTTCACTATGAATAATTATAAGGTATTTTTGGACATGGATAAATCGAAATACGAATCCTTAATATTTGTTATTTTGTTTCATTGGATTCGTTTTCTTTAAGATATTTTTCATCATCCTCAGTCCTAAATGATGATATTACTGAATATCTTTGGCCCGTAGTGCAAAGATGAATGATTAACTGATGAATATCTTTGGCCCGTAGTGCAAAGATGAACAGGTGTTGAGATGAACATGACCGACTGGTGATACAAATGAATATCTTTGGCCTGTAGTGCAAAGATGAATATTTGATTAAAGATGGTTATTGATTGTTGTTACAGGGATAAAATATTGATGATGGACTTTTAAATCTTAGAAGATAGTAGAACTCATTCTCTACTTGACTCTTCTAATGGTTTGCTGTTTCCGCTGCAGTTATTGATTTAAAACTTGTTGTCTATTGTATTCTATTAGATTTTTCCCTGTTGAAGACTAACGATAATTTGTTCTGTATTATCTTAGTCATAATGTTCTTTACTGGGCTAGTTGAGCTCACCCTTTTCCTTTTTGTTCCATTTTTCTCAGGAGGCGAGAATGTAGCGAGTACTAGTCGGGGTATGGAATGATGGTTCTAGAAGTTACTTTAGTAGTCCTCACCATTTTTGTGAAATAATGTATCAATAATTGTAATGAGGACTTATTTGAGTGTGGATATTGTCTAAATGACAATATTTGTATTTAAACTCACAGTTCTTGTGTTGTAATAATAAAGATGTAGTTGTTTCTGTACCATGTATTTTGGCGACTCAGAATGGGTGTTGTATACCTATTTTGGGGACGTCACACTTTTTCTTCACAATTCCTTTCAGGTAATAAGAGTGTAGCTGGGTCGAGCGGGGGTAACAAGGGAATAGAACGGTGGTCTCTAGCTGTAGAGTTCTCCCTAAGCAGTATAGAAAAGTTCATTTAGTAGGTATATTTGGTGAATCCAATAGGGTAAGGCGTACTCAACGTTGGAAGGGTGTTTTGCCACTATCATACAAGATGTCTAATGACATACAACCTCGTGTCATCATAAGACAGGGTTGTGCTCATCCACTTGCTGAGTATATTTACGAGTACTACCTATATAATCTTGGTGTTTGTTTGAAGTATAATTCTCAATTAGAGACAGTGGAGATAATGATAAGTCAAGAGAAGACTCACCATTGGGAAGAATATGATAGTAATCTTCTCGTTTTTCTTTGGGGTATATTGGGTCAACCAAGGATAATTCTGTGGCCATATGATATCTATCACAACCTAGAAGCATGGCCTCCCATTTACCAAGATTTTCTTGAGCACTGCCCAAAGATTCTAATTTCTAAAATAGTCTTTGACTATACCTTTATGTAAGGTGCCACTGTGAGGTGCTATCCACGGTTGGGACATGTGTCACATTTGGTATATATTTGTATCCAAACTCACAGCATATGTGTTGTTGTATTTTGCACGATAATTGTTGTAATAAAGTTATAGTTATTTTCTGTACCATGTATTTGGCGACTTAGAATAGGTGGGATGGAATGGACCTATTTTGGGGTCTTCACATTTTTGATCTTTATTTTTGAATTCTGCTTCAAAATTAGTTATTATGGAGTATTATTGAACTTGGATAAACTGTAATACGAATCCCTAATATTTGTTCTTTTATCTCACTGGATTCGTTTTCTTTAAAATATTTTTCATCATCCTCAGTCCTAAATGATGATACTACTGAATATCTTTGGCCTGTAGTGCAAAGATGTATGATTACCTGATGAATATCTTTGACCTGTAGTGCAAAGATGAACAGGTGTTGAGATGAACATGACTAACTGGTGATACAAATGAATATCTTTGGCTTGTAGTGCAAAGATGAATATTTGATTTAAGATGTATATTGATTGATGTTACAGGGATAAAATATTGATGATGGACTTTTAAATCTTAGAAGATAGTAGAATTCTTTCTCTACTTGACTCTTCTAATGGATTGTTGTTTTCGCTGCAGTTGTTGATCTAAAACTTGTTGTCTATTATATTTTATCAGATTTTCCCTGTTGAAGACTAACGATAATTTGTTGTATATTATCTTAGTCATAACATTCCTTACTAGGCTAGTTGAGCTCACCCTTTTTGTTCCATTTTCTTCTCAGGAGGAGATAGTATAGCAGGAACTAGCCGGGGTATGGAGTGACGGTTTTAAAAAGTTGTTTAGCAGTCCTCACTATTTTTATAAAATAGTGTATCAATAATTGTAATGAGAACTCCTTTTGAGTTTTTATACTCTCTATTTGTTTTCAAACTCACAGTATGTGTTGTCGTATTTTGCACGACAATTGTATTACTGAGGTTGTATTTGTTTTTGTATCATGTATTTGGCGACTCAGAATGGGTGATGTATACCTGTTTTGGGGGAGTCATACTGAAGATGAGTCTAATGATCAAGAGGAAGTTATGCATAATATCCAAATGCCAAGAACAGCTAGATACATCAAGAATCATCCTCCAAAAAATATCATTGGAGATATCAATAAAGGTATAACCACACGAAGAGGTTTACAAAATTATTGTGCATTCTCTGCATTTTTGTCACAGGTTGAGCCAAAGAATGCAAAGGATGCAGTTCTTGATGAGAACTGGCTATTGGCAATGCAAGAAGAACTTCAACAATTTGAGAGATGTCAAGTGTGGGAACTTATATCTCCTCCAAAAGATGTTTCCATCATTGGTACTGAATGGGTGTTCAAGAACAAGCTTGATGAGCACGGAACAATCATTCGTAACAAAGCAAGGCTAGTAACTCAAGGATATAACCAACAAGAGGGGATCGACTATGAAGAAACCTATGCACCAGTGGCAAGGTTGGAATCAATCCGAATTCTGTTAGCTTTTGCATGCTACAAGAAGTTTACACTCTACCAAATGGATGTAAAGAACGCCTTTCTAAATGGATACATCAATGAAGAGGTATATGTCAAACAGCCTCCTGGATTCGAGCATGAAAAGTATCCTAATCATGTGTACAAGCTAAAGAAAGCTCTTTATGGCTTGAAACAAGCTCCAAGGGCTTGGTACGAAAGGTTAAGTAAGTATCTCTTATCAAACAGATTTGTTAGAGGTAAAATAGATTCTACATTGTTTATTAAGCATAAAAATATAGATATCATTATTGTTCAAATATATGTAGATGATATAATATTTAGTGCTACTAATGATTTTCTTTGTGAGTGGTTTTCCAAGTGCATGCATAAAGAATTTGACACGAGCTTAATGGGAGAGCTTAATTACTTCTTGGGACTACAAATCAAGCAAACAAAGGAAGGAATTTATATCCATCAAACCAAATACACAAAAGAATTACTCAAGAGATTTGGATTTGAAGGATCTAACTCGAAAGGTACACCAATGAGCACATCAATAAAGCTCACCACTGATGAGAAAGGTATAGATGTTGATATAACAAAATATCGAGGTATGATTGAATGCTTACTATATTTAACTGCTTCTAGACCCGATATTATGTATAGTGTTTGTGTGTGTGCTAGATTTCAAGCTAAACCCAAAGAGTCACATTTAAATGTTGTTAAAAGGATTTTCAAATATTTAAGTGGAACAATTAACTTAGGGTTATTTTATCCGATTTGCAATAATTTTGAACTAATAGGTTATTCAGATGCTGACTATGCAGGATGTCAAATTGATAGAAAAAGTACGAGTGGTGCTTGTACTTTCTTGGGACAGAGTCTTGTTTCATGGCATAGTAAAAAAGCAAACTTCAGTGGCTCTTTCAACTACTGAGGGTGAATACCTAGCTGCAGGAAGTTGTTGTTCTAAGATATTATGGATGAGACAAACCCTATGTGATTTTGATATATTATGTGATTGTGTGCCTATATATTGTGATAATTCAAGTGCTATAGATATATCTAAAATCCTGTATTACATTCACGTACAAAGCATACAGAAGTAATGCATCATTTTTTACGTGATAATGTGTCCAAAGGATTTATAAAATTAATTTTTATTCCTACTGAAAATCAAATTGCAGATATTTTTACTAAACCTTTCAATGAAGATAGATTTTGCATGTTACGTAGAGAACTTGGGATGTGTACGGCATAATTTTCCTAGAATTGCATGTATATCGTATTAACTGTTATTAATTAGGATAATTATGTTTTTGGCTGGTTACTTAATTCATGGACGCGAGAATCAAGGCGTCATCATAATTAGTTTTGACAACCGAAATGACCGGACAGCTAAAGAGTTTTTCTAGGGTGTCGTGAGCGTACATCTCATCATTGTTTTTGAAAATTGAAACGACGAGTTGGTTGCAGTTCTTGAGAAACGTAAAATCTTGGGAGACGTAAGGTCTTGGGAGACGTCCAGATTTAAAAAGATATCAAGATACATTCATTCATTTACTTTTATATATTTTGTATCTTTCATTCTCTTTCTATTCTCTGATTATTACTCTCTCCTTTTACGCCTCTTTTATTCTTCAACTGAACTCTTTCATCACCATGAGAACACGTATGAACAAACGATCACTTATCGATTCTGATGATGAACAGACCACTGTTCCTCCCCACTTTACTACTGGACCATCTCGCCAGAAAAAGAAAATGAAGAAGGTCATGTCGTCAGAGACAGAGTACTTGGAATCTTCGGCGTCTGATGCGTCCACTTTCAGTCCATCTCTGCCTAAATATACTGGACCCTCTCGGCGTCGTCAGCTAACGACTCAATCTTTCAAGTCGAAAATTACACCTCCTCCTATTTCGGTAAACCCTAATCTGTCTTCTGATCTGCCTGACAACTTCTTTAGGAGTAATGCTTATGAGGTACGTTTTAAAACTGTTATTTTTCCAAAATAGTTGGTTTATGAAAAATCGGTGGATCAAATCTGTTTTCATGAGTCTCATTTGAAAGTTTTGTTTGAGTCTTGTGGTATCTCTTCCATGCTCTTTCCTCCTTCTATTGCATATCCCAGATTAGTTCAACAGTTCTATACTAATCTGGAATGTCATGGGGAGTTTTATACTTCATTTGTTAAGGGAAAGTCTTTGTATTTCACTGTCATGGACTTCGGTAGCATTTTAAACATTTCATTCACTGGTGATTGTCCATTCACTCAAAAAGGGGCTGTTCATTCTCCCTTTTCTCCTCTGGAACAATTAAAAATTGTCATGGATAATCCTCTGTTGAGTGATGTTTTTACTCCAAAAACTGTCGATGTTTCTCCCCTTGCTTATGTGATTCATCATCTTGTTAGGTTTAATCTTTTACCTCGTTTAGGTGGTAGTGCTGATTTTACTTATCAGGATTTGATCATTGTTGCCATGATTTTAAAAGGTCTTTCTTTTAATTTAGCCCAAATGTTGCTTCATCAAATGACAAGTTGTCTGAGAAAAACAAAGACTTCTTTGCCATATAGTGCTACTCTCACCGCTTTCTTCAATTACTTCAAAATTTCTTTTGAAAATGAACTTTCTGTTGTTGTGAATGATTCACTCAGTGTCAGTACTTTAAAATTGTATCGTATCACATTGATTGATGGTCAGTTTGTTCGTATTAATCCTGAGAATCCTGCTCCTCCAATCTCAATTCCATCTTCTCCTGTTCAGCCCCCAACTCAATTTTCTCCTGAAATCATTGATGTTGAAATTGGTGCTTAGTAATCAAGAAAAATTGCAAGCTGAAATGTCTGGCCTTAACACTCGTATGACTCAGTTAGAAAAGGGCAAATTGCCTTTGGGTGCTCCCAAGATTAACAAAATGTATAGCAATCTTGAAGATGAGCTTATTGACTTACAAGCAGGTTTTGAATTGCAAACCACTGCTTTGGTAGAGGTTATGCAGCGAAGGCTTAATTGGAATTCCTGTCAATTAAGTCAGGAGATCAAGTTTGTCAGTAATTAGGTTGGAGAATTGGCTGAGTTTATGTCTACACGTTTCAATGATGTGGGATCGAAGCTCCATATGCAGTGTAAACATTCTACAGTCACGGAATGGGTTCATTGTAACTGGCTAGCTGAGTACATTGGTGAATTCCTTGACGTGCCCTTACCCCCTGGAACTTTCATTCCAAGACCTCCTCAGTTTGCTACTGACTTTACTCTTGTTAAACGGATTCACCGTGCCCATCATCGTCCTTACTTCACCAAGAGGGATCAACGACGTGCAACAGTGGTAGAACTCGAGTGATGGCTCTTTCCCTTTTTGGTTGATGATAAAGGGGGAGAATTTTGGGGGTTATTGGGTTTATTTTAAGACTGAAAAATTTTTGAATTTGTGATTTACCAGACTTTTGTTTAAAGTTTTAATTGATATGTTAGCAGTTTGATATTTGATATATGTTGAACTAACATGATTGCAAGTACATGCCAGATAATAGGAGTTGTTTAAAATTTCAGTTTACTGAAATCAAATTTAAATTTCAATTGGTTATTATGAAATTCCTGAAATGATATTGTTGCATAAATTTAGGGGGAGCTATTTATATGATATGCATGAACATAGGGGGAGTTAATGGGAATTAAAAGGTTTTTGGTTGTCATCATCAAAAAGGGGAGAATGTTGACCTAGTCATCTTTTATCCTTATGTTTTGATGATGAATTATTCGTATGCTAAATTATTTTATGGCATTTCAGGTATCTGATGATAAGGAATATTCAAGTGGGTGAAGAATTTCTCTTTTTCTAGGAAAACCAAATGTAAGGTCAATTACATAATAATTGATTTTCATTTAAAGGCTCTAGGACATATCATTTTCATTTTATTATATGTCTTAAATGAAAAATGTTTTAAAAGTTTTGAAAAAGGATTTTCCTAAATACTTTAAAAATATGTTATCAAAGTACAAAGATTTTTAAATGCATTATTGAAGTTGCTTGATATATTTACACATCCTACACGTGGATATATGAGCATGCTTAGAAACTGAAAAGTAGCTATCTATTTGTTATGTTGCATGTGCTTGTTTCAAGGATATCTAAGTAATCATGAATTCCTAGAAAATCTAAAGGACGGCAGATATACTTTATTGAGATTTGTTATATATGCAATTTTCAAGGAGTTTTTATAAATTAGAATTCTGAACATCTTTGAAAAAGGAGTTTGATGACATATGGTATTCCACTTTATTAGCCACACGCCACCTTAAATGATAAAGAAAGATTAAGTCAAAGTGGTTAGTGGATTGCATTTTGAAAAGGTTTAATTTATCCAAACTGAGTATCTAACAAAAATTTGTTTTGCTGGATAAACATCAACTCTATTACCGTTGTACTCTTTGACAACTTCTTACCGATTGACTTGAACAAATAAAGATTTATCTTTAATTAAACGGTAATATATTTTGTTCTATAAATACAGTATTTTCATGGATGAAAAACTACAACTCACAAAAATATACTTGCACTAATTACTGATTATTTATCGAGCAATTTTATTTAATCAGTCCAACTGTTGAGCAGCTAAGCAATTAAATTTTTGATATTATTTGAGCTGGTATTTGGTAAGAAATTAATTGTTTATCTTTTTGTGCTAATTGATCATTGCATATAGTTGAGCCTTTAAATTGTTAAATTAATTATTCTTGCATTGATCATAGACCTCTATATCTGTATTGAGTTTCTATTTTAGACTAAGTGTAGTCTAAAGGTTTTAATCCTAGGGGATTAGAGTAAAAGCTTACAAACAGGTTCAAGGAAGCAAAGGTGCTTAAAGAGTGCTAGGTGCACAAGGAGCAAGAGAGCTCAAAAGGAAATTAATTGTTAATTAATTTTTGTTAGAATCTGTTTTGTAATATGTATTTATTTATAAAGAAATAAATAAAGTGAGTCTCCAATACTAGTTGGTATTGGACGTGGACTAGGCTATTATTATAGAGGGTAATAGCTGAGCCACGTAAAAAATCTTGGTGTTGATTTTATTATTTGCTTTACATTAAAATCACATAAGTTATTTAATTATCTTAATTTGACTACTTGTATTATATTGAGATAATTCTTTAACATCAAATATTTTATTTAATAGGCTATATTAATTCAGTAAGTTGATTTCAATCATTATAGTAGCCTGAAATAAATAGTTTTTAAAAGTTGGTCATAGATTGCTCCTACACTTATTCAAACTCCCTTCTAAGTGTGCCTAGTTAAATTTCATGAACAAATATAATGATTACATGTTTATTTAAGACCCAAGAAAATGTGATTCTTAACTTTAGTCTAATATTAAAATGCTTTAATATAGATGAATATATACGCATGTTAAAACTAATAATATATAAAGCCAATTTCTTTTATGTTTATATTTTAAAAATTGTTTTTTTAATAGTACATTAATATTTTTTAGTGTTGAATATATTTTTTTCATAAATTTTTCAGCCCCTTTCCATTCGAATTCTTGGCTACGGCTGCCCACATTCCATAATTCTCTCCCCAATTATTTTTAAGTACTTGTTACTTTTAAAAAATTATATGTAGACGCATATAATTAATGTGTGTGTCGCGTGTACTAGTCTATATAACATGTGAAGTTGTTCTATCTATATTCTATTATATGCATGTTTGAGGTAAATTGCTAGATCATTTATTAGCTCTCATCTATGATTTATATAAACATCTCTTAATTTCTCATGATGTACCGTAACCCCTAAGTTTGAAATTTTGAATGCTAATTTTATTATTATTTTTTAAAGATATTAAGGTTTTTCTAGTACTAAAAGGGTACAATTAATATTATGAACAAGTTATGTGTACGTAGAATTCTTTTAGTACAAAAAACAACAAAACCAAGTGCCCATTTAGTTGAGCTGTGCGTGTGATGAGTGAAATAAAACAATTTTAAATATAGACATTTTTGACAAAGTGCTTTTATGAGAAAGTTACAATAATGTTTAGTTAGATAATTGCAAAATTGATTTTAAAAATATTAATAACAAATTTAAGTTAATTGATGATATAAGATTTTGTTTATTTTTAATAATTTTAAAGATAAATTTGTATTTTATACTTTTGACTAAAGTATTTAAACAAAAAGCATAACTTTTCTGATTCCCTCAAAAGTGTTTTAAAAGTCCAAATAATTTCTACTCGTTAAAAGTGTATATATATATATATATATATATATATATATATATATATATATATATATATATATATATATATTTCTGAATTATATGAATTCCGTTAACTAATAGCCAATCTATGAATATTTGAACACGAGTCGAGTATATATCCCAAACTCAAAGAGTTATCAAACTTTAAAACATTTTCATTTTATTTTATTGTCAAATTAATTAATCCCTTAAAAGATATTAGTTAAGGTTTACTTCAGAGACATTCGTACATAATTTTTTCTGAATGACTTTTTTTCCAGTACTGAACTTCAAAGGGTGAAATTTTATATTCTGAACAAATTATGTGGACTCAATTTATATATGCACATTGAATTACTATAGTAAAAAACAACAAACTAAGTACCCGTTTTCATGTGTGAGAAAAAGCAATTTGACAAAAGTACTTTCATGAAAAACTTATAATAATGTTTGCTAGATAATTAATTATAAATATGATTTTAAAAACATTAATAACAAATTTAAGATAATTACGTGATATGAGATTTTGTTCTTTTTAATTATTTAAAGATAAATTTGTATTTTGTTCAATTGTCAAAAGTATTTAAACCAAAAGCACAAATTTTTTTATTCACTCGCTCGACTAAAAGTTCGACTCAAAATATAAATGAGTCAAATATGAATAAATTTTAAAGTTCGATAAATTACTCGAACCTTTTCAAATTGTAATTTTCTATTTATACTCGGATCATATTCGTTCGAAAAATTCAAACTGTTCGGGCTCGATTCGAGATTGTACTCGACTCGGTTGCTAAATGAGTCTCAATCAAACCTTATTTTATATCCGATAAATTTTATGAATTAAATCTGAGTAACTCAATACTCGGTTCGACTCGATTCATTTACACCCTTATTCAAAAGTAGTGTTTTAAAGTTCAAATTTCTATTATCTAGTCGTTAAAAGTATTATTTTCTTAATTATATGAAGTCAATAAACAAATAGCGAATACATGAAAATTTGAGCCCGAGAGAATTATCAACAAATTATAAAAATAAAAATTCATTTTTTTTAATTCCAAAGTACTTTTAATCCACCTAAAAATTCTCTCAAATAGGCTCTAGACCACCAAACTTGTAATAAAACGAACCATCCACAACCACAACTAAAGGTAAAACTGTTTTACATTATTCATAAATTAAAAGAGAAAATCTACCACATGATTTGTTAATGAATACTTTACAATAATTTATTGAACTACAAATTCATTACGTCACTCCCAAGTGTAGATATAAGTCTTAAACATAGTTCCATTTTCGTGTTCGGTGAATGTTAGGTTGCACCTGCTCTTCAATAGTCAAGATCACTTTAATTTAACCTAACTAACTCCTAAAGGGTACTAATTTATCAAATCCCTTGTTGGTCAACATGGAGTATTTATTTCAAATCAATGACAAATAGATAAGCAACACAAACATTGGGTTCTTTAGTTGATGGTTTTAGAAAAAGATACAAAGAAACATGGAAGGTAATATATATATATATATATATATATATATATATATATATAGAGAGAGAGAGAGAGAGAGAGAGAGAGGTTGGTTCTTTTCAAAATTAAAAATGGATTGATTATAGTGACGATTTTATTTATCACTATAGCATAGAAAATCGGTTTTCAATGTTATAACGACGGATAAAACCGTCGTTATAACCGGTTCGTTTTTAGTTCGCTCCATATGGTTCGCTAAAAAGACGGACCGAATATATATATATATATATATATATATATATATATATATATAGAGAGAGAGAGAGAGAGAGAGAGAGAGGAATGATTTATAGTCTATATGGAGTGGTTAGTAATAAATTCATTTTGTACCATTCATTATAAGATTCAAAAAAGTAATTTAAGGAAATTGATATTTTTATATGTTTTTTTAATATTTTTATATGATCTTCTCTCATATGAGCGTACAATGGATCATATTTTCATGTGAGAAACAATCATGTGGAAATATCAAAAAAAAATATGAAAATAGTGCTCCCCTTAAATAAATCTTATATGTACACGTAAATTTTCCATACGCACCATAATAATGCTTATGCGTTATTGGAACTTTTCATACGTAGTATAAAAGTATGTAAAAACTTTATATGGACATAAAAATTGGATATGAATATATTTAAATTTTATTTATTTGTATTTTGACCCCAATGATGAATAAAAATATAAATAAATAAAATTCTAATATATTCATATCCAATTTTCGTGTATGGCTAAAAGAGCTGCTTAATAGTATGATGATGTTCTTTTCTAAAATCACTTATGTCAAATTTGAGAATAAGAGGTTGGTTATCACGCTCCATAATCACGTGTAGTTATGGATCGATCACCCTCCATATGTATATGGAGAAAAAGATTTTGAAGTATGTCTTTGTCAAATTGATATGAACATGAAAAATAATATGGCCTAACAATTTCTAAGAAATTCAATTGTAAATTATTATCTAAAGGTAAGAACATGAGTAAATCTATGTCATTAAAATTTCAATAAGGGCTCATTTCATAGTACTCCCTCCGCCCTTTTTTATTTGTCTTTTTACAGAGATTTTTAATTTTTTTTATTTGTTGTAAATTTTAAGAAAATATTAAATGCTTAATTTTTTATATTATACTTTATAATTAAAGGTTAATTTGTTTCTCTCTCATCTTTTCAATAAGTTTTAGAAGGCTAATATTAAAATTTTATACTCAATTTAGTCAATTAGACAAAGCATTAACTATATTTTTTAATACATGTACACAACTTTAAAACGTCAATTAAAAAAAAAACAAAGAGAGTATTACATTATACTCTCCGTTTCAAAATATAAATCAATATCGAGTTTTGAAATTAATTTCAGACATTTTCAAACTCAAAATTGAGATAATTTATTAAAAATTATGAAACCTAAAATATTGCAATGAATAATATTCTTTAAATAGTTTGAAATATTCATCACTATATTGACTAAAGTTAGAAGAATCTACGTCAATTTTAAATTTAAAAATATTTTTAATTTACTTTAAAAATTCAATATATAATAATTTTATATTTTGGAACGGGTTGCAGATTGCGGATGGAGTACACTTTTGGGCATTATCATGAAGCAGGTAAGTAAATCACTTTTATTGTTATCTTTTCGGTGTGTTTCAACTGCAACGCATGCAGCATGCTTACTTCTCGCAAGAATATGGAGCCAAATGAGAATTGTATTCAATGAAAATCCTAGCATGTATGTGGACAATTTCTGTCAATTGATCCTTAATATTTTATTCTTTTTTATCGATTTTTCCACTTAGTGTACATTTTTTTCCCATAATTTATTTGATTCTTTCTTTCTAAACAATGATATGGTGGTTGTGTATATAACATTTCAATCATTTTATCTTGTGTAGTATTAACTTTAAAGTAGTTGTATTGAGTACAATGTTAACTCAAACAGAAACATTAAAAAAAGGATGCAATAAAGAAACAGACAAGTGATAATCTGGTCCTAGCTAGTGGAACGAGAAATAACAACAAAATTTTGAAAAACAAATGAAAATGAATAAATAAATAAAAGAATAATTATGTGTACAAATTATGCACAAAAAATTATGCAGTAATCAAAAAACCATTAATATTGCATCCCAATAGAGATGTATAAAAAATTTAATAGTAGGTCCCACTTTTTTTTTTTCACTCTTCGTATAAGCGAGCATCTCTATAGGATTTGCAAATTATAAAGAATAATGTTACAACTATTTTACAATTTACTGATGTGGCATATTCTATCTCAGCATATTGATGAATAAATTGCTTTAATATAGTCTTCGGCCCCACATAAAAGCTGAGATCAGGGGCGGATCCAGCCCCGAAGTTCAGTGGGGTCAAATTCGAGAAAAATATCCCTTAAGAATAAAAATTTAATAAATTGAATCACAAAATTAAATAATCTTCAAATATTATATACAATAATATTTTTCGATATTTCATTATTTAAAATTGTTGCACCTCATTTTTAATAATTGCAAAAATATTACGTTGAATATAAGTTACTAACGTACCATTTTATAAGTTTCATTGAGGTTGGATTTTGACCCAAAGCTTCACTAGGATCATGGGCCTATGTATGTGGACTATATACACACGAAATATTATGGCCTAGTTAAATTGGGTTGGGTTGCTCCCTTTGAAAAAGATTACAATAAAAGTTGTAATTGACTTTCAACAAAATCTATTACATAAGCCCAACTTAATACTACTATGTTTCCCCTTATCTGTTCTTTTATTTGGGCCTGGGGGATGACAAGGCTTGGTTGATAAGTTGGGTTCTTTGGAGCATCGGATCTACTTGACTACTTCATCCCTCTAGTTCATTATTACATGTATTTATTACACTTTTGTACACACAAAAACGTCCCATTTTAATATCACTCACTCACTTATTAAATACCGACAGACATAGACTCATAAAATTTCGGTGGGGGCAGGTGATCCCCCTGCCCCTAACCTGGGTCCGCTCCTGGCTGAGATGGAGTATGTCACATCAACAAATTATAAAATAATTGTAGAATAAATTATGTCTCTAACATTATTTTTATAAAAAAATAATCTTTTGTCAGACCTTGTCCTGGCCTTGGTTGGATTTTGCACACTTTATTTCGTGTTATTAACGTGGGAATAGAATAAATACTTAATGAAATTCGGAGGACAAAATAGACAAAAAAAGTTAAGAAAACTAGATATAAATGTAAATAGGAATATAACTATATTTAGCGGGGCAAAAAAGGGGAAAAGAAGGTACGAGGCAAAGACACCAGAGCTGAAGTCAACAGCGTGAGCTATGGCTGAACAAGAAATTAAATTAGAATCGAAATCGCACCAACGATTTCGGCGTATGTAACAATTTTAGATGAGTTAAATAACTAAATTTACGGTTCCGATTTGATTACTAGTCGAAACCGCACCATATGTGTGTGCATGTATGTATTATCTCTAGTAAATTCTAAAGTTACTTTTCACTTGAACACACTCAGAGAAAACTCCAGTTTTGCATTGTCATTTTTTCACCAATTGAAAGAAGATGGTTAGAGGTTATACAATCAAAAATTAAGCATTTAAGTTTTGAAATTTTAGATTTGTTTGATGCGTTACTGGAGGCACTTATAGCTGAGGGGCCAAATTCGTTGGTTTGAACACTTGATGCATTGGTTAAGGTCTATGTTATAGTAGTAATAGTCTAATAGATTATTTTTCAAATTAGGTACAGTTAGGATTATATTCTATAAGTCCTCCCTACAATATAAAAGATAAAATCTTATTCTATATTCAGTATATACTTTTAATTTTTAGAGAACTAGATAAACCTTCTTACTTATTATCGAATACATAGTCTCCGTTGTTTTATATAGCGTATGTTTTAGTTTTAAAGCATTATTCCTTTATTATAAACTAAAACTATTTTATATCTCACTGTTCTATGATTTTTGATGGTGAATTTGACATGTTTGACAGAAGGAGCTTTATTTCTATGCTTGATATAATTTTCATTACCGACTCTGTCACTAAGTTAATTGCTCAATGTGAGCTCTGTGTTAAATTCTATTAAAAACTTAGACCTTTTTGTTGTTTCAATTAATTTTGAAACCGAAACCGCACCAATTAAAGTCGCACAATTTAAAACTGCATCGAACCAATCACAAACGATTTCGGGTGCAATTTTGAATTTGTCAAACCGCACCTAAGCGGTTTTGAGTACGGTTTGGACTTCAAACCGTACCAAACCGCACAATGCTCACCCCTAGCGTGAGCCTCTCTTCCAGTGGCACGCCCGTTGATGTGTGGAGATAAAAAAGGAACTTCTTGAAATTCAAAACAAAAATAGGAAAATATAAAAATAATTAAAAAAAGACGACTAGATATAAATATAACCAAATTTACAGGGGCAAAAGAGAGAATAAATAATGAGCGACAAACAACACGTTGATTGTAAACTGTAACAAACTTAGGTTATATTTGTTTGTAAGTATTATAATCCGAATACTATTAATCCTAGAATTATAATTCCAAGATTATAATTATAATATTAATATTATTAAACCATTTTATAATTCCTAGACTAATAATTCCAAGTTTAAATTTAAAAACAAACAAGACACTTAATAGTAGAATTCTTGCAAACAAACATAGCCTTAAACTCTACCCCCTGGAAAAAAAAGAGTGGGGAGACCTTTGACCCAAGTCAAAGCCACCAACCTGCTCTGCTTTATAAATAGATACATATAGGTAGATAGATAACAATTTTATCCATTGCAATGATAAATCTTCATTAGCATAGAACATTATCTTTTCCACTCATCAATAACATGCAATACAAGTAAAATCTTGAAGCCCATGTTCAGTAATCTGTATATAATTACGATGTGATTCAATAAAAAGTTTAAAAAGAAAGTAAAACATAGGTAATAGTTTTCTCGTACACATAATTTATCTTGTCGTTTATCATATCAGATGGTTAACTATACAAAAGAACAAAATTGCAAACGCACAATGAAGCTACCTCCGCCATTTATTCAACTTGCAGTCCCTTGATCTCTTTTGGGTTGATAGACCATCTCTAAACATTCCTTAGCCCTGTGAACTTTTGATTGAAGGTAAAAGCTCCCAATCTTGGCATTTCTTTCGAATAAATTATCGTATTTCTGCGCACATTTTAGAAAATAATTAAGAAGTACCGACGAGAGTAAAAGAAAATCATTAAGTTCGGATTCCTTTGTGTAGTTATATGGGAAACAGAACTGCCAGAAAAGATGAAGGGAGCAAGGGGACGATTTTACTAAACATAGCATCTCCCTTATTTTGAGTCTTCAAATAATCCTTTATATATATACAAAACGTCTTAAGCATGCCTCTTAAATAACATACATCTTTTAAATAGCATACCTTTATTAAAACTACGTCGTTTTGAAGATTCTTTTAAAAAATAAAATAATATTAAAAGAGAGTGGTCTCACTTGCTTTTCTTTTATTTACAAAAATTACACCTGCAGCCCCACTTGTTTTTTAAAAGAATTTACAAAACGACGTAGTTTTAATAAAGGTATGTTATTCAAGAGAGTATGCTATTTAAGAGATATGTTGCTTTAGATCCGTCCTCATATATATATATATATATATATATATATATATATATATATATTTTCTTCTTTAAGGAGGCAGAAAACTGCAGCAAATCACTTTTTCCCTTTCTATTTTTCATCTAATAACTTGGGAAATAGAACCTTATATGTGATGATTCACATAAACAAATAAATGTAAACAGAACTGACCTGCAAAATCTCCTCCCAAGAGGATTCCCCAGATACACCAAGAATTTGCCTAGCCTCCTGCTCTGTCATAACTTTGCTTCCTTTACGGACAGCATTCTGTAATGTCTCCTGAGCAACACCAGATTTTGCTGCATCTGCCACAACCCACTTTCAAATTTACTACATTGTATCCAATGATAGATATATAGGCCAACAATCCACTTCCAACTTGGCAAGCCACCATGACATTGCTAATATATATAAATACATATAGTTTAAATATATATATATATATATACACACACACACACGCACACGTGTGCGTGTGTGTAGATTGGTAAAAGCTTATAAGATTGACCTTAGATAATCAAGGTCTTATGTAAGGTCACTTCCCCAAAACAGCACCCTTTTTAACTTTTTAACTAAAAAAAATACTTATCTACGGTTGTATCCTCCTCTCCAGAGGTTCTATATACTCCAACAATAAATTAATGAACCTTAATATTCTTTGTTGTTTTACCTATAGTAGCACAAATACCAATTTTCTAAGTACTGAATGCTCAAACATCACGGGTACTTTTTTTATTTATAAAACAATCAACTTGTTGATTCAACTAAATTTTTTTATAAATTTAGTTTTCCTGCACTTTGATTAGAGAATTCCCAACTATAAGAACACATAAAAGGTATCCCAACATTCCGTGGTTTAGCTTATATATCGTACATCATATACCCAAATCAATTCCACAAACCAAAATGAGCTGTGTCAAGTAACACTACGCTCCCTAAATTGTTTCTCTCCTACCTCTATAATCATCCACCTACATAACAATCAATCAAACTCTCTCACCTGCTTTCTTAGTTTTAGGGACTTCAAAAACTCTTCCATCCAAGTACCAAATTAAAAACAAACAAATTCAAACCTAAAATTTGACAACAAATTAAACCCTCTCCCCTCCCCGACTCCAATGTAACATCTCTCTCTAAACCACAGGTCTCTATACCACTATTGACCCAAAAAAACTGTCTTTTCTTTCTAATGGACATATTTTTCGAAATCTGACGAACAAATTGAGAGACATTAGCAGGTCCCCGTCAATCACCAAAATTAGTGTTCTGCAGTGTATAGCTTCTGTCTCTTTCCCTTCATTTGGGATACTCTTTCCAATATTTTTTTTCAGCTTCCACCCCTTACCCTTGGACAGTTTTCGCATAAATTGGTTGCAAGTGTTGTCATTGTTTGAAAATTTGAGTCCTTTGTATCATAATCCCATCAGCTTGAAACCTAAATATTGAAAAACTATGTAGTTTGTTGAGGACTCAATATTAAATATCTCGAAACCTCTTTTTTTTTTTTTTTAACTATTTTTACAAGTTAATCTAGTGCAAGTTCTGCAAATTGTAAAGACCAAAGTGCCATGAAACTGTTCAATTAGAATCCATGTATTTCCCGATTCCCCTACGTGAATCTTGACTTGAATATAAAGTGACTAGTATAGATTGTTAATCTACTGCTGAATAAGAGCTTCAGATATGAGAGCCAATGAGAAGAGAGAGAGAGTTGTTTGTATATTTATATATATGGGTCCTGTTACCCTATCCTTTTCAATGGGGTAGGATATCAAGCTACCATTTTTGTTTGGGATGAAAATACCCTTTAACTCTTAATAACTTAAGAGGACAAAATGTGTAACTTGTATATTAAAGAAAATCTAAGACCCACCACTAAGAGAACCATTTAATGCTTAGAATATTTCATTCCCTCCAACTAATCTGTACTTAATGTTGCTTAGTGATTATGCAATTCTAAGTAGACAGCAATGACATATCTTAATTTAGAAGTTTTGCGGAAAGCTGAGCTTGAGTAAATTATTTAATTACCAGATACATCAAATAACTGCATTCAATTTTAGAATCCGTAAACCTTTTTTGGGTTTCCATTATAGATTTATATGTGCAATTCACCTGTTGTTTTAGTGGTAATTATGTCGTGGCTTCTTTTCTCGTCTTATTTTATGGTCCGGATCGATTAGAGAGAAACCTCTGCTCATGCTTCTAACCTCAACTTGATCTTGGATTCTACCATAAAACTGCTTATTGCTAAGTGCTGAAAAACATTGTTTCTAGTATCGTACAACACACGATACATATCTCAATACGATACAATACAGGAGTAAATCGATACAGTATCGCTACCATATCAGAAAGTGAGTACAGTACAGGAGTAAATAGATACAGTATAGCTACCATATCAGAAAGTGAGCCTCATCTTTCAATACAACGCATGTATCCTATGGCATGATATAGTCCATACATTTTTAAACAAACGTGGTAAGAGTTAATATAATACATTGGCATCATTTTTTAGTAAAAGAGGTGTTCCGATGATCTATACAATAATAAGTCTTGAGACACTTTCTAGGTCATATCCTTTCAAAGAATTTTGTCTCTAATTTATTTTTTATAATTTCTCATTCTCATACGGAGACAAATAAATAGTTTAGAGTTGTCTTTTGCTCTAACCTTGTCAATTTGGGGCTAAATTTCACTTTTAAGTTTATACTCGTAAGTTAAAAGATGAGCTATATTTTCTCTATATTAAGCCTCAAGTTTACTCTCTCCAAACTATAATTTGAATAATTACAGTTTGTTTATATGCTTGTTTGACTATTTTACATTACACTTAAAACTAATATACTTTAATATCCAATAAAGTGAGTTCTCAATACCATTAAATACTCCCTCCGTTCCACAATATAGGATCAATATTGACTTTTTGGAGTTAATTTGAGATAGTTTTTAATTCAAAATTGATACAAGTCTTTAATTTTAGATAACTATGAAAATTGTAAACTATTCTACTAATTGTCCGATTTATCATTTTCAAAAGTTAAATGGATCACACCAATTTTAAATTTTGATCCTATATTCTAGAAAAGATGGAGTTTATAATTATTGAAGCCTTATCTTGCAGGTGACGACGACGTCGATCATAGTCGTCATGGTGTTGCCATGATTAGGGGTGCTCAAAAAATTCGGTTTTTCGATTTTTTTTACCAAACCGGTTCGGACCGGTACCGGCGGTACCGGTTTTTTTCGGTATCGATTTTTCGGTTTTTTTACATTTTTCGGTACCGGTAACGGTAACACAAATTACGAATTCGGTAAAATCGAAAAACCGAAAAAATACCGAAACTCTAATAAATACTTGCAGACCAGTACTTCATTTACTCTCTCTCTCTCTTTTAATTCTACAAAGCTTCAACAACTTTACTCTTTCGATTCGGTCTTTACTCTTTACTCTTCACTCTCCCTACTCGGCTACTCCCTTCTTCTTCAGTCTTATACCGACTACCGTGCCGTTCGGCCGTTCTTCTCCCATTAAAGCTCAGTTTATCCTCATAAAATCTTCTTATCAGCAGAGAAACAAACTCTATTCAATATACGAATTCAAAGGCCAGATTCTGCATTGATCTGCCGACCGGAGGAACCAACACATTCCTAGAAACTATGAGAAATTACAGTAACAAATTAAGACCCAGAAATTAATTATTAACCAAAATAGAAAATGGGTGTTTAGCAAATACCTGAATTTAAGATACCAGCCAGCTAAACTTGGCAAAAATAAATCTAGATCGGCCAAGAATGGGCACGCAATTGATGAAAAACAAATGGGTTTTTAATAAGATGTAAAAGAACAAGAGAAGAATGAAAATATTTGTGCCTTTTCTTACGTTGCGATTGGATTTTGAATTGAATTGAATTGAAATGAATTTGCAGATTATGAAGAAGAGGGTCTCTTCCTTTTCTTTTTCTTTCCTTTTCAATTCCTCCGAATCTCCGATTGTTTGGAGCATTTTGCTTTTATTATAGGATAGTTTATTTATAGAAGGGCACATTTTTAGTTTCTATGAACTTATTTTATATATTTATTACAACTTAGGGGGCGGGGTGAGAAGTACACATTTTATAGACTCAAAATTCTCTATTTGGACTTCACTTTACTTTTAAAGTAAAGGATATTAAAGGAATACAATAAAAATAAAAATAAAATTAAAATCACCTAGAAAAATTCCTTCCTTTTTTTTTTACATTTTTTTTCTTATGTTACTGCCCAGTAGAGAGGTAGCAAAATAGATTAAATAAATTAATTTTTTTTAAAATAAAAAAAAAGAAGCTTTTTTTTTTATTTTATCAAGGCTTTCTTTTCACTAAAATTACATATTTTTAGTTGTATTATTTTAATTTATCCAAAAAAAATACTTGTTTACTAATAAAAATATATTTATTATATTTATGATGCCACCAATTTTTGCATTCTTGGTTATCAGGTTATGTTCAGTTCATGCAGTTTTGTCGCATGAAATTCTTGTTCAGTTGTTCATGCAGTGTTTTGCATTCTTGTAAAATTCAGTTGTTCATGCAGTGTTTTTCATCATTCTCTGATTGTGTTATACTAAAAAGTAAAAAAGGACTATCAAATAACAGTTCAAGAATAAATCAAGAGTGAACTGAATAAATCAGGAGTGAAAACATGGCAGGGGGTAAACCAACAACAACAAGAATGCAAAGCCAGCACAACTGCACAAGATGATAAACCAACAACAAGCGAGTGAGTCAGTGACAAACCAGTTACGCTGCAAGGCTGCAACCATGAACCATATCAACATTCAACAAGGATTATTTAAAACATGAGTTTAAAAGGGAAATTAAAAATAAAGAATAAACAGAGCACCATAGCTTATTAAAAAAAATTATTTAATTATTATTATTTATTAATAATTACATATATCACCATGCATGCGGTATAACCGAAAACTGAACCGAAAAAACCGGTACCGAATTTGTACCGAACCGGTACCGAAACCGGTAATTCGGTACCGGTTTCGGTTCTTAATTTTTCGGTAATTCCGATTCGGTACCGGTTCCGTTTTTTGGGTACCGGTTCGGTTTTTTACCGATGAGCACCCCTAGCCATGATATCGTCTGGCGTCCCGGCAATGAAAAAGATGGCATGGCGGTTGTCGGCGACACCATGGGACGCCAAACTGCTAAGATGCACGCCTTAGCAGCTCTGGCCCAAGTTAACTTAAAAACTTAACCCATCAACCCACCCATGGGCACCCATAAATTAAAACAAGAGGCAGAGAATAGCCGTAAAAATCAATCAACTCCATCGCGACATACCCATCAATTATCTACTTCACGACTTCTTTGGACTCCATCGACACCTGCTTTGTACTCCATCGACTCTATTGCTGCTCCTTTGACATTGCAGGCCCATCGCACTCCATTGCAACTGAACTTCTCTGGCTCTCCATCGCAGCTCAACGCGACTCCATCGCAACTCCTTCTCTGACTTCTCTCTCCTTCAGTCCATCATAGCTAAACTTCTCACAGGTTTTTTTTCTCTCCTTATTTCTCTGTTTCATTCTTTTGTGTTTTTTTCCTCTTGTTTCTCTATTTCCTCCTTAATTCTATGTTTCCTTACTATTCTCTGTTTCTCTTTTTTATCCTAATGTTCCAACTATGTGACTTCTGAGTCATGAAGCTTCCTATGCTTTATACACGTTATCCTAATGTTTATGTTCCAACTAAGCATGTTAGACTTTAGACTTGAGAATATATTACATCCTTGTTAGCTTGCCAATACATAAAGCTTGATTAAATAAGTTAGGCCAGTACACTAAATTATGTAAATTGTGATTATACTTAAAAAAAAATTGTGAAATGTGACTACTGATTATACTTCAAATATATTTTGTGAACTGTGATTATATTTGAATTGTGATTATACTTTAAACATGTTTTGTGATACTGAATTGTGATGATACTTAAAATATGTTATGTGAACTGTGATTTAACTCTAAAGTTTAGACGGTACAAAATTATTTGAGGTGATTGGACTTTAATAAGTTATATTTATTGTTTACTTCTTTTTTTTTTAGTACAAATTACAAAGTGTAAACACTAACTATTAATTTAAGTGTTGTGAATGGTTACTACTTACTAAACTAGTAATATACTAAAATACTCACAAGTAAAAATAAAAATGTCAATTGTCTCTTATATTTTTTTATTTGATTGTATTGTGTAGAAACTAGAAAACTAAATAGCGGAAAGTTCAGGGGCCGATAGTTATGATATAACTAAGGAGCATAAAAGAAAAGCAAAATCAAACGACTTGGATTGAAAATATGGATATTGGCCGGATATAAGTAATAAAAATGTCGTGCAATGTATACTTTGAGGGAAGAAATGTCATTCAAGTATCAAGAGGCTCAACATCTAGCTGAAAATTTTGGAGATTTAGCTTAGTGCCCTAAAACACCAACAAAAATTATGAAGGAGATGCAAGCGGCTTTGAATAGTAAAAAGAGGAACAAGACAGTTGAACTAGATGATAATGATGATGATGTAGAAGTGCAAGAAGAACAATCATCTGGTCCTCCAAGCATGGCTTCCGATACTTCCTCTAACACTATCCCAAGTTTTGGGACCGCTTTCAAAAGGAAGAAGATGCTTTTCAATTCCAAAAGCTCCGACAAAGACGGTTAAGCCAAACGACTATTGAAAATTGTTTGACACCGAAGGAAAAGTAAAGGCCATATGCACATTGCCAACTTTTTCTACGAGTGTGGCATACATAGTTGTTATGGCGTCGTTATAGCGTCGCTTAGGTGTCCTGACGTTGGAGAAGAGCAAGGCAACGCCTTGAACACCAAGGCTCAAGCATTAATAGCGAACTCAAATTAAGTGATCAAGTCATTTTTTACCATGACCCATCATAACTCATGGACTTTTCCAGTTGCCCAAGTAACTCGACACATAACCTTAACCTAACCCATGACCCTACTCTTTTGAATGAGTAATGCTCGTGAAGGAGACGAAAATGACTTTGTAGTTGATGACTTTGCTTGAGCTATGACTAGAAATAGATTAGAGAGTGAGACTTTTTCATAGTGTTAGTTATTATGTTTTAGGTTTTTAGTGTATATAAAATTTTATTGTTCAATATACTTTTGAAATAAAATAAATAATGTATAAATTACACATTGTTAACGACTTGTTGTCATAAGTACACCATGGCGGGAGCCTTATTGCCTAGGCGTCCTAGCGGTCAACTACCGCCGTGTCCCGCCTTGGCGTCGTGACAACTATGGTGGCATGCCATTTAATGCAGCAAATGCAAAGAGCTTCGAGATAATGATCGAGTTTATAGGACAATATGGGCAAAACCTCCAACGTATCATGAGTTGATGGTTCTTTACTTGAGAAGGCAAAGAAGTAAACCAATGAGTCAAAGGTGAAACATGAAGTTTCTTGGAAGCGATATGAATGTACACTCATGTCGGATGGTTGGATAGATAGGAGGGGAATGCGCTTGTTGAATTTCCTTGTTAATAGTTCGGAGGGGACTTACTTCATGGATTATGTTGATGCCTCCAGTCCGTCGCAATATGCCACAATGTTGGCAAATCTCCTTGATAGTAAGATTGAAGAAATTGACCTCGAGTTTGTTGTTCAGGTGATCACGGACAATGCCTCTAATTACAAGGTAGCGGACAAATACTAATGGAGAGGAGACTTGCACTGTTTTAGACACCCCGCTCACTGCCTTGACCTTATTCTAGAAGACATACGCAAGCTAAAACAATTCCATCCCACAATTAAAAATGCAAGAAGATTCACAACATTCATTTACAAGCACGGTCTTCTTGATGCGATGGTTGGTGACGGAAAAAATAAATGGGAGGAATCTTGTGAGACCCAGAGTTACTAGATTTGCTATAGTTTCTCACCTTGCAGAGTTTGTACAAACATAGAGATGCATTGAGGCATTTGTTCATAAGCGAGGATTGGACAAAATCTAAGTTGTCGGCAACCGAAACAGGGAAGTATGTGATACTGTAATTTCAACTACATTTTGGCATCATGTTGAGGATTGCATTAGGGTATCACAGCCACTTCTTTTAAGCCTTAAAGATTGTTGATGGTGATGAGAAGCCGGCTATGCCAGAAGTTTTCGCTAAGACGGAGTGTGCGAAGAAAAAAAAATCAAAGATTCATTTGATAACAAACAAAGACTCTACAACAAGGTGATTAACAATGTTGAGCAGCGATAGGAAAGCTAAATGGAGCAAAAATTATATGGGACTGCGTTGTTTCTCAATCTGGGCAAGTACTTTGATATTAAAGAGGAACGTTCGGAGTTATCTTGAACTCTACGAGAACTTTAATGACATTCTTGAAAAGATAGTGACCGAGCTAGATTTGCTAGATAAGATAAGCAATCTAGTCGATAACTATGATGCTTTTCGAGATAGTTTTGCAAGAGAAATGGCGATTAGGCAACGACAATTAAAGAATCCTCGCAAGTATATTGAAATATATATAAATTATATTTATATACATTCTTTTCCTCCTTTTAAAAATATTTATATTTCTTTTAAATGTTTAATAGTTGATTGGTGGAGCGCTTTTGGAGGGCTAGGTATTGAGCTTATAAAGTTTGCAAAGAGAATTCTAGGCTTTTGTTGTTCCGGTTGTGAACGCAATTGGAGTACATGAATTTGCAAGTACTTTCTATTGTTGGTTCGAAAGTAACAAGTTATTACTAGTACCAAGTATTTTTAATAAAATTAAATTTTATCATTAACATTATTATTATTTATTTTATTTATTTTAGATTCATATGAAGAGAAATAGATTGGAACACAAACGATTGAGTGACTTGGTGTATGTCCAATACAATAGAAAGACCGTTTCAAGGTTCCAAAAGATGCGTGAACTTAGAAAAAAAATTGATAAGTAATGAATGGATCAATAATGAGGCCTATGTTGTTCATCTCGAGGAGGATCATACATGGAATGATGTGGATCTGACAACCAGTGCATCAAACACGCTTGAGGGTTTGAAATCTTTCAAAAGGGCTCGTGCTAATACTAGTAATAATGTCATTACGTACTCTCGACGTGGTGGTGGTTCAACTTCAAGGGAATCAAGGTTGATGGATTCCGACTCTGATGATGCAGTTGATGAAGCGAGAATTCCAAATTATGATGATGTGGAGGATGATTTTGGAGAAAGACCACCTACGACTTTGAATGAGAGTAATTCACGTGAAGGAAATGGAGATGACCTTGTTCTTTATTAGTTTGCTTGAACGATGTTTAGATACTAGTGTAGAGAGTTTAGACATTATTTTGACTTGCTATGTGGCGTTTTATTAGTTATTAGACTAGTAATATGTGATGGTTGGTTGCAACTTTATTTTCTATGTGATGTTTATTGAATTCTTAATTTCTACTAGTTTTTAATGTCACGTATTTTATTTTTGGATTGTTATTGCCAAGTATTTACATAATTATGCTTTTAATGTTATTCCATAGGGTTATGTTTTAGATTTTAATATATATGAAATTTTATTGTCAATATACTTGTTAAGTAAAATAAATAATATATAAATATATAAATTACGCATTGTAAACTTGTCGCCATACGGACGCTAAGGCGTCTTGGCAGTCAGATACCGCCATGACTCGCCGTGTCGCCGTGGCGCCGTGACAACTATGACGTCAAGTTAACAGTAGAAAAAAACTCGATAGAGTTTATAATTATTGTGTTTTCCAAGTCTCAACGTATTTAGGAATTTTCGATACACAATTGACGATTAAAGGAATTTTGATACACTATACAAGTCACAACTCGACAACTATGCTGAAAAACAACATTTAACGGCAATCTGGTGATGCAAGCAAAATACGGCATATTGATGGAAGAATTGTCTACGATTTTTGTGTTGGATATGCATCTAATATCCATAAACCTGCTTTGAAAGAGATTAACAACTAAAAGTGTGGCGATTATGAAATGCTCTTTTAGTTACATGAGCTAGTGATGGGAAAAACCTGGAACCTTTCTTTTCAATTTATGCGGTAGTTTCACCTATGAAAAAGAGATATCTTTCAAAGTTTGCTACGTTTCATTCAAAACTTCACACTTCCTAGCTACTACTCACTGTTATAACCCTATAACAAAAAATGAAAAATCATTATGTTGATGATTATGTTTTCAAGGCCATTGCTGGTGAAATCAAAAAGGAGAATGGAGCCAAAAGAGAAGAGTTCGACTCCTTTTTCTTTTCTTGGCACACGGCCTGGAGCACAGACAATGAGAAAGGAATAAAAGTTGGGAGAGAATGAAGTATTCTAAAAATATTAAATGGTTCTGTTAGTGGTGGGTCCCATTACGCATTAGCTTACTTGAATGTACAAATTAAACATTTTGTCCTCAGAGTTGTTAAGAGTTGAGGAGATTCTCGGTACAAACAAAAGTGGGTAGCTTGATATCCTATCATTAAATGGGATAGCATAACAACGAAAGCCATATAGTGCCCCAAGATAAATTTGAACCAAGGCCAAAAAAATTCTATTGGCTTTTTCGCCTATAGAGATAATTTGGTAAAACACTAAATGAAGGACAAACTGTGAGCAAACAATTGCCAAGTTTCCCTGCAATAGTATCCATATTCAAATTACCATCTATTCTTGTCTACGATGATGTGGTAAGGTACATTAGGATTGTTTGTGTAAATTCATCTCAAGGCATACTGCCAATTATGCCCATCTTAGAGGGTGATATATATTTATGGTACAATTAATTATCAGCTTGGGACATGCAATATAAATCCCAAGCAGCATAGAAATTCGAAAACGGATTGGAAGATGTTTAACTGATCACAACAATTAGAGGGGAAGAGGGGGAAAGTCAGCAATGCCATAAATTAAACCAGATGATTTAGTCTTGCATTAGGCTTGTCTTCTCTCTTTTATAAGTGCACTAATTCTTTCTAGACAATCAAAATTTACTTATTTATGTTAGGCAAATCTTTCATATCAAATGCAACTTGTGTCGGGTAAAAAACGTCCCAAACACAGTTTCACCAGCAAAGTCAGATGCTTCTCTACCTGCTGGTAAGGAAAAGAAAATGAAGAGAGAAAAAGATTTTAAGACTAGAAATAAGCATAGTTGTCATGGCATCGTCGCCTAGGCGTTGGAGTTGGAGAAGGGCAAGACAACGCCTTGAACGCCGAGCTGCCAAGGTTCATGCATTGGTAGCAGGCCCAAATTAAGTAATTTAAGTCCTTTTTTACCATATCTCATCATAACCCATGGATTTTTTCAATTACCCAAGTAACTCAACTCGTGACCCTAGCCTAACCTAACCCATTATTCTATTCCTTTGAATGAAAGAGATGCTCGTGAGGGAGACGTAAATGACTTCATAATTGATGACTTTATTTGAATTATGACTACAGACGGTAGGAAGTGGAGACTTTTTCATAGTATTAGTAATTATGTTTTGGGTTTTAGTGTATATAAAATTTTATTGTGCAATATACTTTTGAAGTAAAATAAATGTCTAAAGTGCACATTGTTTACGACTTGTCGCCATCTGTGTTACTCGGGTGCGGGTGTCGGGTGTGAGTACGAATCTAAGTGTCGGACACGTGAAGTCAAAAAATAAAATATATGCAGATATGAATCCAAATTTGGACACGGGTGCAGGGATACGATATATTATGATTTTTTAATAATAATGTTTATACTGTCCAAATTTTTATAGACATGCATTTATCATGAAACTTAAGGGGTTGAAGTGCAAAAATATAAAGAAACAGGGGCATAATTGAACTACTGAAACTTTAAGGGCTAAAATGAAAGAAAACAAAAGTATAGGGACTGATATGTAATTTTTCAAAGGCTATTTTGAACTTTCAGAAAACTTGAGACTAAATTAAAAAATTATAAAAATTATGGGGTACCTAACTATAATTTTGCAAGGATATTTTTAATCTAGATCTGATATCAGACCTCAGACACAAACCAAACTCAGACCAAATACGCGTTCTCCATATCAGACCTCAGACAGACCAAATACGCGATCTCATTGGAGAAGAAAAAGGCCACGAAACTCTTGGTGCGCGATCTCGTGGCGGTAAGTTTCTCACGATCTTTCCCTCTTTCTTCTTCCTCCTTCCTCGTCTCTTCTTCTCCAATGAACAGTCGTATCCGGATTCTGTGGCCGGATCCCGTACGGATCCCGCACCCGTACCAGTGTTGTGTCGTGTCAACACGAGTACTCCGCCAAAAATGGCGAGTCCGAGTAACACAGGTCGCCATATGGACACCATAGCAGGCGTCTTATCGCCTAGGCATCCTAGCGTTCAACTACCACCTCGTCCCGCCTTAGCGCCGTGACAACTATGGAAATAAGAAATAAAGGAAAAGGTAGACCAAAGAAGATGAGATGATGAGAAAGAGGGCGTTTGTTTTGAGTTTTCTTTACTTTCCATTCATCATTGGAGCATAGTTGTCACGGTGCCATGGCGAGATGCGGCATTAGTTGACTGTCAGAACGCCTAGGTGATAAGACGTCCGTCATGGCGTCCATATGGCGACAAGTCGTTAACGATGTACAATTTATACATTATTTATTTTATTTCAAAAGCATATTCGTCAATAAAATTTTATATACATCAAAACTCAAAACATAATAACTTGCATAATAACATACAATTAAAAACGCAATTATATAAATACCTCACAATTAAAATTCAAAAATAAAACACTTGACATTAAAAACTAGTAGAACAAGTTAACAAACACTACGTAGAGAATAAATGATCAACTAAGTCAACAATCATCACACATTACAAATCCAATAAATAATAAAAATTACACCATATAGCTAGTCTATTATGATGATTCATGAGTACAAAATGACTTAATCACTTAACTTAGGTAAACAACCAAAGCGTGAGCCTCGTCAACTCAAAACTTATGAAACTCCTAAAAAAATATTACATGATTTCAGTTGATTTTTATTTATTTTGCATGGTTTATTTTTTCCTTATGGTTTCTTTGTTTAGATGTAAAATGCATATCGGTATCATCAGAATATAGGTTCACATGAAAATTAAGAAACAACCCACCATAGAAAACACAAATCCTCAATAGAAACAAAACTAACGTCAGGACTTCCATACCCAATTAAAAATATTAGTAGTGCACCACTTGCAAGAGTACTGAAATTATAAGTGCTACCAAATAATACGAAACTTACTTGCAAGAGCCTTACGATATCCTTCAATTAGTCCCCTTGCCAAATAGCCAGAGGTAATTATAATCAGATTGGCAATAATCTTCGCAGCCTGTGCAGACATGCAACTGAATAAGTAGATTCATGTATATATTATTATGACAAATCTCTTTGAATATACAATTAACTAAAAAAGAATCACTAAATTAAAGGATGCTAGGAGTACATTCTCAATTCAAATTAAGCTTAGAAACTTCACCAGCCAATTACTCCGCATACACACAAAAAAAAATAAAAAAGAAGCTACATTAGAAACGACGTCTGCAATAATGCAATCACCCAAGCACCCGAACAAGATGGCACAACTGCAACTGCGGTAAGGATGTTGGGTACCACTGCCACTAGAATTAAACTAACATCAACATGATTCTTCCATATGGAGCTCAGAAAGGATATGGTGAAACAAGCACAAAGCAGTAACTTATTTTATGTAATGGTATATTAATAGGCAAAGATATGAAGACTCAAGTATACTTGTAAATTACTTTACATTATTTTTTAGCGATAAGTCAATTGTAAATAGTATTAGGAGTTTATTTCCTTATTAGATTAGGTTTTGTATTATATTAGAATCAGGGTTTATATGTTCTAGAGATGTAATTTCCCATGTTGGAATACAAAAATTGATATAATGATTTACTTGACATTGGTTATATGCCATTGCAGTCTTTGGACCTTATTGGTCTTCCTTTTTATTCCTTACTTCACCCTTGTCTTGCATCATATATCCTACCTACCATTGTCACACTTTTCCCCACGCACACCCACAAAACACATTTGACCTTCAGAAGACTCATAATTGGTAACAAAATGAACTACTGAATGCTCACACATGACTTGAGGTAATCTGCACGATAACAGGGCTTAGCAGTGAAAATTAACACACCCAGAACTGCTAAAAGCATCCAACTTCCATCATAGAAGGAACAATGAAGCCCATTAAATACTGATTTGTGCGACCAACAATTTGCACCTTCACTCAAGCAAGCTTGAAAACTAAACAAGACTACATGAGTGTAACTTGGTCTCCCAAATACAAGTAATAGGAGAAAGAAGCTCACCAGGGCTTCAATCGTCAACACCTAGTCAACCACAATGCAGTACACCAGTCATCAGGATAAACAAGTATCACAATTAGCTTTGAGATTCATTGAATATCAACATCTGACAAGCATAGGCATGGGCCAGACACGTATTGACATTTCTTAGACATGCCAACCAAATACAAGTAATAGTATATAGTAGCTCACCAGGGCTTCAATCATCAACACCTAGTCAACCACAATGCAGTACACCAGCCACCAGGATAAACAACTGCCTCAATTAGCTTTGAGATTCATTGAATATCAACATGTAACAAGCATAGGTCATACAAATAATAACTCAAACCATAATAACTCAATTCAAGTCTCAGTGGTTCATCAAATAATTTTAAATAATTGGGTTGAAAATTATTCAAAGTAGTATATATTCAGCAAGGTAAAGCTTATTCATGTGCAAAGGAAGTTAAAATTTCATGTGGGCCATCCGTGATTCTTTCCTTATTCATTCTTGGCAAATCTGATTTGCATCACTTGGTATTCTTAATTGGATTCGGATTTCCTAATCAATTCACACGGTAGTTAGCTTGGATTCACGCGACAAGAAGTAATCCAAACGCGACAAGGATTTTTTTTTTTGGATCGTTTAGAAATTAGTTTTTAATTCTAATATAATTAGGATTTGACTTCCATTATTTTGTAATTCCTATTAGGATTAGAATAATTTGTTCCTATTGTTATTAGGATTTGGATGGATTTCTATTTCACATTGATTTGCAATTCCTATTAAAATTAGAATAATTTGTTCCTATTGTTATTAGGATTTAGATTGTTTTGAGTAGTATAAGTAGAGGTCCAAATTCATGTAATCAAACACATTATTCATTATTCAATATATTTGTGAGGTTAATCTCTACTTTTGATTTTTTGAATAATTCCCAAGTAATTCTTAGTTATTTCTTTGAGATTCAATTTAACTTATCATACAAGAATTCATAGTTGTGTGTGGCGTCTTCTACCGCATCAATCGTTGATTGTACCGAGATTACCGCTTCAATATAAGCGAGGGGTCAAGGTGTCGTTGGTGTTTATTCAACGCAAATTTTCGAACGCGAGCAATTGTACCAAGATTACCGTCTACATATAGAAGAGGGGTTAAGGTGTTGCAATTCACCCAACAACTGTGCTAGAAACGATCCGGGCGACGACCAACTCACGCAAGCATGTCGTGGAGTCTATCATTTGGTATCAAAACTAAGCCTTTCTAACGAGTTGCTTATCTTTAATTTTCTGTCGAAATATATATTGAAAAAAAAAATTCAGATTATATTTCCATTGTGCTAACCAAACTTGTAGCACACCATCAAATCATCAAATTCCAACCAAGAGTCCTTGTCGTTCCATCATTATCAATTCTGAAACGGAGCTACAATTTACAAATCTGAAGCATACAAGAGGAGTACAAGGCAATCAATCGGTGATTTTGTAGTATTCTAATAATCACATCATCTATATTTTTGTTTCGTGATAAGTAATTTTTGAATTGATTAGTAAAATCAAAAATTTTGCTAGGGGAATTCAAGAAGAACTTATAAGAGAGTATTAGAGTAAAAGGCAAGAATGTAAGATTATTAGAGGGAAAAGGCCAAATTTGAGCAATACACGAGTGATTCATCATTGTTTGAGTAAAACACGTAAGGGAGTGTGTGAGAAAAAATTTTATCTACTAACATTTATTTTACAGCAAACATGTATGGCTACAATTATGAAAGTTCTTATGGGTCTCGAAGGAATACTTTTCAAGGCAATATTGATACAGAGACATATCTGAGATGGGAGAGAAAAATGGAGCGAGAATTTGACTGTCATGATTACTCCAAGCGGAGGAAAGTCAGATAGACAGTTCAAGAGTTATTCGATCATACAATTATATGGTGGCAGCTTAGCAAACAAAAGAGCAGTTTGCACCAGTACAGCGTGTCGGGAGGGAGTATACATCTCAAAAACATGTAGAGCAACCTTCAAGGCGATCTACTATAGACAATAATAGGAGGGTTCGCATATAAGTAAACAAGGAAGATTATTGGATGCAGCTACAATATACTTCTAAGGCGCAAAAAAAACAAGATCAGCCGGGGGAGGTGGAAGAAATTATAGAATATGCAGTCCAAGAAGAGTTATTGGGTTCGAGTGTTCAAGATGAAATCCATAATCAAAAGCAAGATGGTGAACATCCGAAAGAAAGTAATAAAGATGAGTTTGTAAAAGGAAATACATGTGAAAAAAATCGACAAAAAGAAATTGTTCAAAAGATTGATAATATAAAAGAAAAAATTGAAAAGAGTGAGAATGAAAAGAAAAAAGAGATTGAGAAAAAAGAGAATGAAAAGAATGAGCTTGAAAATAAACGAGAAGGTGAGCAAAATGAAAAGAGAAGAATATGTGACTATGAAAAAGAGAGTAAGTTGAAAAGTGATTTGTATTTTGAAAAGTCAATGATTGTACATTCATACAAGACGGTGCTTTTGAATACTAACACTAATGATTCTTCTTTGTTTAGTTCGATTTTGTCTCTTGTACAGGTTGTTGATGATATACCTCGCGCTATCATTCCATATCAATCAGCTGATAGCATTCCCGAGGAGACGACGAAGTTACCTAGACGAGTTGAAGATGAAAGTGGGTATCGTGAGAGAAAACATGAGTTCATGTGTTGATTATGGGATCATAGTACCCAAGGAGGATGGGACAACGAGTTTGTTCGTCAATTTTGAATTGGTAAACAAGTATCGTTATTCTTTTTCTTGTTTGAATAATATACTTGATAGATTGCATAGTACTTGTGTTTTATTGAAGGTGATGTGATGACAATGCATAATCAATTTAGCATGAGAAAAAGTGATAAATGGAAAATTATTTTAACATGTGATTTGTATAAATGGTTATTTCTGTTAGATTAACTGATGCATCTAGTGTTTTCATGAATTATTTAAAACATGTTTTGCATGGTTCCATTGGAAAATTTGTTATTAACTATTTTGATGGTAGAATTGTCTTTATCACAAACTATGGTGGATATTTGATATTTGTTGAGTTAGTTTATGATCGTGATATGTTTTCTCATTCCCGTCATTATTACTTGCATGAAATTCGTTCTAGGGTTTCTTATCCATATGTTGAAGTTAAGTTTTCATGCAAGTCAATCTTTACATGAGATGTCGATAGTTGACAATTGTAGTAATCATGTTGTTTCGTTAGAGCAATCTTCATTGCGTGATTCACTGTCATATGGTTTTTTTTCGAGAAGTGCTTATCATCAAGATGGATTGAAATATGGTTTGCATGCATGTTTAGTTAGTTCACTTGGTTTAGCTAAGGCATTGCATACTTCTTTGAGATTGTTGAATCATTTTTTGCATTCTTACATGGAAAAATTAGTTAATATCTGTTTTGATGGTATTCCGACTTTTGTCAACAATTTGAAATATTTTATAGCATGTGTTGATTTGTTTGTGATCATCGTCGATATGCTATTGCCTTTTTATTCCGTTGGAGCTATTATGTGATTTTGACTGTGTTAATGTCAATAGAAGGAGAAAGGCTGGTTGTGTTTTGCATATTCGTGATAGGATCATATTCATCGAGGGAAACATAGATCACGCAATTCATTCCGTTCAATGCATAAAACATCTACAGGAAAGTGTTTTGAATATTGTTCTAGTAGACTGTGCATGTGATTTTGGTTTATTTAATTTCTTTGTGATTAGACAAAAGGAACTTATTGTTTTGTTTTGTGTTTAATCCAGGAATTCAAGAGAGCTTGCGTGAGAAGCATGACGAATTTCAAGTATTGATATTTGACCCAGGTGCATTGACGAATGTGTTTCTGCGAAGGATTGAGATCATTATATTGACTTTTGATCCGGGGATTCGTCATGGGGAGAATCTACCACATGAAGAGTTTAGTAATATTTTTTATCCATGAGGATATAAGACTTTTCAAATTATTTCTTACTTTGTATTCATGATTATTTTAGTAGATAGTAGATTAGTTTATATAATTAGTGTTTCGGGAGTAACTGGTCTACAAATTGTCAATTCGAGAGAGAAGTCAGGCATTGCTATGTTCTTGGCGGGAGTTGGAGTTTTTGTTGCTTATATATGTCATTTGCAAGTTGAGTTTTGGCATTATGATTGGTTTGATGCTACTTAGTTTGTTTTTATATAGTAGCAATTTCGTGGTTGAATCATTTTCGAGAGGACGTTGTGCCAGATTTGAGGACAAATCCTTTTGAAGAGGAGGGGAATGATACAATCCTGATCAAGTTTTCATCAAACGATAATAACTCAATTCAAGTCTCAGTGGTTCATCAAATAATTTTAAATAATTGGGTTGAAGATTATTCATAGTAGTATATATTCAACAAGTTAAATCTTATTCATGTGCAAAGGAAGTTAAAATTTCATGTGGGCCATCCGTGATTCTTTCCTTATTCATTCTTGGCAAATCTGATTTGCATCACTTGGTATTCTTAATTAGATTCGGATTTCATAATCAATTCACACAATAGTTAGCTTGGATTCACGCAGCGAGAATTGATCCGAACGCGACAAGGATTATTTTTTTTGGATTGTTTAGAAATTAGTTTTTAATTCTAATATAATAAGGATTTGATTTTCATTATTTTGTAATTCCTATTAGGATTAAAATAATTTGTTCCTATTGTTATTAGGATTTGGATGGATTTCTATTTCACATTGATTTGCAATTCCTATTAGGATTAGAATAATTTGTTCTTATTGTTATTAGGATTTGGATTGTTTTGAGTAGTATAAATAGATGTCCAATTTGATGTAATCAAACACATTATTCATTATTCAATATATTTGTGAAGTTATTTTCTACTTTTGGTTCTTTGAAAAACTCCCAAGTAATTCTTAGGTATTTCTTTGAGATTCAATTTGACTTATCATACAAGAATTCATAGTTGTTTGTGGCGTCTTCTACCGCATCAATCGTTGATTGTACCGAGATTATCGCTTCAATATAAGAGAGGGGTCAAGGCGTTGGTGTCCATTCAACGCAAATTTTCGAATGCGGGCAATTGTACCAAGATTGACGTTTACATATAGACAAGGGGTTAAGGTGTTGCAAGCAATTCACCTAACAACTGTGTTAGAAACGATCCGGGTGACGAGCACCTCACGCAAGAATGGCGTGGAGTCTATCATTGAATGATACAATCCTGATCAAGCTCTCATCAAACGATAATAACTCAATTCAAGTCTCAGTGGTTCATCAAATAATTTTAAATAATTGGGTTGAAGATTATTCAAAGTATTATATATTCAGCAAGTTCAAGCTTATTTATGTGCAAAGGAAGTTAAAATTTCATGTGGGCCATCCGTGATTCTTTCCTTATTCATTCTTAGCAAATCTGATTTGCATCACTTGGTATTCTTAATTGGATTCGGATTTCCTAATCAATTCACACGGTAGTTAGCTTGGATTCACGCGGCGAGAAGTAATCCGAACGCGACAAGGATTATTTTTTTTGGATTGTTTTGAAATTAGTTTTTAATTCTAATTCTAATATAATTAGGATTTGATTTTCATTATTTTGTAATTCCTATTAGGATTAGAATAATTTGTTCCTATTGTTATTAGGATTTGGATGAATTTCTATTTCACATTGATTTGCAATTCCTATTAGGATTAGAATAATTTGTTCCTAGTGTTATTAGGATTTGAATTGTTTTGAGTAGTATAAATAGATGTCCAAGTTGATGTAATCAAACACATTATTCATTATTCAATATATTTGTGAGGTTATTCTCTACTTTTGGTTCTTTGAATAATTCCTAAGTAATTCTTAGTTATTTTTTTGATATTCAATTTGACTTATCATACAACAATTCATAGTTGTGTGTGACGTCTTCTACCGCATCAATCGTTAATTGCACCGAGATTATCGCTTCAATATAAGTGAGGGGTCGTTAGTGTCCATTCAACGCAGATTTTCGAACGCAAGCAATTATACCAAGATTACCGCCTACATATAGACAAGGGATTAAAGTGTTGCAAGCAATTCACCCAACAACTGTGCTAGAAACGATCCGGACGACGACCACCTCACGCAAGCGTGTCGTGGAGTCTATCAATAGGCATGGGCCAGACACTTGACATTTTTTAGACATGCCAAAAGTACACTGATTTAATTAGTTCTTCGTAAACAGCTTAATTATTGATGTGGATGAATCTAACTTAATAAATAAGTATATTTCTTAGCTAAGGGTAGAATACCTCGAAATATTTCAGAATGAAATTTTGATTTGAACATTTCTCCTCAATGAATTGGTCTTTAAATCTAGTTGGCCATAACTCGTTACATGTTTTTAAAAGAAATCTTAAAGTTGGCTACTATCAGCATAATGCCATAAATTAGTTGTCCGTATTGATGTGGATGAATCTAACTTACTTAATAAATAAGTATATTTCTTAGCTAAGGGTAGAATACCTTAAAATACTTCAGAATGAAATTTTGATTTGAACATTTCTCCCCAATGAATTGCTCCTTCAATCATGTTAGCCATAACTCGTTACATGTTTTTAAAAGAAATCTTAAAGTTTGGCTAGTATCAGCATAATGCCATAAACTTGGCACCATTAAGATCTCCACTTTAAATAGCATTTCAAATAACATAGGGTCAGAGGGTCTTTTTTATCCTTCAAGAGATGGGCAACAACATTTTATCACTGTAGCAGTCCAGGGTCATTTCTTCCTTATAGCCTACTGATTTACATTGTACCTTATTTTGGAGTTTTTGTTCAACCAACTTTATTCCTTAATCTTCTCGCTAAACTCCCTTAATCTTGATGTACACATGTAAGAAAGAACTAACAAGAATGAAGTTCCAATATCCATTACTTTGATGACCAAATAGGTCAAATAAAGCTAAATTTTCTATTTTATAACAAGAATGAAGTTCCAATATCCATTGCTTTATTGTTTTAGGGAAATTCTTTGTGGAGCCCGAGATTCAAGAAAAAATTTCCGAGCTGGGAATAAGAGTCGGTGGCTATTTGTTTTCAGTGTTCTAAAAATCCCAGCCTAGGTCCGTCTAGGCCCCGCCTAGGCGCTAGGCCCCCCTTGGCGCCCCGCCTAGGCGCAAGGCCCCCCCTTGGCGCCCCGCCTAGGTGCAAGGCCCTCCTGACGCCTCACCTAGGCAAAAAAAAAAATCCCTCCAAGAAATTAGACGGGATCTAAACGGAGTCTAGGCGTAGAGATTTTTTTTATTTTAATAACTACTCAAACCAAATCTTAATATATTTATTTTTTTAATAATTTACCATATTCATAATACATGTTGTAGCATATCAAATCACAACAAAATCACAACAAGAAGTGAACAATATAAAGTCAAAATGGATAATTTTATTATAATTGTAATTTTTTGAACTTGTATCAACTTTAAATTATATAAATGATGATACATTTGTAATATTTAGTTCAATTCAATATAATTCTTAAATTTATGTTTAATTTCTTAAGTTTTAATATTGAATTAAATTCTTGAAATTTTAAATTTTATTATTTAATAGTAATCTTGTTTAAGAATAAAACTAATAAGTTAAAAATATGTTTGAACTTTGAACAATTGCATGTTTGTGTTTGAACTTTGACATTAGCAATATGGATGTGTTTGAACTTTAAGCAAAAAAATTTATTATCTTTATTATAGATTGTTTTGCTTTATATTATTGTTTTGTTTGGATAAATATAAGATAAAATATTAAAATTGACTTAAAATAAAAAATCCCGCCTAGACCCCGAGACCGCCCGCCCGCCTCCCGCCTCCCGCCTCCCGCCTCCCGCCTTTAAGAACATTGCTTGTTTCCAGCGTGCTTTATGAGTCGAACTTTTCTACCGGGCAGAAGGAATCGAAGCATTGGCCAGCCCATGATACTAGATATCTTCTCTCATTACTCTCCTTTATGGAAGGCTTCAAGGGACTTAATGTCTTTTCTTAGGAGGTTGTTTGGAGGTCAAAATCACCTCACAAGTTCTTTACTTGGGAGACCGTTTTGAGTACTGATAATTTTATTTCTTATTTTTATTTTTTTTGGGGGGGGAGGGGGGAGGGGGGAAGGGGGAGGGCACCTATTGGACAGAAGATGTTATATCCGTGAATTGCATTGTGTTCTTCTATCCTTATATGCTATCTGGGAAAGATGATGCATTTTTTCTGATTTTCATTAAAGCTTTACTTTCTAGTGGGAAAGGCGCTAGCATTCTGAAGCGGCTTTAGAAGAGATGATATCACGTGCTCTCTTTTTTTGGTGTGGTCTTGTTAGCTCTTTGAGATGAACAAATTTGTACATGTTTTAAGGGGCCTGAATTGACCTCGTCAGGTGGGTCTTTTTAGTAGGGTCTTTTCAGTGTAAGAAATAGCTTTTTTACATATAAAAAAAATTGTGGCTGGTATATGAAATATAAATACTTATCTTTCTTTTGGGGAGAAAAAGAAAAGGAGCGAAAATGTCATTCCTAGTTATAGCAGTTTTGCTTCCAAACAAGTAAAAAGATTGCCCAAAAAGTTAGCTTCTCAAGGGTCTCGATATAATAGCAGTTTTGGGGTGATCATCTTTTCAACTTTCATTAATAGCACAAAATCATCACCCATCAACAATAGATGTGGAAGAAGATTCTTTATGGCCAACCAATTGGGCACCATTTAACATTTTTCCCCAAAAAACGTTCACAGCTTGTAAATTTGTTGGCTTTACAACTCTTCAAAATTCCTTAAATTATGCATAAAAAATTCAATCAAAAAACTAATATGCCAATTGCCACCACACCATATTAACCTATAGCCCCAAACTTTAATTATAAGCCTGTCATATTAGAACTGTCTTAAACAAACTAAATTTTACTTTAATTAAAAGGTCACATTAGAACTGTCTTAAACATACTAAATTCCTCTTTCTAACATGTTATGTTCTCCCAGCCTCAAAATAACAGGACATAACAAATCAAACTCTAAAACAACACGATGTCGCAAAATAAAACACAATCACCAAACAAATTCAAGAAAAAATTGAATTTTCTTACAGAAAAACTAATATATATATATATATATATATATATATACGGTCCGGATCTTAAGCTCACCTCTTATTCAACTCACCTGAGCTCACCCCCCCTTTAGCGACGGACCCGGCGACGGTTCGGTCATACAACCGTCGTCTATACTTTTAGCGACGGACAACATATAGCGTCGCTAAAAATATAGACGACGGTTATATGATCAAACCGTCGCTGGGTCCGTCGCTAAATGGGGTGAGTTGGATAAGGGTGAGCTTAAGATCCAGACTATATATATATATATATATATATATATATATATATATATATATATATATATATATATATATATATATAGGATTAAGAAACATAAAATAAAGCCAGAGTTTAATACCATGAAAGGGATTTAGATTCATTACAAGGAAATGAGAAAAAATCAAACCCAAAATAACACAATACAAATAAAACAACCACGATTAATCTACAACTTTAAAGTTTTGATTTTTCTTCCTCTTTTCTACTATTTCCTTAGCGAACAAGCAGAAAATTAAGAAATATAAAAAAGCAAAGTTATTTTTGACGTACCATTGATCGAAAAGGTTTTAGATCAACGATTGAAGTGCAGGTGTAATCTCTATGAGCGAAAAGATTAGGGTTTTGAATTGTCTGATAAATCTTCTAACAGAAAAAGCTTGAAGGGGAAGATTAGGGTTTTGAATTGTCTGATAAATCTTCTAACAGAAAAAAAGCTATATGGTTTTTTTTTTGAGTTTTTCCTTGGTTAATGAGTTATTAGGTTTTCAAAAGAGGGAGAAAAAGTCGGAAGAACCACCGAAAAGTGTCTAGCGGTCTAGCACGTATTTCGACGAAAACAATTTTTTAATAAAAAAAAATAGTCCTGGATTAATACTTGAACTTTTAATATTTTTTTCTAGCTTTAGAATTTGTATTCTCAATTTTATAATTAAGAGATTAAATTTTTAATTTTTTTTATTACGAATTGATATTGTCCCGTCAGGAAATTGATGACATAACAGCGATGTGGGACTAAAAAATATTTATGTGTAATATTGAATCTAATTTTAACATTTATTCAATTAATTTTTTGTACAAAAAATAGAAAATATAAGACTTTAATTTCTTAAAGTAAATTTAATGAAAATTTTACCCTTTTTAGTATAAAAATTTAATTATATTGATTATTAATGATTATGAAATAAACTTAAAGTTCAATGCATTAATCTATATTTAAACCTTAATATTTTATATAAAAAAGAGAAAATTGTCATTATGTTGATTATTAATGATTATGAAATAACAAGATTTTAATTAGTAGTACATTTATATATATTTTAAATATTTATCATTATATTGTTTATTGGTAGGGGTGCTCATCGGTAAAAAATCGAACCGGTACCAAAAATATCAAACTGGCACCGATCCGAAATTACCGAAAAAATAAGAACCGAAACCGGTATCGAATTATCGGTTTCGGTACCGGTTTGTTACAAAATCGGTATCGATTTTTTCGGTTCGGATTTCGGTTATACCGCATGGTAATATATATAATTATTAATAATAATTAAATAATTTTATTTATATATTAATAATTTTTTAAAAAACTAAAAAATCATTAACTATTAATAATAATTAATATATAAAATAAAACTACAAAACATTATTAATATATATAAAAAAAATTAATAAAACTACTATTATATAGAAATTATTAATATATAAAAAAATTATTTAATATATAAAATTACAAAACATTAAATATTAATTATTAAATTATTAAATTTCGGTATTTCGGTTTTTACCGAATTCAAAAAAGTCATTACCGCTACCGGTACCGAAAAGTGTTAAAATACCTAAAAATCGGTACTGAAAAAATTCGGTACCGCTGGTACCGGTAAAAAACTAAAAAAATTGAAAATTTTGAGCCCCCTAATTATTGGTGATTTTTTTAAAGTTGATTTTATAATGTATTAAATTTACTTTAAAAAGTTAAAAATGGTCTTATATTTATCCTTTTTGGTATAAAAAATTAATGGAATAAATGTTAAAATGAGACTCAATATTGCACATAAGCATTTTTTAGTCGCATGTTGATGTCGTGTTATCAATTTCTAATGCGGTTGTCAACATCGGAAATTTTTTTACCCTTTTTTGTTCTTACCTTTTTTGTTCTCTATTTTGTTGAGTTTTGTTTGAAAAAGTGAGTTTGAAAATGTCTGACATATTAATGTCGACGATTTGAATATCAGAGTCGCCAGTTTGGTAGATTTGAAATGGTTGTACCAACTCAACGAAATTTGAAAAGGTTTACACAAAGGCCCAATGGTTGGACCCTGTTTAACAGGCCTTGAAAATCGAGATTCATAGAGTTCGAGGGCTTGATTAAGCGGGGGAAGGTGTTGGGCACCCCCCGACTTTCGTGAAAACACGGTTACCTCAACTTTTCAATTTTCCTAATTATCTGCATGTGTGTGTATTGGGCCTATGTGCAATTATTTGGAAGTAGTGTTATGCCTCATTTGTACCTATATACAAAGGGTTTGATATGTATAAAAGTTTAATTTTAAGCAAGATATAGCATTGATGTTTTGAAAATAGGTTTTCAAACTATTATGCTCAATAGTAATTGAGGTATTTGATACTTCCATTTTATTCCGTATTCGGCTTGATTGATTTTATTTTTGAGATGCAAAGCATCTTGGAGAAAATAAAATACATAGCAGTGTCGGGCTCCTTATGGGCATGGAAGCCATCCAAGGATGTCCAGACACTATAAATAATTTACAAATTGGTTGCACATGTGACGCACCCAAAATAGGTATACATCACCCATTTTGGGTCGCCAAATACATGGTACAGAATACAAATACAAACTTAATTATACAACAAGAGCTGAGAGTTTTTACATGAATATTGTCTCATAGACAATATCCAAACTCAAATTCAATCCTCATTACATTTATTATCACACTAAATAGTGATGATTACTAAAACAGCCATCTCGGACCATCACTTCGTTCTCCGACTAGTCCTGACTATGTTCTCATTTCTTGAAGAGAATAATGAAAGTAAAAGGGTGAGCTCAACTAGCCCAGTAAGAAATATTATGACTAAGATAATGCAGAATAAGTTATCGTTAGCATTCAACAATGTTAAACTGATAGAGTATAATAGACAACAAGTTTAACTGCAGCGGAACAAGCAATCCATTAGAAGAGTCAAGTAGAGCATGATATCTACTATCTTCTATGATTTAAAAAGGTTTTCATTAACTTTATCGCTGAGACTCAGCTTAATAAATAAACCACATCATCGAATCATCCATGTACTACGGGCCAAGGATATTCATGTAATTATTAATGGTCATGATTATACCGAATAATCCCTGGTCATAATCATACCAACAACTGTCCATCAATGCACTACAGGCCAATGAGAATTTTTACCACATCATTTGTAATATTACAGGTCATGATTATACCGACTGATCCCTGGTCATAATCATACCAATCAACAGTCCATCTATGCACATAAGCCAAAGATGACTTTCATCACACTATAAGCATGAGGATGATGACAATGATATAAGAATTCAATTAAAATAAAGCACATGATAAATTTTAAAGATTTATAATTTAATTTATCCAGAATTCAATAATGTCGTCAACATGATACTGCTTTGTGGAGTAAAATTCAAGAATAATATCCATGTATCAAAAATAATTTGGACAGAAAAGAAATAAATTTTTCGGTGAATAGTACCCCGGCATGAAAAGTGTCCCGAATACCCGAGTGAATAACATTCGAGTGAATAGTAATTGGGTGAATAGTAATCCGTGAATAGTAACTCGTGAATAATACCCCGGCATGAAAAGTGCCCCGAGTATCCGAGTGAATAGTATTTGAGTGAATAGTAATTGGGTGAATAGTAATCCGTGAATAGTAACTCGTGAATAGTACCCCGACATAAAAAGTGCCCCGAATACCCGAGTGAATAATATTTTAGTGAATAGTAACCGGGTGAATAGTAACCCGTGAATACCCCGGTGAAAATATTGATATTTAATAAGAAAGTTTATATCAATATTCCAACGAAACGATATTGGATAAAGCGCAAAACTTAAGGATATTCCACTAATTTCAAGGATTATAGAAGCAATACTTACCATAGTAAGTTTAGATTTAAGAATATGAAAAGAAATAACATACGAAACTGCAAATGGATTTTCACCTATCATACGGTATGTAATCCGCGTAGACAGGTTATTCCGACATATTAAAGGATGAATATGAAAAATAGTATTTCTTATGAATACGAAAGAAATAATACCCCTTACCTTAGTAGAAGACTGTATACTACAATAGTAAAGTAGCAGAATACTCTTCTTCTCGCTATCTATAGTTTCTCTTGTGAGTCTCAGTGAATTGGTGAGACTGAAAGAAGAATTAAGCTCCAATTTATAGGAGAAATGACTAAATAGTAACTAATTTACGAACGATCCAGATTGATTTACTATTAGAACAAACGGTCCAAATTGATTACTATTAAAATCACAATCGACGGTCCAGATTGATTTACTTTTAAAACCACCATCGACGGTCCAAATTGATTTACTATTAAAACCACCATCGACGGTCCAGATTGATTTACTATTAAAATCACCACCAATGGTCCAGATTAATTTACTATTAAAACCACCACCAATGGTCCAGATTGATTTAACTTATTACACTTTAGTACCCCTAAATTTTTTTAAGTTTGCATTATTCCCCTCTAACTTTTGTAATTCACTTATCTTTAATAAACACATTCTTAATACTTCAACAATTATTCATTATTAATATTATAACTTACAATATTTAACAACCAGATCATTCCCAGGAAAGAGGGGGCTTTCCGATAAGAATTTCTCTCTATTGGCGTGTAATTAGGTGACCAAACCTCTCCTCAACAGAACTTTCTAGGCATCGTCAATATTGCAAATAATAATATGAATAACTTTGTTATCTCAATAATTGATTTAATAATATAAAATATTATGCAAATGATACTGTGACAATAATTGAATCAAATAACGTGAGATACTATGCAACAATTACTGTAGCAATAATTAAATAAACTGAGTGGCTTCTTACGTAAGTATCAATAATCAATACCGTGTGCTACAATGCAACCACGCGTATTACTGTACTTTTACCACCGGGTAGTTCAACAGTTTAACGGTAAAACTTTCGTCGTTATTTTTATAAAAAGATATTTCTCTCGTTTTCTATCTACGACAATACTTCTATTGTGGGGTCCACCAATGATCGTGTCGTCGTACGAATATTCCCTGTTAAAATGAATATTCCCCGACTAATCGAATATTTCCTGACACAACGTGTAAGACCCCGAATTTTATGAAATAAAAGTATTCAATTTTTCTTATAATTACAATTCAGTAAGTGGTTAAATTGATAAAAAATTAAAGTTATGGGTAAAATGTAAAAAATTTTCAAAATAAACAAGTGGTTATAAAATAATCATTGTTGTCGGGGAATATTCGTTGGTCGTGGAATATTCTTTCTGTCGGGGAATATCCGTACGACGGAGCAGTCATTTGTGAGCCCCATAACAGAATAACTGTCGGATGAAGATAACGATAAAAATTGAGTTTTTATAATTAACAGCGTAGTTGTTACCGTTAACACTGTTAGAATACCCGGTGGTTAAAATACAGTAATACACGTTATTGCACAGTAGCACACGGTATTGCACAGTATTTTTGAAATTATTGATTCTTACACAAGAAGGCACTACTGAATAATTATCACAGTAATTACTGTTCAATATTTTATTTTATTGATTCAATAATTGCTGCGTTGATATTTTATATTATTGTTGTTTCAATAATTGTTGTTGCACATCATCTCCATTATCAGATCAATAATTCATATTATTTGAATAATATTATTAGATAGCATTGTTGGCAATGTCTAGAAAGTTCTGTCTAAGGAGAGGTTTGGTTACCTAATTGCGCGTCAATAAGGAGAAATCCTTATTGGAAAGCCCCCTCTTTCCTGGGAACGGCCTGGTTGTCATAATTGTGATTCTATAATATTATTTGTGAATAATTAATTATTGATTTATATGATAAGAAAATATTTATTGGATGTGGATATAGATGGAGAAATTTTTTTAAGTGACAATTGTTGAAAAATGATATTTTATCTTTTCTGATAAAATAATTTATTATTATATTTAATAATATAATAATGGTGATAGTTTTACAATGAATGTGGGATATATGAGTATATGAGGATGAAGAGTATTTTTTGTTGTATTAAATGATTAACACATGTTTTGTGTGTCGGTGGACCCCATTTCTTGACTGAAATTTGATTATAGCCTGTAAAATCGTCCGTTTATGGATTTCGGTCAATTTCTGTTTGGAATTTGGAAAAATTTTCTTCTGTAAAGTTGTAGAGAATTGAATTTCCTATAAAAAATTGCCAGACTTGAATTTTCTGATAAAAGGGCTATTTTCTATGAATTATTGAAGTTTCAGAAAATAAAATAATTTTTATTAAATTTATGGGTGGGACCCACTTTGGTTGGTGTTGATTAAACACATGGGCTGCCAAAAATCCTTCCAATATGGCTGCTATGATTTTCAGAATGGGTGGCGTAGGAAACAAATAATAATAATAATATTATTTTATTATTTTAGTCTCCTTTGGCGTTATAGTATTTTCCTATAAATAGGTGCTTAAGTTAGAATTGAAAAACACACCAGAAACAAGTTTTCTTTCTCTCTATATTATCAAGCATATTTTTGTGAGTATTTAGATATCTTGAATGTTGCTCAGCGTTACATTCGATATTCAAGTCAGAAGTACTGCTCTTTTGAGGTAATAAGAGTGTAGCTGGGTCGAGCGGGGATAACAAGGGAATAGAACGGTGGTCATTATTTAGTAGTTATATTTGGTGAAGAAAATAGGGTGTGGCGAACCCAACGTTGGAAGGGTGTTTTGTCACTATCATACAAGATGTCTAATGACATACAATCTCGTGTCATCATAAGACAGGGTTGTGCTCATCCACTTGTTGAGTATCTTTACGAGCACTGCCTATATAATCTTGGTGTTTGTTTGAAGTATAATTTTCAATTAGAGACAGTGGAGATAATGATATGTCAAGAGAAGACTCACCATTGTGATGAATATGATAGTAAACTTCTCGTTTTTCTTTGGGGTCTATTGGGTCAACCAAGGATAATTCTGTGGCCATATGATATCTATCATAACTTAGACGCATGGCCTCCCATGTACGAAGGTTTTCTTGAGCACTTTCCAAATATTCTAATTTCTAAAACAGTTTTTGACTATACCTTTATGTAAGGTATCATTGTGAGGTGCTGTCCACGATTGGGACATGAGTCACATTTGGTATATATTTGTATCCAAACTCACAGCATATGTATTGTTGTATTTTGGACGACAATTGTTTTAATAAAGTTGTAGTTATTTTCTGTACAATGTATTTGGCGACTCAGAATAGGTTGGATGGAATGGACCTGTTTTGGGGTTGTCACACAATGAATATTTTATATCAACTTGCTTACTTTGTAAAATTTTCAAATATCACCCTTAACTTTAACATTTTATCAATTTAACCATTTATTAAATAGAATAATAATTATAAGAAAATTGGATACTTTCATTTCATATAATTCGGGGTATTACAACCTCCCCTCATGAAATTTCGTCCTCGAAATTGGTGTACGTACCTGGTATGACGAAGAGGTGAGGATACTTTGATTTCATTTCAGATTCTAACTCCTAGATCATTTCCTCAACATCGTGGTTTCTCCACAAAACTTTGACTTGAGGTATAATCTTGGAGCATAGAATATGTTCTTTCTTATCCAAGATTTTAACATGTACCTCTTCATACGTTAAATTTTTCGCTATTTCGTCCGGTTCTAACATAATAATATGGTTCGGGTGTTCCACATATTTACGTAACATAGATATGTAAAAAATATTATGAACACGAGACATACTTGGCGGTAACTCGAGTCTATAAGCCACAGTTCCTACTCGATCGAGGATTTCGAATGGCCCAATGAATCGAGGATTGAACTTTCCTCTCTTTCCAAATCTTGTAACTCCTTTCCATGGAGCAACACGTAACAATACATGATCTCCAACATTGAACTCCACGTCCTTTTGATGAAGATCAACATAACTCTTTTGTCAATCTTGTGATGTTTTTATACGCTATCGGATCATTTGAATCTTTTTCGTTGTCATGCGTACCAATTCCGGACCCAACAATGTTGCTTCACCCACCTCATCCTAACATTCTGAAAAACGACACTTGCGTCCATACAACGCCTCGAATGGAGCCATGCCAATACTTGCTTAATAACTATTGTTGTAGGAGAATTCATCTAATGGCAAGAACTTGTCCCAACTTCCTTTGAAGGCAAGGACACAGAGTCTTAATAAATCCTCAAGAATTTGAATAGTCCTCTCTGACTGCCCATCCGTTTGAGGATGATATGCCGAACTAAATCGTAAATCCGTGCCCATAGCTTTTTGTAAACTAACCCAAAATCGTGAAGTGAATCTTGGGTCTCAATCAGAAACAATGGATACTGGCATGCCATGCAGTCATACAATCTCATTTATGTAAATACGAGCAAGACGTTCAAGTGAATAAGTTTCTCGTATAGGTAAGAAATGAGCAAGCTTGGTTAATCTATCAATAATGACCCAAATCGCAACAATGCCTTGAGAAACCTTGGGAAGACCAGTAACGAAATCCATGGTAATGTGCTTCCACTTCCATTCTGGAATTTTAAGTGGTTGCAATGGACCTTTTGGCACTTGATACTCCTCCTTGACTCGTTGATAAGTTAGACACCTTGAGATAAACTCCGCTACCTCTCTCTTCATATTGCTCCACCAAAATGTATGTCGAAGATCACGATACATCTTGTTACTCCTACGATGGATTGTAAACGGTGTGTTGTGCGCCTCCATCATGATCTTATACTTTAAAATCAAGGTCGTTTGGAACACAAAGTCTGGAGTTGACTCGTAGTATTCCTTCTTCATCGATTCTTGCTTCCGAAGTAGCACCTTCTTGCACTTTCTTCTTCATATGCATCAGCTCCAGGTCCGTAGCTTGAGCAGCTTTAACTTTATCGATTAAAGTAGGTTCTACTCGTATATTTACCATCATCATGTGGGTCCCTGGAGTCTTTATCTCTATCTCCATCCTTTGCAAGTCATACAAAATGGGCCTTTGCGTTGACAATATCGCACTCGTACCCGCATATGATCTTCTACTCAATGTGTCAGCTACCACGTTAGCTTTTCTAGGATGGTATTGAATTGTATGATTGTAATCTTTCAATAGCTCGAGCCAACGTCGTTGTCGCATGTTGAGTTCCTTTTGAGTGAAGAAATATTTGAGGCTTTTATGATCCGTATAGATCTCCACTTTCTCTCCATACAGGTAATGTCTCCCAGACTTTAGTACGAAAACGACAGCTGCCAACTCTAGATCATGAGTAGGATAATTCCTCTCATATTCTTTGAGTTGTCGTGAGGCATAAGGCTATGACTTTCCCATGTTGCATGAGGACACATCCTAACCCTCTACTTGAAGCATCGCTGTAGATAAAAAATCCCTCCAAACTAGATGGTATTGTCAGAACAGGTGCTGAAATGAGCCTCCTCTTGAGTTCTTAAAAACTCTTCTCACATTCCTCGCTCTAACCGAATTTTGTATCTTTTCGAGTCAGCTGAGTTAATGGAGTAGCAATTCGAGAAAATCCTTCCACGAATCTCCGATAATAACCAGCTAAGCCTAGGAAGCTACGTACTTCAGTCACTGACTTAGGTTGCTCCCAACTTTGAATTGCTTCAATCTTTGTCGGGTCAACAGATATTCAATTATTTGATATCACGTGCCCAAGGAATGCTACTTTCTCAAGCCAGAACTCGCATTTCTTCAACTTGACATATAATTTGTTATCACGAAGCTTTTGTAGTATCAGCCTCAAGTGTTGCTCATGATCTTCACGACTTTTGGAGTAAATAAAAATGTCATCAATAAAGACAACCACAAAATAATTTAAATATTCCTTGAATACTCGGTTCATCATATCCATGAAGGCAGCATGAACATTAGTCAATCCAAAAGATATGACTAGGAATTCATAATGTCCGTACCGAGTTCTAAAAGTAGTCTTTGGAATATCATCAGTTTTAATCTTTAACTGATTATATTCGAAACGAAGATCGATCTTTAAAAAGAATTTGGCGCCTTGCAACTGGTCAAATAGGTTATCAATGCGTGGCAACAAGTACCTATTTTTTATAGTGACATGATTCAACACCCGATAATCAATACAAAGCCGCATACTCCCATCTTTCTTCTTTACGAATAGAACAGGAGCACCCCAAGGAGGCATACTAGGACGAATGAAACCGATGTCTAACAATTCCTGTAGTTGGGTCTTTAACTTCTGAAGTTCAACAGGAGCCATTCGATATGGGGCTTTAGAAATGAGTTTTGTACTAGGTTCAAGGTCGATACAAAATTCAATTTCACGCTCTAGGGGTAGGCCAGGAAGTTCTTCAGGAAATATGTCAAGAAATTTATTAACAATGGAAATATCATTCAAATCTGACGTATTTTTGTTTAAATATGTGACATGGGCTAAGAAAGCTTGGCATCCATTTTTCAATAAATGAATAGCTTTATTGCTTGATATGACAGTGATTGACTTTAGTGGGTTGGTCGCTTGAATTCTTATAATAGGTTGGTTAGGAATATGAAAGCTAACAACCTTACAAAAATAATCAATTTTTGCATGATGAGTAGTTAACCAATTAATCCCTAAAATCACATCAAACGCAAGTATTTTTAAGGAAATAATATCAACAAGTAACGTGCGGTTACCGATTTGAATCAAACAAGACTTATAAATAGTGAATGTAATAAAGGTTTCTCCCAACGGAGTTTCAACCGATAAGTCAAAGTCTAATTTCTCTGGAGTCAAATTTAAACGTTGAGCGCAAGTAGGAGAAATAAAAGAATGGGTAGAACCGGTATCAAATAAGGTATAAGCTTCGCAAGAGTTTATGATTAGCTTGCCCGTAATCACCTCGTTCAGATTCCTCGCTTTTTGGGAGGTTACGACAAACGCTCTCCCTTGAACTAACTGTTTTATCTTGTCTCGGACGGCCTTTGATGCCTCCATCCCAGCTGGACTTGACTTTGGTGCACGACAAAATCAGGCTAGGTGACCTTCTCTTCCACAATTGTAACATGCTTTGGACTGCTACGTACAGTTTGAACTGATGTGTTTCTCCCCTCCGCATTTGTAACATACGACCAGCGGTTGTTCTCCTTCCTTAACAACAGGTGCTGGTGCTGATGTCTTTCCATCATTATTGAATCTCCTCTTCTTGAAATTTCCACTTCTATTATCTTGGCCATGATTACCACCGGAGTGGTTACCATTTCTGGCATGTTGATTCCCTCCACGTTTGTTGGCACTGCTTCTATGACTGCTACCACTGGTATTATTGACTTGCCGACTGCTCTCTCTTGGTTGGGTTGACTCATTATCGCGCTCCAATAACTGAGCCCTATTTACAAAATCTGAATACAAACACAGTTTGTGAGAAATTAGGTATTGACATATCTCGGGTTTCAAACTTCTTAGAAACATCCGCGTCATTCTCTCCTCATTATCAACCAAGTGGGGTGCAAACCGGGACAACTCAGCAAACTTAGCTTCGTACTATGACACGGTCATATTATTTTGCTCTAGCTTGATGAACTCCACCTCTTTCATGTGACGAATACTTTCGGGAAAGTACTTTTCGTTGAACAACTCTTGGAACTTCTCCCAAGACATTTTGAGTGCGGCAGACTGAGTACGCTTTACTGATTTCCACCATTAATCTGCCTCTCCTCTCAACATGAATGTGGCAAAGGGAACCTTTTGCTCCTCAGAGCATCCCAAGACTTCGAATATCTTGGTGATTTGCTTTATCCACGTCTTCGCCTTAACTGGTTCTGGCTTTCCCCAAAACTCCGATGGTCACAGCTCCTTGAATTGCTTAGCGGTGACCATCTGTGAGTTGCCAGTGTTTCCACCTGTATTTTGAACACGAGCCGCTTTCGCCTGATGTTGCATGAATTGCATAAAGCCTCTAAACATCCCATCGTTCATCATTTAATCTGTGTTATTGTTTATCTGATGATTATTATCTTCCTGTTGCACATTATCCTGGGTATTGATCGTTGGTGACTCAACGGTCTCATGTGCTTCATTGTTGATCTCAACATTTTCATATGCCATTTTCAAACACTGTCACAAAATAAGGGTTAATTGACATGTCATATATTATCCATATACTCTGACCGACCAATTAAATACCAAATAAACTTAGGTAGGTCATACTAGCAAAGTAATTTCCCGTCTCTCCCCTCCTAGTTCTTGTCTCACATCTCAGCTAGGGATCATATCCCTAAGCTTTGATACCAACTGTGACGCTCCCAAAATAAGTATACATCACCATCTTGGGTCGCCAAATACATGGTACAAAATACAAATATAAACTTAATTATACAACAAGAGCTGAGAGTTTTTACACGAATATTATCTCATAGACAATATCCAAACTCAAATTCAATCCTCATTACATTTATTATCATACTAAATAGTGAGAATTACTAAAATAGCCATCTTGGACCATCACTCCGTTACCTGACTAGTCTCGGCTATGTTCTCATTTCCTGAAGAGAATAATGAAAGCAAAAGGGTGAGCTCAACTAGCTCAGTAAGAAATATTATGACTAATATAATGCAGAATAAGTTATCATTAGCCTTCAACAATGCTAAATTGATAGAATATAATAGACAACAAGTTTAACTGCAACGAAACAAGCAATCCATTAGAAGAGTCAAGTAAAGCATGATGTCTACTATCTTCTATAATTTAAAAAGGTTTTCATCAACTTTATCACTGAGACTCAGCTTAATAAATAAATCACATCATCGAATCATCCCTGCACTACGGGCCAAGGATATTCATGAAATTATCAATGGTTATAATTATACCGAATAATCCCTAGTCATAATCATACTAACAACTGTCCATCAATGCACTACATGCCAATAAGGATTTTTACCACATCATTTGTAACATTATGGGTCATGATTATACCGACTGATCCCTGGTCATATCATACTAATCAACAGTCCATCTATGCACACAAGCCAAAGATGATATTTGAGTGAATATTAATTGGGTGAATTGTAATCCGTTGATAGTAACTCGTGAATAGTACATCGGCATGAAAAGTGTCCCGAATACCTGAGTGAATAATATTTTAGTAAATAGTAACCGGGTGAATAGTAACATGTGAATAATACCCCGGTGAAAATATTAATATTTAATAAGAAAGTTCAGATCAATATTCCAACGAAACGATACTGGATGAAGCGTAAAACTCAAGGATATTCTACTAATTTCAAGGATTTTAGAAGCAATACTTACCATAGTAAGTTTAGATTTAAGAATATGAAAAGAAATAACATACGAAACTGCAAATGAATTTTCACCTGTCATACGGTATGTAATCCGCATAGACAGGTTATTCCAACATATTAAAGGATGAATACGAAAAATAGTATTTTTTATAAATACGAAAGAAATAATACCCCTTACCTTAGTAGAAGACTGGATACTGCAATAGTGAAGTAGCAGAATACTCTTCCTTTTGCTCTCTATAGTTTCTCTTGTGAGTCTCAGTAAATTGGTGAGAATGAAAGAAGAATTAAGCTTCTATTTATAGGAGAAATGACTAAATAGTAACTAATTCACGAACGGTCCAGATTGATTTACTATTAGAACGAACAGTCCAGATTGATTACTACTAAAACCATCATCGACGGTCCAGATTGATTTACTATTAAAACCACCATCGACGATCCTGATTGATTTACTATTAAAACCACCACCAATGGTCCAGATTGATTTACTATTAAAACCACCACCAATGATCCAGATTGATTTAGCTTATTACACTTTAGTACTCCTAAAGTTTTCCAAGTTTGCATTATTCCCCTCTAACTTTTGTAATTCACTTATCTTCAATAAACACATTTTTAATACTTCAACAATTATTCATCATTAATATTATAACTCACAATATTTAACAACCAGATCATTCCCAGGAAAGAGGGGGCTTTCCGATAAGAATTTCTCCCTATTGGCGCGCAATTAGATGACCAAACCTCTCATCTACATAACTTTCTAGACATCGTCAATATCATAAATAATAATTTGAATACCTTTGTTGTCTCAATTATTGATTTAATAATATAAAATATTATGCAGATGATACTGTGACAATAATTGAATCAAATAACGTGAGATTCTATGCAACAATTACTGTAGCAATAATTGAGTAAACTGAGTGGCTTCTTACGTAAGCATCAATAATCAATACCGTGTACTACTATGCAACTACGCGTATTACTGTACTTTTACCGCTGGGTAGTTCAACAGTTTAACGGTAAAACTTTCGCCGTTATTTTTATAAAAAGATATTTCTGTCGTTTCCTATCTACGACAATACTTCCGTTGTGCCAATGATTGTGTCGTCGTACGAATTTTCCCTCTTAAAATGAATATTCCCACACTAATCGAATATTTCCTGACACAACGAATATTTTATATCAACTTGCTTACTTTGCAAAATTTTCAAATATCACCCTTAACTTTAACCTTTTATCAATTTAACCATTTATTAAATAGAATAGTAAATATAAGAAAATTGGATACTTTCATTTCATATAATTCGGGGTCTTACAGCACAGCTGAAAAGTGTCCATCGTGAGAACTGAATTTAGATTCGTAAGCTGAATCCTAAACATTCATGGCTCCTAGGATTACATGATTGATAAATATTTACAAAACTAGAAAGAAAACTAGATTTAAATAAATCTAAGTCATTTTAGATTCAACGATTTCAGTTTAGTCACTTTTGAACAGGTTAAAAGTTAGAGATGGCTAGATTTAGATAAAACTAGTCCACATGCAAGAATATTAAGGATTTACATTGCAAAAGCGGATAATAAGTTCACTGAACGTGGCTCACTAAAGAATACTTAATGGAGTTTTACTTGTTTGTCAATAGTAATTCCTGTAGTGATAGCAGTACAAGTGATCCTTAGACTTGAGATCATCATAATATCTTGTGTATAATGAATTATACTTTGACTTATTCCTTAACACCCTTAGGGTATATCGAAGGGTGCGCTTGGGTATAATAAGTTATATATGGAGATAATGAATGATCAATAAAGAATCTACCGCTTTTAGTAAAGTTAGAGATATATACTATGTGATTCGATAAATGACAACATAAGAATCCTTGACCAATGTGGAATGAAATTAGAAAAAAGTTTCTAATTTGTATTTATTCTGAGTTGTGCATTCGAGAATCGAAATACATATAATTAAATAAAATAAGACTTGACAGTAATTTCATGTCTCATATTTAATTAGGATATTGTATGGTGGAAGGATTGATTTGTATGATAACTATTTACTCAAAGGTTCTTTTATGATTAATGTTGAAATCTATATTATCTGAAAAATCGTTAATCACTAAGGAGGCTTATCCTTATTGTAGAATAAATATTATTTATTTAAATAAATTAATAGTTTAATTTATTTATTTAAATAAGATTAGAATTTTTCTAATTGATTTATTCACAACCGGTTTAATATGGATTACCTAAAGGGTTATACAATAAAGGGAAGAATATTTATTTAAGAAGTAAATAGTATAATTGTAATAATAAATTAAGTGTATTTAATTTAATCTATGATGATAGAATAAATTAAATAGCTTAATATTGAGTATTTAATATTTTAGAAATATTAAATATAAATTAATAAGAGGAGTCTTATTATTATTATTATTATTACTATTACTATTAAGTTAATTCCTAAAAATGTTTGGGAATTAATTAATATTAGAACTCTCATATATTCCTAATAAGATTAGAAGGGTAATTAATTAAAAGGTTTAATTAATTATTCTTAATGAGATTAGGAAGCCTAATTAATTAAACAAGTTTAATTAATTAAATAAAACCTTATTCCTAAATAGTTTAGGAGGGTTCACGAAATCTATAAATAAGAAAGTCTTTTTATGGAGAGGGGGTGACACAAGTTACGTACTTGATTCCAAGAGTTAGGAGAGTACACATTTTTTATTTGAGATAGAAAAAACTAGGGTTTAGCCAAACATTCTTCTTCTTGAGTTTTTATTCTTTCTTGGTGGATCACCTCTAGAGGCCAAATGCTTAGGTGACTAACATTGATGATTAACGGAAGGAATTCAATCCCGCGTACTCAAGGAGACCACGAAGGACTAGGAGTTGAATTTGTACTTGAGAATGCTCAAATTTTCAAGGGTATAATTATGATCTTCTTCTTCTTCGTTTATATTAATAATTAAGCACAAAACATGATCATGGAATGAGATTGTATGAATAAATTTTAAATTCAATTTTATAACACTTTCACACTATTTTATATGATTTGATTATGTAGTCACGCTATATACAATCCCAACAGTGGTATCAGAGCCAAACTTTGTGCTAATTGTCGATTTTATGATTTCATGTATGAATTGATATGCGATTGAATCAATTTTTTTGGGCAAAAATGAAGTTTTCTGTTTCTGCTACGCGGCCGCGCCTCGCTCAGTTCATACAGGGAGCGGCCGCACCTGTCTGCAGAAACTGAAAACGTGGAGCAGCGCGGCCGCGCCACTCTGTAGTTTTGAATTTTTTTATTTTTCATCAATTGAAGTAAATGGTTTATTTAATTGATAAAAGTTTAAAATAAAGATATTTATTTTATCTGAAATATGATTTCAGATTGCTAAAAAATTAAAGAGTTTAATTTGGATTTGGTTTTTGATTAAAATAAAGGAGTTTATTTTGTTTTAAAAACTAAATATTAGTAAACTGTTGCCCATTAAATGATATCGATGCATATATGGAATGATTTTATTAGTCAATAGATGAATGTTTTATTTATTGATACATCTGATAATATGCATGATAATAAATGAGATTGATTATTGACTATTGACCAATGTGATTGAATTTTTTTCAGTTGGATGCATGAATGTATGTGTTTTACTAAATGGGGTCTGCGTACCTCGTCTGCGCTTATTTTTATCAATGTAATTTCTATCTCCCTCCTATGTATTTCCTCTTGACTGCTGATTAAGGTTTCTATTTATTGTAAATATTTTATGTAATAGGATTAATTAGAATTACTTGAAGAATTGGAGACCAAAGAGCAATGAGCGCGTGAAGACTCGTTTGTAATGGAACCCGAATTTAAATACAATAGTTATGTTTAAATTAAATTCTTGCAACCCTAGGTTTGACCTATTGGTTCACTTGGTGGCTCTAGTGAACCAAATTAGAATAAAAGTCCATAATCAATCTGGGTAGAATATAGTATTCTATATGCGCATGCTTATACTATATATATATATATGTGTGTGTGTGTGTGTGTGTGTGTATGTATGCATGCGCGCTAAACAAGATGAGACAAATAATAACAAACCCTTCAAAGAAATTATATTAAGTCCGAAGCGTTCAAAGATATTTGGAATATCGAACGTCACCTTCTAACATGATAAAATGATAGAGTATTAGTTAATCATTATAAGTTTGTTGTGTCACACAAGGCTTATTTTAATTTTTTGAGATGTTATTTTATCACATTTAATGCTGATAAATAGATTGAAAGATTTTGTTTTGTTGTGTCACACAAGGACAATATTTTTCTTTTGAATATATGGAAGTTTTAGGTTGGACTTAACTTGAATAATTTTGATTGAGACGTGTCACACTTTATCAAAATAATTTACGAGGCAAAATAAAAGGAGTTACATGTTGATGTAATTGACAAGAGTTGTCTACTTATTTATTTATATATAGTTTGTTGTGTCACACAAGGTTATATACATTTGAAATGAGATCCTTAATCTCACTAGTAAATCTTTAATTAGATTTTGCCGAACTATATAAGTGAGGGTAATATAGTTCAAAAAAAAAATGGAATGTACCAATTTAAAATAATACCTAATTTATTTTGGTAAAATTAATTAATTAAATGAATATTTGCTAAAATGTTATTTTTTCACATGCAAAATTTTGAAAATGTCACACTTACTAATTTTACAGCATATCATATTGGATGCTAACAAACTTACCAGACCGAATTATACGGTCTGGTTAAGGAATCTGAGAATTATTCTCACTGTTGAAAAGATTCTTATGTCCTAAATTCGTATATCCCTGTAAATGTTGCAGAAACAACCTCTGAGGAAGAGATTGCTACTGTCAAAAAGTGGCTTGATGATCATTTGTGGCTCAATACATCATGCTCGCATCCATGACTAACGAGCTTCAACGTCAACATGAAACTATGGATGCTCCTACTATACTGCACCTCCAAGAATTGTGTGGTGAATAAAGTAGGACTGCTAGATATGAGATATCTAAGGAGCTCTTCCGATCTCGGATGATCGAGGGCACTGCTGTTGAGACTTGTGCCCTAAAAATGATCAATCTGATTGAACATCTTGGACAACTTGGGTTCATCATGGATGGGGAGTTTAGTCAAGATTTAGTCTTGCAGTCACTCCTTGACACCTTTTCACAATTTGTTGTGAATTTTCACATGAATAAGTTGGATGTCAGTTTGCCTAAATTACTTAACATGTTGAAAACTACTGAAGGTCACTTCCCATCCAAGAAGGACCATGTCTTAATGGTGGAAGATTCTTCCAAGAAAAGGAAAAGGCCCAATGTATCTTCTGAAAAGAAGAAAACCAAGAAGGCTAAGGGAAAGACAAAAGTGAAGGATCAAAAGAAACCTGATCCAGCTATCAAAGGAATGCGCTTCCATTGCAACAAGCCGGGTTAGTGGAAGAGGAACTGTAAGGAGTTCCTTGTGGAATAAAAGTAGAAGAAGCTTGGAGAAGCTTCGATTCCTAATCAATGTTTGTTATGATTGAAATTAATTTTTTTGAAAGTCAAAATTCTACTTGGATATTGGATACCGACTGTGTTTCTCACATATGTAATACTGTGCAGGGATTGATCAGAAGTAGAAAACTAAACAAGGATGAGGTCGTCCTACGAGTGAGAAATAGAGCAAATGTTGTTGCATTAGCTATAGGGACTTGTTGTTTAACACTGCTTACGGGCAAATCCATTAGTTTAAATAATTGTTATTTTGTTCCAACACTCATTAGAAACATTATTACAATTTATATATTGGATATGGATGGTTTTGATATTATTATAAAGAACACTAATTGTTCAATTTATAATAAAAAAAGTTATATATGGTGTTGGTAAATTACTGAATAGACTTTACATACTTGACTTGCATGAAAATATACTTCAAATTGAACAAACTAAGAAACAAAAAAGAGATGATGTTAATTATACCTATATGTGATACTGTATACTCGGTCATATCAATGAAACAAGATTATCCAAGTTACATAAAGATGGGCTCTTAGAGCTATCGGATTATGAATCATATCCAACTTGTGAATCTTGTCTCATAAGAAAAATGACTAAATCTCCTTTTAGTGGAAAAAGAGAAAGAGTTACAGAGTTGTTAGCATTGCTACACACAGACGTATGTGAACCTATAACAACGAATGCACGAGTAGGGTATTCTTATTTTATTACTTTCACTGATGATCACTCAAGATACGGATATGTGTATTTAATGAAATATAAATCTGAATCGTTTGGAAATTTCAAAGAGTTCAGAAGTGAAGTAGAGAAACAAACTGACAAGAGTATTAATATTCTTCAATCAGATCGAGGAGGAGAATACTTAAACGGCGAGTTTCTCAATTGTGTCAAAGAAAATGGTATAATCTTACAATGGACTCCACCAGGAACGCCACAACTAAATGGTGTATCTGAAAGGAGAAATCGAATATTGTTGGACATAGTTAGATCCATGATGAGTTGTACCGATATTCCAGTATCATTCTGGAGTTATGCCCTAGAAACGACTATATATCTACTTAACAAGGTACCTACCAAATCTGTCCCAAAGACCCCGTATGAGATATGGACAGGAAGAAAACCAAATCTTAAGTTTGTTAAGACTTGGGATTGTCCAACTTATGTTAAAAAGTTTGAGAATGATAAGCTACAGACTAGATCCGACAAGTGTAGTTTTGTTGGATACCCTAAAGAAACCGTAGGGTAATATTTCTATCATCCTACTGATCAAAAGATGTTTGTTATGAAACATGCTGCCTTCTTGGAAAAAGGAGATTATCCTTGAAGAGATCAGTTGGAGTAAGATATATCTTGAAGAAATTCAAGAACCACAAAACACTACGGATCAAAGTCAGGTACCTGACCAAGTGGAAGAACCTACTATATCACACCATATTCGTAAATCTGGAAGAGTACCGAAGATACATGATAGGTATTGATTCGTCATAGAGGATGATAATGAGGTACGCATTATGATGATGATCCATTGAATTACGAACATGCTATGAATAGTAAAGACTCACATAAATGGATAGAAGCCATGAAATCTGAGATGAACTCCATGTATAAAAACCAAATACGGACTTTGGTTTCATCACCTAAAGGCATTAAGTCTATTGGGTGCAAATGGGTCTTTAAGAGAAAAATTGGAGCGAACGATAAGGTAGAGACCTATAAGGCTCGACTGGTTGCAAAATGTTTCAAACAAAGACAAGTAGTTGACTATGATGAAACCTTCTCACCAGTAGCTATGCTCAAGTCTATTATGATTTTGCTTGCGATTGCAGCTTACCATGACTATGAAATCTGGCAGATGAACGTGAAAATGACATTCCTCAATAGGAAACTTGAGGAGGATGTGTATATGACACATCTAGAGGGATTTTTCTCAACGGTTGGAACAAATTAAGTCTGTAAGGATCCATTTATGGGTTGAAGCAAGCTTCTCGTAGGTGAAACATCCGATTTGATGAGACAATCAAAGAGTTTGATTTTATCAAAAATGAGGATGAGCCATGTGTGTACAAGAAGGTTAGTGGAAGCGCTATTTCATTCCTTGTACTATATGCTGATGATATATTATTGATAGGGAATGATATTATTATACTACAATCGATTAAAATCTGGTTATCTAAACACTTCTTCATAAAGGACTTGGGAGAAGCATCCTATATTTTGGGGATAAAGATCTATAGAGATAGATCTAAAAGGATGTTTGGCTTGTCTCAAGGAACATACATTGAATCGATGCTAAATAAGTTTTGCATGGAAGATTCCAAGAGAGGTCTCACACCGATGAGCCATGGACTACATCTCTCTAAGAAAAAGGCTCCACAGACACCTGAGGAGAGAGACCGTATGAGTAAGATTTCTTATGCTTTAGCAATAAGATCTATCATGTACGGTATAATATGTACTAGACCGGATGTCGCTCATGCACTTAGTGTAACAAACAGATATCAGTCGAATCCAAGAGAAGAGCACTGAAAGGCAGTGAAAAATATCCTAAAGTACTTAAGAAGAACTAAGGATGTATTTCTTGTCTACGGTGGGTCTGGATTGAAACTAGAGGGTTCACAAACTAAAGTTTTCAAACAGAACAAGATGACAGTAAATTCATTTTGGGGTATGTGTTTACCTTGAATGGTGGCGCAGTGAGTTGGAAAAGTTTCAAACAGCAAACAGTTGCTGATTCAGTGACAGAGACAGAGTACATATCTGCAAGTGAAGCTGCAAAGTAGACTATTTGGATGAAGGAGTTCATTACTAAACTTAGTGTGGTTTCTAGTATTAGAGGAGCAATACCTTTATACTGTGACAACACCGGAGTTGTTGCGCAGGCTAAGGAACCTATGTCTCATCAGATATCCAAACATGTATTGCAGCGGTTTCATTTAATTAGAGAAATCATTGAAAGAAGTGATGTCACCCTGGAGCGTGTGGACTCTCAAGACAACATTGCAGATCTATTTACTGAAGCGTTAACATAACAACAGTTCGATCGTCACTTAGAGAAGATGTGTATGAGATACCATGACGATTAATTTTAATGCAAGTGGGAGATTGAAAGTAGTATGCATACAAGCTAATCATGTATGATGATAAAACATATACTTTATAAATAATCTTATTCATTTATTAATAAAAATATTTATTAACTAAAGACATTTAATTATCTACATGGTGCTATTTTAATAATATGCGATAAACCCATATTTTTAAGTAATGATTTTAGAATCATTAGATAGCTTAAAAACTAAAATATTCCCAATCGATGGATTACTAAAAAAAAGATTAGTGAATCTGGATAAATTGGTATATACGTTGCTTGCTCATTGGATGGGGATGATTGATCTCATGATCATTTGTGTGGAGACACTAAAAAAAATATGTAGGTGTTTATTGGAGAATAAGTTCACTGAATGTGGCTCACTAATGAATATCTAATGGAGTTTTATTTGTCTGTCAATAGGAATTCTTGTAGTGATAGTAGTACAAGTGATCCTTAGACTTGAAATCATCATAGTATCTTGTGTATAATGAATTATACTCTGACTTATTCCTTAATACCCTTAGGGTATATTAAAGGGTATGTGCGCTTGGGTGTAATAAGTTATATATGGAGATAATGAATGATTAATAAAAAATCTACCGTTTCTAGTAAAAGAAGAGATATGTCAAATGTGATTTGATAAATTACAACCTAGGAATTCTTGTCCAAGGTAGAATGAAATTAGAAAAGAGTTTCTAATTTGTATTTATTCAGAGTTGTGCATTTGGGAATCGAAATACATATAATTAAATAAAATAAGACTTGACAGAAATTCTATGTCGTATATTTAATTGGGACATTGTATGGTGGAAGGATTGAATTGTATGGTAATTATTTACTCAAAGGTTATTTTATGATTAATGTTGAAATCTATATTATCTGAAAAGTCGTTAATCACTAAGGAGGCTTATCCTTATTATAAAATAAATGTTATTTATTTAAATAAATTAATAGTTTAATTTATTTATTTAAATAAGATTAGAATTGTTCTAATTGATTTATTCATAACCGGTTAAATATAGAGAACGTAAAGGGTTACACTATAAAAGGAAGAATATTTATTTAAGAAGTAAATGACATAATTGTAACAATAAGTTAAGTGCATTTAATTTAATCTATGGTGATTGAATAAATTAAATAGTTTAATATTTATTATTTAATATTTAGGAAATATTAAATATAAATTAATAAGAGGAGTCTTATTATTATTATTACTATTATTATTAAGTTAATTCCTAAAAATGTTTGGCAATTAATTAATATTAGTACTCTCATATATTCCTAATAAGATTAGGAGACTAATTAATTAAGAAGTTTAATTAATTATTCATAATGAGATTAGAAAGCCTAATTAATTAAAGAAGTTTAATTAATTAAATAAAATCCTATTCCTAAATAGTTTAGAAGAGTTCACTAAATCTATAAATAAGAAAGTCTTTTTATGGAGAGAGGGTGACGCAAGTTACACACTTTTATTCCAAGAGTTGGGAGAGTACACCTTTTTTTATTTGAGATAGAAAAAATTAGGGTTTAGCCAAACACCCTTCTTCTTGAGTTTTTGTTCTTCCTTGGTGGATCACCTCTAGAGGCCAAACGCTTGGGTGGCTAACATTGATGATCAATGGAAGAAATGCAATCCTACGTACTCAAGGAGACCACAAAGGAATAGTTGTTGAACTTGTACATGAGGAAGCTCGAATTTTCAAAGGTATAATTCTGATCTTTTTCTTCTTCATTTATATTGATAATTAAGCACAAAGTATAATCATGGCATGTGATTGCATGAAAAAATTTTAAATTCAATTTTATCATGCTTTCGCACTATTTTATATGATTTGATTATGTAATCACGCTATATACAATCCCAACAAGTGTACTAGTGTTTGATTTGAAAATTAATTAATTAAAACATTTAGAGAGACAATTTATTAAGAAATTGTAAAGTAGTAAATATTTTTAAGAAATAAAACTTAATTATTAAATTGAATATTATTTCTAATTGTTAGGGATAGGTCGAATTAATTGGTGAATGACCAATTCAAAAGTTGTACAAACTGAGTTGATAATATTCCGTTAGAGTAAAGATCAGATAGCATATTCTTTTATTTTGTTTGTATTCTAGATATTTATTATCTTGTAATGCATGTAAACATCAGTGATTTACCCAATTGTTAGATAATAACAACGCAATGAAAGCAATAGAAAATAGAACCGATAGGCATGATGTTGCCTTTCCCATTCTAAAGTCAACTCTTTTTTCCATTTAACATCTTTATAGTTCTTCACTACAAGTACGAGGGCTTTCACAATATCAGGAGGGAATCATTTGTGTTAAGTTTTGGATCGTGAATAAACCAAACAAAAGAAGAGACATTTCTCGCTTGACGCCTAAAGCACACTATGTGATATCTATAAGACCCCAACTTTTATGAATAAAGATTTAAGTTTCTCTAAATATTATTTTGAATAATAAGGTGTTGATTTGATATAATGCTATAGTTATGGGTGATATGTGCAAATTTTGCAAAGTAGGCAAGTTATCATAAAATATTCATTTGGTCTGAGAATATTCTTTTTGTCGGAGAATATTCGTGATGGCACAATCATTGGTGGACCCCACAATGGAATAACTGGCGGATATAGAAAGCCACAAAAATAACATTTTCATAAAATAGCGACAAGACTTTTACCGTTAAACTGTTAAAATACTCAGTGATAAAAGTACAGTAATATGCGTTGTTGCATAGTAGCACACAATATTACACAATATATTTGGTTATTGATGCTTATGTAAGAAGTCACTCAGTTTCATTCAATAATTACCACAGTGGTTACTGCATAGTATCTCATATTATTGATTCAATTATTGTCACAGTATCATCTGCACAATATTTTATATTATTAAATCAATAATTAAGACGATATAATTATTCATATTATTATTTGTATTATTGACAATATCTAGAAAGTTCTGTCGAGGAAAGGGGTTTGGTTATTTAATTACGCGATAGTAAGGAGAAATCTTTATCGGAAAGCCCATTCTTTCTTGGGAACGATCTGGTTATCAATATTGTGAGTTATAATATTAAATGATGAATAATTGTTGAAAGATTTAAAAATATGTTGATTGAAGATAAGTGATTTATGGTAAATATTTATTCAAATTTTGATATAAATAGAGGGGTTTATCAAGATGCGTTTGTTGTAAGTTTGACTTATTATTTCATAGCGAGATGTGCTAATTTTTTAGACCGTCGGTTGAATTTTTAATAGTAAATCAATATGAACTGTCGGTTGAAGTTTTAATATTAAAACAATATGGACCGTCGGTTGAAGTTTTAATAGTAAATCAATATGGACCGTCAGTTGAAGTTTTAATAATAAATCAATCAGGACCGTCCGTGAATCAGTTACTATTTAGTCTATTCTCCTATAAATAGAAGCTCATTTCTTCCTTCTTTCTCACTAATTCAGTAAAACTATAGAGATAATAAGAGAGAAAAAAGAAGAGTATTATGCTACTATAATATTGCATTATCCAATCTCCTACTAAGGTAAGGAGTATTATTTATTTCATATTCATAAAGGATTCGTACGTGATATTACTTTATACTCATAAGGGTTGTCCTTCGTATTCATTCTTTATTAATATGTGGGTATAACCTGTCTACGCGGATTACCGCATGCCTGGTGAATAACCTTTCGTATTCATCCTTTATTAATCTGTGGGTATAATTTATCTACGCGGATTACCGCATGCCTGGTGAATAACCTTTCGTATTTATTCTTTATTAAATTGTGGAAATGATCTGTCTACGCGGATTACCGTATGACGAGTGAAAATCCATTTGCAGTTTCGTATATTCTTTCATACTCGTATGAGATATAATTTCTTTTGTACTCATCAATGGATATCGTCTTCTTTCATATTTTTTTAATTTATGGTACGAATTTATTGTTTGTTTCCATAACCTTATTATTAAATGGTGAAAATCCTTGAAATTAGTGGAATATTCTTAATAGTTTGTACTTCATCTAGTATTATTTCACTATTGATTTGAACTTTCTTATTAAAATTTTAATCTTTATATGGCGGGGTACTATTCATTCGGGATACTATTCATTCAGGATACTTTTCATTCGAGTACTATTTATTAGGGTACTATTCACGACAAAATTAGTTTCTTTTTTATCCAAATTATTTTTGATACATGAATATCATTCTTAATTTTTACTCCACAATTAGTTATCATGTTGACAATTTGAACATTCTTGGACTCTAGATAAATTGAATTATAAATCTCTAATATTTATCATTGATCTCACTTGATTGATTCTTTATATCATTGTCATCGTCCTCATGCTTATATTGTGTTGAAAGTCATCTTTGGCCCGTAGTGCAAAGATGAACTGTTGATTAGTATGATTATGAACAGAAATTGTGTATTGGTATAATCATAACCTTTAATGTTATAGATAAATATTTGTAGTGAAAGTCCTCTTTGGCCCGTAGCGCATAGATGGACATGTGTTTGTCATGATAGGAACCGACTATAATATCGATTAAGATATTTTGTGGGAAAATAATAAAATATTCTCTCAATTCCAAATTATAAGATCAATATAAACGTTTGAAAAGTCAATTTCAAATATTTTTATGCATAAAATTGACATGAATTCATTTAGTTTATGTAAATATAATTATGACTATTATAAACTACCTAAAAAATGCTATTAGTTATAAAAGTATTTATTTTGAAAACTGAAATGAATCATATCAATTTTAAATTTGAAAATATCAGAAATTAATTTTTAGAAACTCAATAGTGATCTTATAATTTGGGACGGAGAAAGTATTATTTTTTAAAAGTTTTTAAAAATGGAGAATTTCTAATTAGGACTTTTCTTAAAAAGAAAGTCATCCTTATCTTTCTCTCTCATCGAATGCGGAGGTGGAAAGAAAATAGCAAGAGCTGCCTAGTTGGAGTGCTTACCGCTGCCAAAATTTTAAAAGGATAATATAGGGATTTAATACGCATTTTATTCATATATTTACACATAATAGGAGGATTAAAGGCATACCTCTTGAAGCGTGATTAAGCCTTTGATGCGAAAAACATCATGTCGTTCCTTTTCAACGCAACAACGTCTCCGAACTACGATTGAGAACAGAGCACTAACTCACGGTACGCAACAATTAGGGTTTGGTCTGTAATTTAGGAGTGCTCTGTATTTGGCTAACTGAATAATGAATCGCCTGTTAATTGATTAACTGAGGTGGCATGAATTTTTAATATGGAAGTGGTTGAACCACTTCCCCAATTTCTCTCCACGTTCAGTTAAGTCACGTTCAAATTAATGAACGACTCCTTTGACCTTGTCAATTGGGAAAACTGTTACTTAAACTAACTGGATCGGACCCTCCATGGGTGACCCATTTAGATACCCAACATCTCCCACTCGCCCATGACGGGGACGATGTAATCCTCATATCTGCCAAAACTAGCTCAAACCAAAACATGTAAACCTCTAGCTGCCGAACCGTGCGATCGATGAGTTCACCTGCAATGCATGAGCTCTATATCAAACCCATTAGGGCCAACATAGAAACATCTACTCTTTTAAAGAAAAACAATACGAGAGCTCTCACGTCGAACTCAATTAGTTCACGTAGAGTCTACTACCCACAAACTCAGAGTACCCTAGACACATTTGAATTTTTACTACGTTAAGTATCTTTAATCCCTCAGAGAGCCTTACTTAATCACCTTTAGGCCCAAGTCCATTTCGTATCTCTCTTATTACTATATCGCTATCAATGCGCTATAGTTGTCAACAATAAGTGCAAAACGAGGTGAAGTCAAATTGTCTTCCATTTGCCCTAATACTACTTAGAAATGAATCAACTGCTTTCCCAGAATCGGCCTTATAGTCTCATCAATCCTGACCTTAGGAATCTAAACCAAAGTAGCAACATTAATCCATGTCTTTGCAGTATAGTCAAAGATCACAAAGAGCACTTGATGTAGGAAAAAAACTTATCCTACAGGACTCACACGGTGAGGAAACAGGGATTCATTCTCTCACTTCCTTTACATGGTTGCTAAGCACATGTAACTCGCTCACAACATACTATTCAATACCCTTATTGTGCGGACCTTAGAACATTTTAAATTACTCGCTTATCTAAGCGCCACATTTAAAACTTCGCGTCTGGTTATCATATCACGACAGACAATCTCATCTACATGAGCATATGTCCTATGGTCATGCCGTACGGATCGTAGTTCAGTAGCTTCATAAACGCCTAACTCGAATTTTTAGATTGCTCGTTTTCCAAGCGCCAAACTTGAAATTTCGAATCTGACTATCAGTACAGGTTAATCTAGAGGGTGGGGCATACTATATTTGGTTAATCCAAGTTAACCTCATCTTGGCTCATACCAAGGCGACATCATGTTCATTTTGCTCGCTACTAAGCGCTAATTGATTGTTATCTAAAGGATCAACAACTCGCTACTTAAAGCGACAACAATTGAACTATCTCAACCTTGCTCACTTTTCAAAGCGCCAAGGGTGATTACTCGTGTGAGTGAGCCAATCAACCTGTTGACATATATTTAGTGTGTGCATATCCAATATGCATAATAAACTGTGCGAACATCTAAAATTTATCATATGCGCTAAAATAACCAAACATAAATGGAAATACATGAATCTCGCATAAATGATAAATATCTCAAAATAACAATGAATATCTCTAATACAAGCCAAATAATGAGTGATATACAAGGAAATAATAAAGTACATCAAACCCTGAGAACCCCTAATGAACTAACATGCCTATAAAAAGCATATTTAGGAATCGTCTTCGTTAAAGGATCCGCTACCATAAGTTCTATGGGCATGTACTCCAATATCACCTCATTATTTGCTATGTTCTCTCTGATGATGTTCATCCTCAAGTTAATGTGCTTCGTCCTGCCGTGATACTTGGGGTCCTTAGTGTAATCTAGGGCCGCCGTGCTATCATAGAAAACAATCATAGGATCCATAGCATGAAGGACGACTCCAAGATCCTTGAAGAATCTCCTCAGCCACATGGCTTCCTAAACAGTTGACGTACAAGCTACAAAATTTGAATCCATCGTAAAAAGAGCAACACAAGTCTATTTCTTGCTACACCAAGTAATGACACCACCATGCAACAAGAATGCATATCCTGAGGTCGACTTGAGCATCCCCTGGTTACTTCCCCAACTGGCATCGGAGCAACCAATCAAACGCAGGTCTGGTCCTCCACAGCACAACATGTAGTCCAAAGTAACTTTCAAATATCGCAAGATCCTATTGATTGCCCTCCAATGAGAAATCCTAGAGTTTGACTGATATCGACCGAGATAACCAACTACATATGCTATATTAGACCGAGTACACACAACTGCATACATTAGCTTTCCTATTGCATTACCATACGAGTAATGAGACATCTTCTTAATTTTCTCGGGAGAAGTAGGGTATTGCTCGGGTTCAATAGCATCGCCTTTAGCGATAGGAGTGTCTATAGGTTTGCAGTTGTTCATTTGGAATTACTTAAGAACCTTCTTAAGGTAAGTCTCTTGAGACAAACTAAGAAGCTTTCTTGAGTGATCTCTGTAAATCTTAACTCTGAGAACATAAGCTGCTTCCCCCATGTCCTTCATCTCAAAGTTAGAGGACAACCACCCTTTGGTGGCGACAATCATCTCCTTATTGTTCCCAGCTAGTAGGATGCCATCGACATACATAGATAAGATAAGAAATTTATCTTTGAACCGTTTGATATATATACACACAATGGTCTTCCTCGATCATCGTAAACCCATCACTAATGACGGCTCGATGGAATCTCAGATACCATTGTCTGGATGCCTATTTTAAACCATATATAGAACGTTTAAGCTTTCATACTTTGCACTCTTATCCTTCTATGACGAGACACTCTAGCTAATCCATGTACATTTCATCAGCTAAATCTCCATTGAGAAAAGCTGTCTTAACGTCCATTTGATATAACTCCAAATCCAAAAAATGCGCGACAATTGCTAGGATGAGCCGAATTAAGGCAAACCTCACGACATATGAGAAGGTTTCCTCGTAATCAATTCCCTCTTGCTGGATGTAGCCCTTGGTTACAAGACGAGCTTTTGTACAGTTCAATGGAACCACCTGCCTTGCGTCTGATTTTAAGAACCCATTTTTTCCCAATAGCCTTTCGCCCCGATGGAAGGTCAACCAAGTCCTACTTGATTAGTCCTCACGGACTCCATCTCTTTTTTCCACTGTAATCATCCACTTATCGCTTGTAGCAGATGATAGAGCATCTCGATAAGATCGAGGTTCCTCATCAACTTGCGCATCAGCAACAAAGGCATTCCCCTCAATCTCAAAGAGACGACGTGGAATGTTACCCCTTTAACTTCTACTCATTTGAGGAACAGAAGACTCATTCAGTGGAAGAGAACTGCTCGAAGGCATGTCGCTCCCACTATCTACAGGAGCTCGAGGAATAACCTATTCGGCTTCTACTGTACGAGTTGGGGCGCCTAAATCTTCATCTATCTCATAAAGGTTCATCTCCTTGCTTATATCACCTCTGTTAGGGAAATCCATCTGAAGGAAATCCTCATCTCGTGACTCTATCTCAGATACAGTCCCATCAGGCTGCTCTCCAACAAACATATAGCTTTTGGAGTGTTCAAAATATCTTACAAAGATACACTTCTTACCCGTCGGACCTAACTTCCCATGTTGATGAGAAGTGTTGTGCACGTATGCAACTGATCCCTATGATCGCATTTTGCCCAACCCGGGCATTCTGCCGGTCCACATTTCATATGGGGTGGACTGAATTGATTTTGAAGGTACACGATTAAGTATATATGTCGCAGTCAACAATGCATCACCCCAATAGGAGATAGGAAAATTTTCTTACGCCATCACAGACCTAACCATGTCTAATAATGTCCGGTTCCTCCTCTCCACGACACCGTTTTGTTGTGAAGTTCTAGGGATTGTCAGTTGCCTAATTATCCCTTTTTCCTCAAAAAGTTCTTTAAACTGATCGGACAGATACTCGCGACCTCGGTCAGTTCAAAGAGCCTTAACACTTTTATCAAACTGGTTCTCAACCTCAATCAAATAATGTCTAAATCAATCTAATGCCTCAGACTTATGAGAGATCAAGAAAGTGTACCCGAAGTGCGTATAATCATATGTCATTGGTAGAAAAAAGGAACATCCATGCCTTTCTTTCACATTCATAGGGCCACAGATGTTTGAATGAATGAGCTACAATGGTGTTTCTGCCCTAGTGGCTTTATTGAATGGTTTTCTAGTTGATTTTCCTGACAAATAATGTTCACATATGGGTATATTGACCTTAGAGAGTGGGCCTAAAAGACCTGATCGAGCTAACCTGGCCATTCTATCTTGTCTAATATGGCCTAATCTAGCATGACATTGAATTGAACCATCATGATCATTTTTAACAAGTAAGGAATAAGAATAACTACTATTACTGCTAGAATCAATAGTATCCAAAACCATAAAACCATATCCTAAAACATTCGCCCCACGAGAAATTACAACACCATTATTATCAAAACAAATAGAGTATCCTAAACGAAGTACTGATAGAATAGAAAATAAATTCTGCCAGACATCCGGCCCATACAGTACATCATATAGGATCAATGCAGAGCATCCTCGCATTTCCAGTTTGTAAGTGCCAATGCCTATCACGTCCACACAGGAATCGTTCTCCATGTATACTTTTTTGCCAACCGGAATGTGGCGGTACTACATAAACCCAGTCCAATCCTACGTTATGTGGTACGTTGCTCCAGAGTCTACAATCCATAAATGGAGAGAATGAGCTACGAATACAATGGAAGACACTAAACACATAACTTGATTAAGACAAGTGAGTACCTGCTGTTGGTTGAAATCTAAATACGCTCTGCACGCAAGTGTGATGAGTGAGTTTTATACCCATGAATTGAGTGCGTTTGAGCTTAATTTTTGGATTTTTTAAGTGTTTGTGTTTATTCATGCATGTTTTACATTATTTATTAGAAATTGGGACAAAAGGTACTTGGATCGGCATTTGGGGTTGCTAGATTCGCATTTTCGGCTTGCCATTTACATAACAGCCACTTCAGGGTCAATTTCAACATTTCTCCGGACCTTGTTTCAAAAAACTTAAAGAATGAAAGTTGTAGATCTACGTCTCCTCTTTTCGGAACATATTGAATCATCAAAATCGGAGTTCGGACGAAGAAGTTATGACTATTTTCTCAAATGACGTTAGAATAGAAAATTTCCGAAAAAGAGGCCAGCGTGGGGGCGCCCATTCCTTGACTATTCCCAGCGCTGGGGCACTAGGGGGTAGTGTTCCAGAGCTGTGAGAAGTGCTGGGGCGCTGGGCTCGGGCCTGGTCAAGTTGGGATGTGTTTTGGGGTGAATTTTAACACTTTTTTGACTCCAAATTGGATTGGGTTTTCTCCTAAGCTAAAAATTGGACTTGTAACTTATAAATACATGTTGTGAGGCATAAAATGGAGGGAGGAGATAGATTATATTAGAGAAAAAATACTCTATTAGATTAGAACATAAACCCTAGTTTATATTGGATTGTTGAATATTGAAGCAACTTGAAGAATATTAAAGATTCAAAGGAGGAGCGGAAGAGGAGTCTCAAGACTGCTGACAACAGATTCTATTCTCTTCTCTAATCTTACTTTTATCTTTTAATGTTTATTCAGTTATGGATTCTAGATTTTAATTCAATGATTATGAGCTAAATTCTTGTTTAAGATTGCAACGGATCTTATTGCGTAGCTTATTTTAGTATGCTTCTCTATTAATTACTGTGATCTATTCTATGGATTGTCTATTATGATTGCGTATAATTGTTTAATTGTGTAGCTAACAATTACCATGAGAATCTATATGAATTCGGGAGATAAAATATAGATTTAGATTTGATCATAATAGCATGTGATTGTGTTTTCTGCATGACGATGGAATTCATGATTTGTGTTTAGGATAGGGATATGCCTTTACGCCGCATGTAATCTGATAGGAAACTTGTGCTTTAAATCCTTTTTAATTGTAATTCACATAGGAATATAGTGAGTTAGTTAATTAGGGTGTTTGATTCAATTCTATCAATTGTGGATTTGGATTAATATGCTTGTGATGCATCAGAATGTGGTTATAAATACTAATAAGTTCCTGATTAACAATCTAGAAATAGTGAGCATAATTAATAAGAAGTGTTTTAATATAAGTGAAACAATAAGTGAAGTTGTGATCTTAAATCTCCATAACCTGATTTTCAACTAATGATAGTAGTAGTAGTTTAATTATATATTTTGATTTACAATCCTAAATCATTTGTGTAGATAAAATTAATTTGGTTACGAGTTAGTATTTGGTACATTTTTATTAAATAATTCCTCGTGGGAACGATACTCTACTTACACTTTATTACTTGTTGACCGTGTATACTTGCACGCATTCATTGATTGCGAAATCGATCAACAAAGTGCACGTGATCAACAAGTAATATAATGATGAGAAAAGTATCGTTCCCACAGAGACTAGTATGAAATTAAACCTATCAATTACCAGTTTTATATTAACTCAATTCTTTTAAATTATTCAAATTAATGATTATAATCCACAAAAACTAAGAAACTAAAAATCCCAACCAATCAACACAACTTAAGAACCGTAATTTCAAGCAAATAATGGAGAATTAGGCTTACAATTTCACTTTAAGTCTTACTCTGATTATCACACCTTATTCCAGTTCAATCCACTATCTCAGTGTATTAATCAAGAACACTTAAGTAGAATTAGCCATCTCTCGGTGCACTAACACCGTATTAACTTAAATCCACAAATTAGATAGAATTAATCCAAACACCCTAATTAACTAATTCACTATATCTCTATGTGGATTAAAATCAACGAAGGTTTAAATCTCAAGTACTTTACCCGATTACATGCGATGGTGATTATATCTCTATCCTAACATTCATCAAGATTCCATTAAAATACAGAATTCAAGAACACATGATAAAGTGATTAGGTCTAGATTCATACATCATCTCTCGAATCCATATAAATCTACATAGAATTGGTGATTAAGCAATTCATGAATTAAAGTGAAAATCACAATTGATAAACTGAATTGATAGATTATTGAACTTAATTCAAGACATGACAATCATTGTTCAACAATAAAGATCCATTGCAAGCCTAAAAAGTAATTTAGTTCATCATAAATGAAATAAAAACTAAAATAATAAAAGAATCCATTATCCCAATTATAAAATTTGAATTAAAGAAAGAGAATAGTTACAAAGCCACCCTTCTTCGCCTTCAAATCTGTAATCATTGTGACCCTGACCTTCCTTGCTTTCCTCCAATGTTCTTCACTCAAATTAGGGTTTCCGTGACGCCTCCAAAATAGGTATACATCACCCATTTTAAGTCACCAAATACATGGTACATAATTCAAATACAAACTTAATTTATACAACTGTTAAGTGTCGTGTAGAATACGATAAAACATAAGCTGTGATTTTTATACAAATATTGTCTCCTAGATAATATCCAAACTCAAAATAAGTCCTCATTACAATTATTATCACACTATTCTATACTACTATAGCAATCATCTTGGACCATCACTCCATTCCCTGACTAGTCCCAGCTATATTCTCATTTCCTGAAGAGAACAATGAAAGAAAAGGATGAGCTCAACTAGTCCAGTAAAGAATATTATGACTAAGATAATGTAAAATATATTATTGTTAGCCTTCAACAGTATAACAATTGATAGAATACAATAGACAAGAAGTTTTAGATCAACAACTACAGCGGAATAAACAATCCATTAGAAGAGTCAAGTAGAGCATGATATTTACTATCTTCTATGATTTAAAAAGTTTATCATCAAATTTATCGCTGAAACTCAGCTTAATAAATAATCCATATCACTGAATTATCCATGCACTACAGGCCAAGGATATTCATTAGTATCACATTCACGAATTATCCATGCACTATGGGCCAAAGATATTCGTGTTATCACCAATGGTCATGATCAAGTCAAACAATAATTCATCTTTGCACCCTTGGCAGAAGAGAGCGCATGATCATAATTATACCAACATCTGTCCATCAATGCACTATGGGCCAATGAGGACTTTTACCACATCATTTATAACATTACAGGTCATGATTACATCGAATAATCCCTGATCATAATCATACCAATCAACAGTTCATCTATGCACTGACTTTCATCACAATATAATCATGAGGATGATGAGAATGATATAAGAATTCAATCAAACAAAATCAAGGATAAATATTAAAGACTTTAAATTTATCTAGAGTTTAAAAATATCCAAATTGTCAGCATGATAACTGCTTTGTGGAGTAAAATTCAAGAATATTATTATATCAAAAATAATTTGGACAGAAAAGAAATCAATTTTTGTCATGAATAGTACCCCAGGTGAATAGTATCCTGTGAATAGTACTTCATGAATAGTACTCATACGTATGAATAGTACCGTATGTATGAATAATGCTGTACGTATGGATAGTGCCATATAAATGAACAGTACCCATGAATAGTACTCCGGCATGAAAAGCTTAAAAATGAACACGAATGTTCAGAAAAATATTCTTGTGAAACGATACTAGATGAAACGCAAATTTCAAGGATATTCTACTAAATTCAAGGAGTATAGAAGCAATACTTAACAAAATGAGTGTAGAATTTGAAATCTGAAACGAAATAATATTATTTACATACTACAGAGTATGGAAGAAAATATTATTTCTTATGAATATTGAATAAAAATAACATCACTTACAACTGTTGAACGAAGATAATATTCCCTAAGAATATTGAACGAGGATACTATTTCTTACGAATATTAAACGAAGATAATATTTCTTGCGAATATTGAACGAAATAAAATTTCTTACGAATACGAAAAATAATATCGTAAGCGAATATGAAATAAATAATATCCCTTACCTTAAAAAGAGAGCAATTATGACTGGTATATCGAGATATTCTTGAAGAAAATTTGCACTGTTTTCTACACTCAAAGCTTCCTTAAACTCTAAAGAAATACGTTCAATATTATAGAAGAAGAATTCTCTGATTCTAGTGTGATTTTCATTTCTAAACTGAGCATCCTATTTATAGGAGAATGGCATGATCTATTTGGATGCACAGTAAAGGAAAAATCACGGACTGCACATTGTCAAAATCATGAATTTCCAACGAATTTCTAATTTTACTATGCAAATACTATGCAGATACTATACAAATACTATGCTTAATAAAATATAATATATTCTATTTTTCATAAAAAATAAAACTTATTATAATATATATATATATATATATATATATATATATATATATGTAGACACTCGAAATTTTGTTTTCTTGTTACTAACTATGCAGGAGGACAAAAACATCTTTTTCACACTCCAGAGATAATCCTGGAGAACCACAACATCAATTTCAACCCCGGAGATAACCCTGAGGACGGTCAAAGTCAATAGCAGGCCAACCTCAGAGATAACCCTGAGAAACGACTGCTGCAAACTGTGCGAAAATTGGAGATAACCCCGATAGGGGCAAAATGGTCATTTTGCCAATTCAACTTCAACTCAAATCAAATACACTCATTTTAACATAAATTGCTTCAAAAAAAGTCCCACAAGAACTATATCTTAACTTTCGAGCGCAAACTACGCAAAACGGCTCAATGGACTGATTGACGAAAATTCGAAAATGCCATTTCGATCATGGACCCATCTTTTTAGATTCAAAAAGGGCAAATCCTATGTCATTGCATAGCCCTCAAAAAGTGCTTTTCAGAATGGTATAACACGCTTCCATCGGACTCCCGGATTAAAAGTTATGAAGGTTCGAGCGAACAACGCATTGTCTGAGTGCACGTACTTTGAGACGGCGGTACCCGCATTGCCCGGGGCACCCCGGGTAGGGTAGCCACAGGTACACCTGCGGCTCCCCCTCTATAAATAGAGGGCTTGGGGCAACCATTTTGTAAGAAAAAATGGCGAGGAAGCCCTGCCCAATTTGCTCTGTACACACTATAAATTGAGTGCTTTCTCATTTCAAACACTTGTGAGTTTATATTTGGCTACTTTTTACTTGTGGGAACCGAGTGTTCATCCATTTAAAGCTATTGAAGTTTTCTTTGGCAGTCCACTGTAAGCTTTCTTACATTAATTAAAGCCTTTTCTCCACTTCTTGCACACACAGTTATTCACGTTGGGAGTTGTGTTGCGTGTGTATGCCCGGACTTTGGTCCGTGGCTTTTTATTTCTTTTGTGCATATATACTTATATATATATATATATATATTTTACTAACATCATCGAGTTATGCCTCGATTGAGCCTGGATTCACATCCGTAGCGTTTATTGCTTATATATTTATGTATATATATTATTACTATCAAACTTTGTTTGATTGAGCCTGGATTTACACCCGGTGCGTTTATCGCTTATATATATATATATATTTATATTTCTGTCAGGCCTGGAGTTTACTTCGTGACCTTTTACAGCTTTATTTACATTTCGTCCCGCCTAGAGTTTACTTCACGGCGGGTGATCGCTTTTACTGCTTTATTTATATTTTCGATCCCCCATGGAGTTACTTCGTGGTGGTTGATCGTCTCTATATAAATATTTACAGCTTTTATATATTTACATTTCGTCCCGCTTGGAGTTTACTTCGATGTGGTTGATCGCTCATATATATATATATATATATATATATATATATATATATATATATATATATACAACTTATATATATGTGACGCCTCCAAATTCGGGTACCTTTTACCTCGGACCTGGTACGTTACGATACATCATTTCTATAACTATTGCGGAAGATATAAACCTAAATTGTTTATACATTAAACATTTACACATCATTCCTAAGGTCTACAACCTTAACTTAATACATACCTTCAATATCTAAAAAGGTTTACAATACTATTTTTGTTAGAAAATTTACTAGATTTAACTGTACCATAAATTAATCTTACACTTTGTCTTTGCTTCTGTCTTTACTCGAGCTTTCATCTTAATCTGAAAATTTTTATCATGATATAGCAAGGGTGAGTAACAAATTTGCCCAGCAAGTTTTAAGTACAATAAGGATATATCATGATTGAAAAGAATGAATAAGCTTTCAAGTATTCAACAATGTAATAATTGTGAAATAACATGAATCAAGTGTCAATAATTGAATGACTGAATCAATAATGTTTGAAGGTCAACAATAACCATAAATAATTTAACTGAACTTTATGGTAATGAAGGTGATCAGCCTTTCATACCTGATGAACATATGCAACATGCACTAAGTGCGATTCAATAATCAGTATAGACGTGAATAATCAACAATAATTATTCACTAATATGCTTTGAATATACAACTCAAGTTTGAGTTAGGGAAACTTGCCTGTACCGTTGATTACCGCTATGCAATCTAATTTAATCTCTTATGAAAGACCTATCATTAATAAGATCGATCCTCCAATTAGCATAATACATTTTATCTCACAACACTATTACTCAAATAATAAATTAGCTAACATTTAGCCACATAATTAAACATTGAATAATTCTTTAACTCATTAGTAATATTATTATCCCTTAATAATATTACTATCACTTAACCATTATCTTAAACATTTGTCTAATATTTTTAATCATTTAATAGAATATTTATCATTCACAAATATTATTAATCATTTAATAATATTTAAATCCCTTACTAATATTATTAATTATTTAATAATATTTTAATCACCTTCTAATATTATTAATCATGTAATAATATTTTACTTGTTTCATAAATAATACCGGTCTCACATTTTAAGATGCAAATATTTTACATCTTGAAGCTTAAACCATTTAAATTTTATTTAAGAAATATCTTTACCTTTACTCGCAAATTCGGAGTTTAAATAGCTAATGCATAGCTTTTATAGTAAAACTCAATTTACTATTATTATTTCTTTAATTTAAATAATTTTTACATCAGTTTGTCCATTCATGAGTTAACACTGACTGTTGCCTCATATATAAAATTTTTATCTCGCTAGCACATTCGCTTTATTTTTCATTTTACGATTATTCGCATTTTCGTTTCATATATATGTATCAGAGCCATGTTGTTTCAGTTCTAGTTGCCAGTAAGATTTCTACAATTGTTCATCTACATCCGTTTTCAAAATTTCTCTTCTATTCTTATTCAGAAGTCACCTGATTTACTGTAATCCACCTAGTTCGTGTCAAACCTTGGTAAGCCTCTTGAGTGAGCAGTGTTGGTTTTTGAACATAGGTATGAGTCTACTTAAGGTAATAGGGTATGAATGGAAGAATAAAGAATAAAAATTTATTTTGAACTTGGTAAAAATGAATAGATTGTTTAGATCTAACTCCTCAACTAGTAAACGGTCAACTTTGCCTCCAGTCCCAGACATAGTTAACCAGAAAACTCACAGTTATGAAAATATCAGTCAAGCCTTGCACAATTGGAATATACCTAGGGTCTCCCCTAAGGAAAATTTATCAGTCAACATTTTTGGACAATTTTAAAATAGATTATAATGTCAAAACTGTTGAAAAGGTTTATGCCATTAATAAAGAATACGAAAATTGTAGTCTTTTGGATCCAGAAGTTATCAAAAAACATAGAAAGAAATGTTACAATTTTATTCACATTGGATTAGTTCAAGTGGCAGTTAAACCCTTAAACATTAAAGGAATTAATTCAAGTATTTATCTCTGCCTTAGAGATGCACGATTCTTGAAATATTATCCTAGCATGATCGGCGGAATGGAATCTAGTCTGCATAATGGACCAATCCATTTTAATTGCTTTCCTGATTTCACATTGAGCCTAAGTGATCAAAATTTATTAAAAGCCTTGACATTAAACATTAAAACTGCTGGAGAAATTACTCAAATGATTGAGGGTTCTCAACCGATAGCTTAGATTTACTGAATTTATTATAAGACCATGAAAACTAACCTAAACGTTCATGCTCTCAATAAAAGTCCAAAAGATCAAACTGTCTTAATTTAAAGTTCAACTAGTGATGCTAATATTCAGATCCCGAGAACCATTCTCTGGAAAGATATTACTCTCCCTAGTCAATGGACTTTACCCAGTGAAATACCTGAACAACCTGTAGTTAACAATCTAATAAACCTTGAAAATATTAGACAATTTTCAGATGGAACTGTAAAAATAAGTTTTGAACGCAGTAAAAGACCAGTTATTATTGAAGATTCTGCTAGTACTATAGATTCTTCAAGAAGAGACACTGAAAATTCTTGATAACTCTTCTTTAAGAGATCTTAAATTAAAAGGTATTTTACATCATGGTCAAGCTAGTCACCCATGTTACACTCAAAAAGATCTTATAGAAGAAGAGAGTTCTTCCTCTCCTACTCCTTCTGAGCTTCCCACTCAGTCTGATTTTGAAATTCCTATTAACAATCAGTTAAGAGTTATTAAAAAAGATTTTATTCTTGATTGGGATAATCTTGTAAAGGATTTTAATTCCAAATCCAATAAAGGAAAAAGACATTTATTTCGTTCAAATCACACAACAAAAAAGGAGCGAGATAAAATTGTTAATAGATGGAAGCGATTCATAAAAACTAAAAAAATAAACATTACCTTTTATGATTGGTATGATCAATACCAAAGTAAATGTAATGTTATAACCAAAAGTCAATGGGTTAAAGAAGACAAGTCTAAGGTCTGTTCTAGTCATCCTCTGCTAGAAACTGTCCTTATCCCAGTTAAGAACACATCTGTTGTTGCCAGTCCCTTTAAAATTTCAGATGGCAATAAAGATGATAAAAAAATTATTGAACAATTAAATTTTAGTAACCAATATCTAGCAACTGTTGGAAGACAGCTTGATAGAATTGAAGAAAAATTTGAAGAAACAAGTATTAAAAACCCAGATGTAAAAATTGAACATCCTTTGAATAACTTACCTGAAAATAGAAGTAAATTAGGTTTACCCAATAATGATAGCAACCTAATTAAATCTATTGACAAGTTATTCAAAAAACTAAAAACTGAACCTGGTCCAAGTGGTACTGTCTCTACTTTGGATCAAGTTGAAACTGAAGTTGAAAGTGATAGTCAAGCTGACTATTTTGATTCTACTTCAGTCCTAGATTTTAATGACCAATTGAACAAATTAACAGTCAAAAACACTAGTTTAACCAGGAATTGGTATTCTAGACCTACTCCTCCAGATCTGCAATTCGAAGAGAGAAACCTAGATAAACAATTCTTTGTTTCAGCTAACAAAATTTATGAATGGAACATTGATGGTCTTAGTGAACAAGAAATTTTAAATAAATTAAATCACATGTCTATGGTAGCAAATAACTATATAACTAAATTCAACAATCTATCACAACCCGAAATTGTTGAGTTAATAGCTAGTGGATTCACTGGTATTCTCAGATCTTGGTGGGAAAGACATCTCATTGAAGATACTAGAGTATCAATAATTCATGCTATCCAGTTAGACGATGACGGCAATCCCATCTTTGATGAAGATGTCGGGGTTGGTCCGCCAGATGGAGTAAATACTTTAATTTTTACCATAATAAAATATTTTGTAGGAACTCCTAGTAACATAACAGAACGTATTCACGATCAACTCAGTAATCTCACTTGTCCCACTCTTAGTGACTTCAGGTGGTACAAAGATGTGTTTACTTCTAGAGTTATGCTGCGAAATGATAGCAACAAACCTTTCCGGAAAGAAAAGTTTGTAAATGGTTTGCCTTCATTATTCGCTCATAAGGTTAGAGAAGAGTTGAGTAAAAACTTAGGATATATTGATTATGCTAATCTCACTTATGGTGATATAATCATTTATATTCAAAAAATAGGTTTAAAAATGTGTATAGATTTTAAATTAGATAAACAAGCTAGTAAAGACAAGAAAAATGCTAAATATGAGTTAGGAACATTTTGTGAACAATATGGTTTGCCTCCTATTGCTCCCTCTAGAAGGACGCATAAACACAGACATATTGATCATCCTAAAACTCATAAACATCGCAGACGTAAACATACTCATAAAAAAGATAACAATCAAAACGATTATTATAATAAACCTAAACCAGTTAATAAAAAAAATAATAAAAAGTCTAAAAAATTTGACAAAAGTAAAATTATTTGTCACAATTGTGGGCAGAAAGGCCACTACAAAAATGAATGTAAAGTTAAACAAAAATTATCTCAGTTAAATATCTCTAATGAAGAAACATAACAACTATTAGAATTAATGAGAATAGAAAACAATGCAGATAATGATGAAGGATTTGACATCCCCTATTCTTCTAATAGCAGCACTAGTAACAATGAAACTGATAGTAACAAAGAAGTCACTATTTGTGCTGATAATTGTAATAAAAATTGTTGTACTAAAAGATTAAGTGTTATTACCAAAGAGGATGAAGAAAGCTCTTTGTTAATCGACTTAATTAGTAAAATTTCTGACCCTGAGCTTAAGGTTCAATATACTAAGCAGTTAAAAGATTTATTAACTAAAGATACTAGAGTTAAAGACAGGATTTTTAAAGCTAAAGATAAACCAATATTTAGCCTCAATAAAACTCTTGAAAGATTTAAAACCCCAGTTAAAGAAGTTACCCTTCCAGAATTAAATCAAGAAGTTAATAAACTTAAAAAAGAAATCTCTAATTTAAAGATTGAAGTCTCTAACTTAAGAAAAGACTGAGAGAGCCAGAAATCTGATCTTCAAATTCATGATTCCTCCTGTAGTGATGAAGATCACGATGAGCCAGAATCCTCAGGAATCAAAGAAGAGCCAGATCTGTTTGTTCAAGGTCTTTCTCTTAAAAGAGTTAAAGTTATTACAATTCAAAAATGGTATATCTCTATTGATTTGGTTGTCGATAAAACTTTTTCAATACGACTTCCCACCTTAGTTGATACTTGTGCGGATTTAAATTGTATCCAGGAAGGTCTTATTCTAACCAAATACTATAAGAAAACCAATGAAAAATTAAATTCAGCTAATGGTAGTCAAATGAAAATAAAATATAAACTGCCTAAAGTGCATATCTGTCAAGATAATATGTGTTTTAAAACATCGTTTGTTTTAATTCGCAATCTTACCGATAAAATCATTTTAGGGTTACCATTTATATATTTGTTATACCCATTTACTACCAGTAATGAAGGACTAAGCTGTAAACATTTATATAAAAGAATAACATTTAAATTTCTTATTAAACTAAAAGAAAGAGATTTAAAATTTATTCAAGAAGAGTATATTTCCAAATCATTAAATTTATTAAACTGTAAATTCACCCATTTAAATTTCTTAAAAGAAGAAATTAAATACAAACGAATTGAAGAACAACTTCAACATAAAAATGTCCTTAAAAAAATTGAAGAGTTAAAAACTTATTTAAGGGACAACCTTTGTTCTGATTCTCCTAATGCCTTTTGGCATCGGAAAAAAATGTTGTAAGGCTCCCTTATGCTAAGGAATTTAAAGAACATTTGATTCCTACTAAGGCCAGACCTATTCAAATGAATCAATACAAATGGAATTATGTAAAAAGGAAATAAATGATCTCCTTAGTAAAAAATTAATTAGACCCAGTAAATCTCCTTGGTCATGTCCTGCCTTTTATGTTAACAATGAAGCAGAAAAGGAAAGAGGTGTTCCTAGGTTAGTTATCAATTACAAGCCATTAAACAAGGTCCTAGAATGGATTAGGTATCCCCTGCCTAATAAGGATGACGTCATTAATCGATTAAGTAATGCCACCATCTTTAGTAAATTCGACCTCAAATCTAGTTTCTGGCAAATTGCTATTCACCCAGATGACAGGTACAAAACTGCATTCATCACTCCATTTGGTCATTACGAATGGAATGTTCAAGCATTTGGCTTAAAAAAAATGCTCCCAGTGAATTCCAGAATAACCTCAATGACATTTTGAATCCTTTCAGTCATTTTGTTGTTGTTTATATTGATGATATTCAAATTTTTTCCAGCTCCATTGAAGAACATGTCAAACATTGGAAATCGTTTTTTAAAATGGTCAAAGACAATGGACTTGTTCTTTCACTTTCTAAATGTAGCTTGTTTCAAGCTAAAGTTCGGTTTCTTGGATTAATTATATATTGCGGACTCATACGGCCAATTGATAGAGCTATTCAATTCACCGACAGATTCCCAGATAAAATTACCCATAAAACCCAATTGACCCTTTTCAGTCCAAAGCCTCTAGTCCAAATCCCAGTAATCCTCCCTCTGAGTATATGCTTAGATGGACCAATTTCTTATTCCATATTGAACCTCATATGAAACCCAAAAATGACCCAGTCAAATTGACCTCCCAGTTCTTTCCTTCTGGATGGCATTTCATGCCCCTTGCTCCTTATAAATCCCTTGTGTATTATAAGGATATCCTTGTTGAAACAAAGTAAATCTTTATTAAACCCATTTATGCCAACAATGATAAAGCCAAAGTTCTCTACCATTCGTTATATATTAAACAGTTTATTCTGATGTCTGAATGGGGAAAACATCCCTCTGATATTATGCAGCTTTCTAATCAGGACTCTTTCTGTTATTATGATTACATGAAAGCTTGGTATAAAGTTTTCCTCCATCAAAATGAGTCACACAGTCATTCTTGGTTTGTTCAGTTCGATCATAAATTCAAAAGTCATTTCCCATATTGGTTTTCTCATTGGTGGTCAAGGTTTGGATCTACTTATGACCTTTTTCCTGATCCCCTGAAAGTCCAACTCAATCACTTCTCCAATCACAAAAAGATTGATCCAGCCTATGAAGGTGTCCCAATCCTTCTTCAATTTGTGAGTAAATATAAGATTCCCTGGATTCATCGATGGGAATATCACATTCAACCCCCATCCTGTGAAGTTGGTCATAATGCGTCTCCTTCTTCTGATCCTTTTCCCCTAGTCACCCGTAGATGGTTTGTCAAATGGTGGGACAAATTTGATGTCAATAGAATTGTAGGTCAAGTCCAGTTAGAATTTCCTGCTTCATCTCTCAAGGTTCTCCTAGTCTCAACTACAGAACCTTCTAGTTAAAAATCAAAAGAGTCAAGTGTCAGTAAAAAATCAAAAGAGTCCAGAGTCAGTCCCACTGGTTCGTCTTGTTCCCGTAGCATCTCTGATTTCAAAGATTGTTCCGAAAAAGAATTAAAATTAATTGCATAAGCATTAAATAAAAGAATTGATGAATTGCATGAAGAAGCCTCTGCAGGTTCTTCATCAGAATCCCACAGTTATTATGAGGAAGATGATGACCCTTATGACACCATCAACCTACAGGATGCTCAGGAACCATTTGCCTGACTTTTCTCCTCAGTCACATGCACCTGCTCCTTGCAACCAGTCAAAAGATGCCTTCAGCTGAAAGCAGTCGAAAGCAGCTTCAGCTTTCCACCGACAGTATCTCCCAAGTCAAAAGTTGTGGCCACTTTGTCAAAAGTTGCCAGACACGTCGATGAATAGTAAAAAAGTCAATACTGTTCATGAATAGTAATTTTTGTCTGTAATCATTTATTTTATAATAGTAACTTTATAATAGTTCTTTCCTTATTCTATAAAAGGAAACTGAACTTAGTTATTGAGGCAGACTTTGAAAGACTCTGAGATCCTTCTCAGATGAATGTTTATCCTCCACCGCAGTTAAGCCCTTTTTAGCCCCTCCTTCTACTCTTCTACATTTCTTAATGTTTTAAGTAAGTCAAGTCAATTCAATCTGTAATTTGTAATCAGTTTGTACATTTGTAAACAGTTTTCATTTCAAACAATAAAAGTATATTTTTAGTAATTGAACTGTTATTATTTGCACCTTTGAACTACTAAAATTCATCAAATTCATCTACATCTACTTTTGCCTGAAATGGTATCTCAGCACCTTCCGGCATCCACAGGAGACGGACCAGTCAACGGAGAAGACGCCAGAGGCATCTTCAGTCACCGACAGGTGATGGCCCCAACCATCATCTCAGCTTTTGCTTTTACTTAAAGCAAAAGTCTTTTACTTTAGTAAATGTAAAAGTATAGATTAGGTATCCCCTGCCTAATAAGGATGACCTCATTAACCGATTAAGTAATGCCACCATCTTTAGTAAATTCGACCTCAAATCTGGTTTTTGGCAAATTGCTATTCACCCAGGTGACAGGTACAAAACTACATTCACCACTCCATTTGGTCATTACGAATGGAATGTTCAAGCATTTGGCTTAAAAAATGCTCCCAGTGAATTCCAGAATATCCTCAATGACATTTTGAATCCTTTCAGTCATTTTGTTGTTGTTTATATTGATAATATTCTAATTTTTTCCTGCTCCATTGAAGAACATGTCAAACATTTGAAATCATTTTTCAAAACGGTCAAAGACAATGGACTTGTTCTTTCACTTTCCAAATGCAGCTTGTTTCAAGCTAAAGTTCAGTTTCTTGGATTAATTATATATCGCGGACTCATACGGCCAATTGATAGAGCTATTCAATTCGCCGACAGATTCCCAGATAAAATTACCCATAAAACCGAACTGCAGAGGTTTCTGGGCTCGCTCAATTATATTGGCAAGTTCTATAAAAACCTCAGGAAAATTTGCAAACCTCTCTTTCAGCGTTTGCAAGACAATCCTCCCCCATGGACTGACATTCATACTTCTATCGTCCAACAAGTTAAACAATACGTCAAGGCGTTGCCCTGCCTCGGTATTTCCAATGATTCTACATTTAAAATTGTTGAAACTGACACCTCTGATATTGGATTTGGAGGTATTCTCAAGTAAAAGTTAACTCCAGATTCCCTAGAACAAATTGTCCGTTTCCATTCCGGTGCATGAAATAGTACACAGTTAAATTACAGTACTATTAAAAAAGAAATTATTTCTCTTGTATTATGTATTAATAAATTTCAAATTGATTTACTAAATCAAAATTTTTTAGTCCGAATTGACTGCAAATTTGCAAAATATGTGTTAGAAAAAGATGTTGAAAACATAGCTTCTAAACACTCCTTTGCTAGATGGCAAGCCCTATTAAGTATCTTTGATTTTGATATAGAATACATTTAAGGCAGTAACAATTTCATTCCTGATTTTCTCACTCGGAAATTTATTAACACAGGTACCGTGCATCCGTCATGAGTATCCGTGGAGCATTTACTTCTAGGGGTCCGGGTCGCCCTTCTGGCCCAAGTAATCAACCAAAAGGAGCTTTGGTTCCTCATCCAATAAACCTAGTTTACCAAACTAGTAACAAGTTCACTATCCTTGGGACAATGCCCAAGCCATATAGTTCAGTCTTAGCTAGTAACCCGATTCCAATTGACCCTTTTCAGTCCAAAGCCTCTAGTCCAAATCCCAGTAATCCTCCCTCTGAGTATATGCTTAGATGGACCAATTTCTTATTCCATATTGAACCTCATATGAAACCCCGAAATGACCCAGTTAAATTGACCTCCCAGTTCTTTCCTTCTGGATGGCATTTCATGCCCCTTGCTCCTTATAAATCCCTTGTGTATTATAAGGATATCCTTGTTGAAACAGAGTCAATCTTTATTAAACCCATTTATGCCAACAATGATAAAGCCAAAGTTCTTTACCATTCGTAATATATTAAACAGTTTATTCTGATGTCTGAATGGGGAAAACATCCCTCTGATCTTATGTAGCTTTCTAATCAGGATAACTCTTTCTATTATTATGATTACATGGAAGCTTGGTATAAAGTTTTCCTCCATCAAAATGAGTCACACAGTCATTCTTGGTTTGTTCAGTTCGATCATAAATTCAAAAGTCATTTCCCATATTGGTTTTCTCATTGGTGGTCGAGGTTTGGATCTACTTATGACCTTCTTCCTGATCCCCTGAAAGTCCAACTCAATCACTTCTCCAATCATAAAAAGATTGATCCAGCCTATGAAGGTGTCCCAATCCTTCTTCAATTTATGAGTAAATATAAGATTCCCTGGATTCTTCGATGGGAATATCACATTCAACCCCCATCCTGTGAAGTTGGTCACAATGCGTCTCCTTCTTTTGATCCTATTCCCCTAGTCACCCGTAGATAGTTTGTCAAATGGTGGGACAAATTTGATGTCAATAGAATTGTAGGTCAAGTTTAGTTAGAATTTCCTGCTTCACCTCTCAAGGTTCTCCTAGTCTCAACTACAGAACCTTCTAGTCAAAAATCAAAAGAGTCAAGTGTCAGTAAAAAATCAAAAGAGTCCAGAGTCAGTCCCACTGGTTCGTCTTGTTCCCGTAGCATCTCTGATTTCAAAGATTGTTCCGAAAAAGAATTAAAATTAATTGCACAAGCATTAAATAAAAGAATTGATGAATTGCATGAAGAAGCCTCAGCAGGTTCTTCACCAGAATCCCACAGTTATTATGAGGAAGATGATGACCCTTATGACACCATCAACCTACAGGATGCTCAGGACCCATTTTCCTGACTTTTCTCCTCAGTCACATGCACCTGCTCCCTGCAGCCAGTCAAAAGAGGCCTTCAGCCGAAAGCAGCCGAAAGCAGCTTCAACTTTTCCACCGAAAGCATCTCCCAAGTTAAAAGTTGAGGCCACTTTGTCAAAAGTTGCCAGACGCGTCAATGAATAGTAAAAAAGTCAACACTGTTCATGAATAGTAATTTTTGTCTGTAATCATTTATTTAATTATAGTAACTTTGTAATAGTTCTTTCCTTATTCTATAAAAGAATACCAAACTTAGTTATTGAGGCAGACTTTGAAAGACTCTGAGATCCTTCTGAGATGAATCTTTAGCCTCCACCGCTGTTAAGCCCTTCTTAGCCCCTCCATCTACTCTTCTACATTTTTTAATGTTTTAAGTAAGTCAAGTCAATTCAATTTGTAATTTATAATAAGTTTGTACATTTGTAAACAATTTTCATTTCAATCAATAAAAGTATATTTTTAGTAATTGAACTATTATTATTTGCACCTCTGAACTACTAAAATTCATCTGCATCTACTTCCGCTTGAAATGGTATCAGAGCACCATTTAACAACGAATAAGTTTTTAAAAAGAAAAACTTAAACATAAAAAGAAAAGATTAAGAAGATGACCAGTGAATCGGTAAAGTAATCTCTTTCTTTTATTTATAAACAGTTGAGGAAGGGATTACATCAATTCCTAGACTAACTGTTTGAGGAAGAAGGAAGTTGGAAGAACTTCTTCTTTTTCATCTAACTAAGAAGATCGAAGCTGAAAGCTTCAACTCCGGCTAACTCTAGAGAGAAGGGGGAGAGGACCTCGGAAGAGCTTCTAGAGAGAGAAGCACTGAGGCTTTACTGAACTAAGCCTAAAGAACTCTGAACAGTGCGAGTTCTTTAAATACCAAACAGAAAAGTAAATTACTATTTGATTCACGCAGGAATCACTATTACATTGACTGAAGTAAAAGTAATTTACTGAAGTAAAAGTAAAATGTAATAAACATTTTACATTTACTTTTACATTGGTAAATGTTAAAAACATTTAACTTAAGTAAAAGCAAAAGTTATTCTTTTACTTTTACTTTTACATTTACAAAAGTAAAAGACTTTTTGCTTTACGGAAACTAAAAGCTGAGATGATAGCTGGGGACATCACCTGTTGGTGACTGAAGATGCCTCTACCGTCTTCTTCTTTGACTGGTCCATCTCACGTGGATGCCGGAAGGTGCTGTTGATCATCTTCTCAGATGAGTCACCATCCGCATACATTTCCACCCCAAAATTTTTATCTAGGAAATAACCCTTTCAACCCCAAAAATTTTGTTTATACAGAAGTAGAGGAAAATTTTTTCACCGAAAAATTGGTCAAAATCTTCAAAATTTCTTTAATTTTTGTAAAGATTTTTTGTTTAAAAACAAATCAGATAAAATCTGAAACAAAGGATCACTCGATTAGTCCTGATCTACCAGCTAAATCGATCCAAACAGAAGACTTCTTTGTTAACTGTTAAAACAAAAATTCTTTCTTTTGTCATTCCTATATAACTCAAACCGTACTTACACGAGTAAACTCATACCTGTAGATCTAGTGATTCCCTTTAGCCTAAACTGCTCTCTTACTACAGACTTACAACGGCATAGTCGGGACCTATCGCAATCTTAGGTGGTTTACAACAAGTGAGGCGAGTTTAACCAGGAGCAAAAGAAATTAAAAGTTTGAATAAACATTTAAAAACAAATCAAACTGTTTTTAATCGAAACCACTGACAGAATTAAGAACCAACTGTGTGGCTCTGATACCATTTAACAGCGGATAAGTTTTTAAAAAGAAAAACTTAAACATAAAAAGAAAAGATTAAGAAGATGACCGGTGAATCGGTAAAGTAATCTCTTTTTTTTTTTATTTATAAACAGTTGAGGAAGGGATTACATCAATTCCTAGACTAACTATTTGAGGAAGAAGGAAGTAGGAAGAACTTCTTCTTCTTCATCTAACTAAGAAGATCGAAGCTAAAAGCTTCGTCTCCGACTAACTTTAGAGAAAAGGGGGAGAGGACCTCGGAAGAGCTTCTAGAGAGAGAAGCTCTGAGGCTTTACTGAACTAAGCCTAAAGAACTCTGAACAGTGCGAGTTCTATAAATACAAAACAGAAAAATAAATTACTATTTGATTCATGCAGGAATCACTATTACATTGACTGAAGTAAAAGTAATTTACTTAAGTAAAAGTAAAACGTAATAAACATTTTACATTTACTTCTACATTGGTAAATGTTAAAAACATTTAACTTAAGTAAAAGCAAAAGTTATTCTTTTACTTTTACTTTTACATTTACTAAAGTAAAAGACTTTTTGCTTTACGAAAAGCAAAAGCTGAGATGATGGCTGGGGCAATCACCTGTCGGTGATTGAAGATGCCTCTGGCGTCTTCTTCCTTGACTGGTCCGTCTCCTGTGGATTCCGGAAGGTGCTTTTGATCATCTTCTCAGATGAGTCACCATCTCCATACATTTCCACCCCAAAATTTTTATCAAGGAAATAACCCTTTCAACCCCAAAAATTTTGTTTATAAAGAAGGAGAGGAAAATTTTTTCACCGAAAAATTGGTCAAAATCTTAAAAATTTCTTTAATTTTTGTAAAGATTTTTTGTTTAAAAAAAATCAGATGAAATCTGAAACAAAGGATCACTCGATTGGTCCTGATCTATCAGCCAAATCGATCTAAACAGAAGACTTCTTTGTTAACTGTTTAAACAAAAATTCTTTCTTTTGTCATTCCTATTTAACTCAAACCGTACTTGCACGAGTAAACTCATACCTGTAGATCTAGTGATTCCCTTTAGTCTAAACTGCTCTCTTACTAGAGACTTACAACGGCACAGTCGGGACCTATCGCGATCTTAGGTGGTTTACAACAAATGAGGCGAGTTTAACCAGGAGCAAAATAAATTAAAAGTTGGAATAAACATTAAAAAACAAATCAAACTGTTTTTAATTGAAACCACTGACAGAATCATGAACCAACCATGTGGCTCTGATACCATTTAACAGCGGATAAGTTTTTAAAAAGAAAAACTTAAACATAAAAAGAAAAGATTAAGAAGATGACCGGTGAATCGGTAAAGTAATCTTTTTCTTTTATTTATAAATAGTTGAGGAAGGGATTACATCAATTTCTAGATTAACTGTTTGAGGAAGAAAGAATTAGGAAGAACTTCTTCTTCTTCATCTAACTAAGAAGATCGAAGCTGAAAGCTTCGTCTCCGGCTAACTCTAGAGAGAAGGGGGAGAGGACCTCGGAAGAGCTTCTAGAGAGAGAAGCACTGAGGCTTTACTGAACTAAGCCTAAAGAACTCTGAACAGTGCGAGTTCTTTAAATACAAAACAGAAAAGTAAATTACAATTTGATTCACGCAGGAATCACTATTACATTGACTGAAGTAAAAGTAATTTACTTAAGTAAAAGTAAAACGTAATAAACATTTTACATTTACTTTTACATTGGTAAATGTTAAAAATATTTAACTTAAGTAAAAGCAAAAGTTATTCTTTTACTTTTACTTTTACATTTACTAAAGTAAAAGACTTTTTGCTTTACGGAAAGCAAAAGCTGAGATGATGGCTGGGGCCATCACCTGTCGGTGACTGAAGATGCCTCTGGCGTCTTCTTCCTTGACTGATCCATCTCCTGTGGATGCCGGAAGGTGCTGTTGATCATCTTCTCAGATGAGTCACCATCCTCATACATTTCCACCCCAAAAATTTTATCTAGGAAATAACCCTTTCAACCCCAAAAATTTTGTTTATAAAGAAGGAGAGGAAAATTTTTTCACCGAAAAATTAGTCAAAATCTTCAAAATTTCTTTAATTTTTGTAAAGATTTTTTGTTTAAAAACAAATTAGATGAAATCTGAAACAAAGGATCACTCGATTGGTCCTGATCTATCAGCCAAATCGATCTAAATAGAAGACTTCTTTGTTAACTGTTTAAACAAAAATTCTTTCTTTTGTCATTCCAATTTAACTCAAACCGTACTTGCACGAGTAAACTCATACCTGTAGATCTAGTGATTCCCTTTAGCCTAAACTGCTCTCTTACTAGAGACTTACAGCGGCATAGTCGGGACCTATCGCGATCTTAGGTGGTTTACAACAAGTGAGGCGAGTTTAACCAGGAGTAAAAGAAATTAAAAGTTTGAATAAACATTTAAAAACAAATCCGACTGTTTTTAATCGAAACCACTAACAGAATCAAGAACCAACCGTGTGGCTCTGATACCATTTAACAGCGGATAAGTTTTTAAAAAGAAAAACTTAAACATAAAAAGAAAAGATTAAGAAGATGACCGGAGAATCGGTAAAGTAATCTCTTTCTTTTATTTATAAACAGTTGAGGAATGGATTACATCAATTCCTAGACTAACTGTTTGAGGAAGAAGGAAGTAGGAAGAACTTCTTCTTCTTCATCTAACTAAGAAGATCGATGCTGAAAGCTTCGTCTCCGGCTAACTCTAGAGAGAAGGGGGAGAGGACCTCGGAAGAGCTTTTAGAGAGAGAAGCTCTGAGGCTTTACAGAACTAAGCCTAAAGAACTCTGAACAGTGCGAGTTCTTTAAATACAAAATAGAAAAGTAAATTACTATTTGATTCACGCAGGAATTAATATTACATTGACTGAAGTAAAAGTAATTTACTTAAGTAAAAGTAAAACGTAATAAATATTTTATATTTATTTTTACATTGGTAAATGTTAAAAACATTTAACTTAAGTAAAAGCAAAAGTTATTCTTTTACTTTTACTTTTAAATTTACTAAAGTAAAAGACTTTTTGCTTTACGGAAAACAAAAGTTGAGATGATGGCTGGGGCCATCACCTGTCGGTGACTGAAGATGCCTCTGGCGTCTTCTTCCTTGACTGGTCCGTCTCCTGTGGATGCCGGAAGGTGCTGTTGATCATCTTCTCAGATGAGTCACCATCCCCATACATTTCATCCCAAAAATTTTATCTAGGAAATAACCCTTTCAACCCCAAAAATTTTGTTTATAAAAGAAGGAGAAGAAAATTTTTTCACCGAAAAATTGGTCAAAATCTTCAAAATTTCTTTAATTTTTGTAAAGATTTTTTGTTTAAAAACAAATAAGGTGAAATCTGAAACAAAGGATCACTCGATTGGTCCTGATCTATCAGCCAAATCGATCTAAAAAGAAGACTTCTTTGTTAACTTTTTAAACAAAAATTCTTTCTTTTGTCATTCCTATTTAACTCAAACCGTACTTGAACGAGTAAACTCATACCTGTAGATCTAGTGATTCCCTTTAGCCTAAACTGCTCTTTTACTAGAGATTTACAACGGCATAGTCGGGACCTATCGCTATCTAAGGTGGTTTACAACAAGTGAGGCGAGTTTAACTAGGAGCAAAAGAAATTAAAAGTTTGAATAAACATTTAAAAACAAATCAAACTGTTTTTAATCGAAACCACTGACAGAATCAAGAACCAACCATGTGGCTCTGATACCATTTAATAGTGGATAAGTTTTTAAAAAGAAAAACTTAAACATAAAAAGAAAAGATTAAGAAGATGACCGGTGAATCGGTAAAGTAATCTCTTTCTTTTATTTATAAATAGTTGAGGAAGGGATTACATCAATTCCTAGACTAACTGTTTGAGGAAGAAGAAAGTAGGAAGAACTTCTTCTTCTTCATCTAACTAAGAAGATCGAAGTTGAGAGCTTCGTCTCCGGCTAACTCTAGAGAGAAGGGGCAGAGGACCTCGGAAGAGCTTTTAGAGAGAGTAGCACTGAGGCTTTACTGAACTAAGCCTAAAGAAATCTGAACAGTGCGAGTTCTTTAAATACAAAACAGAAAAGTAAATTACTATTTGATTCACGCAGGAATCACTATTACATTGACTGAAGTAAAAGTAATTTACTTAAGTAAAAGTAAAACGTAATAAATATTTTACATTTACTTTTACATTGGTAAATGTTAAAAATACTTAACTTAAGTAAAAGCAAAAGTTATTCTTTTACTTTTACTTTTACATTTACTAAAGTAAAAAAATTTTTGCTTTACGGAAAACAAAAGCTGAGATGATGGCTGGGGCCATCACCTGTCGGTGACTGAAGATGCCTCTGGCGTCTTCTTCCTTGACTGGTCCGTCTCCTATGGATGCCGGAAGGTGCTGTTGATCATCTTCTCAGATGAGTCACCGTCCCCATACATTTCCACCCCAAAAATTTTATCTAGGAAATAACCCTTTCAACCCAAAATTTTTTGTTATAAAGAAGGAGAGGAAAAATTTTTCACCAAAAAATTGGTCAAAATCTTCAAAATTTCTTTAATTTTTGTTAAGATTTTTTGTTTAAAAAAAAATTAGATGAAATCTGAAACAAAGGATCACTCGATTGGTCCTGATCTATCAGCCAAATCGATCTAAACAGAAGACTTCTTTGTTATATTTTTAAACAAAAATTCTTTCTTTTGTCATTCCTATTTAACTCAAACCGTACTTGCACGAGTAAACTCATACCTGTAGATCTAGTGATTCCCTTTTGCCTAAACAGCTCTCTTACTAGAGACTTAGAACGGCATAGTCGGGATCTATCGCGATCTTAGGTGGTTTACAACAAGTGAGGCGAGTTTAACCAGGAGCAAAAGAAATTAAAAGTTTGAATAAACATTTAAAAACAAATCAAACTGTTTTTAATCGAAACCACTGACAGAATCAAGAACCAACCATGTGGCTCTGATACCATTTAACAGCGGATAAGTTTTTGAAAAGAATAACTTAAACATAAAAAGAAAAGATTAAGAAGATGACCGGTGAATCGGTAAAGTAATCTTTTTCTTTTATTTATAAATAGTTGTGGAAGGGATTACATCAATTCGTAGACTAACTGTTTGAGGAAGAAGGAAGTAGAAAGAACTTCTTCTTCTTCTTCATCTAACTAAGAAGATTGAAGTTGAAAGCTTCGTCTTCGGCTAACTCTAGAGAGAAGGGGGAGAGGACCTCGGAAGAGCTTCTAGAGAGAGAAGCACTGAGGCTTTACTGAACTAAGCCTAAAGAACTCTGAACAGTGCGAGTTCTTTAAATACAAAACAGAAAAGTAAATTACTATTTGATTCACGCAGGAATCACTATTACATTGACTGAAGTAAAAGTAATTTACTTAAGTAAAAGTAAAACGTAATAAACATTTTACATTACTTTTATATTGGTAAATGTTAAAAATATTTAACTTAAGTAAAAGCAAAAGTTATTCTTTTACTTTTACTTTTACATTTACTAAAGTAAAAGACTTTTTGCTTTACGGAAAGCAAAAGTTGAGATGATGGCTGGGGCCATCACCTGTCGGTGACTGAAGATGCCTCTGGCGTCTTCTTCCTTGACTAGTCCGTCTCTTGTGGATGCCGGAAGGTGCTGTTGATCATTTTCTCAGATGAGTCACCATCCCCATACATTTCCACCCAAAAAAATTTATCGAGGAAATAACCCTTTCAACCCCAAAAATTTTGTTTATAAAGAAGGAGAGGAAAATTTTTTCACAAAAAAATTGGTCAAAATCTTCAAAATTTCTTTCATTTTTGTAAAGATTTTTTGTTTAAAAACAAATCAGATGAAATCGGAAACAAAGGATCACTCGATTGGTCCTGATCTATCAGCCAAATCGATCTAAACAGAAGACTTCTTTGTTAACTTTTTAAACAAAAATTCTTTCTTTTGTCATTCCTATTTAACTCAAACCGTACTTGCACGAGTAAACTCATACCTGTAGATCTAGTGATTCCCTTTACCCTAAACAACTGTCTTACTAGAGACTTACAACGGCATAGTCGGGACCTATCGCGATCTTAGGTGGTTTACAACAAATGAGGCGAGTTTAACCAGGAGCAAAATAAATTAAAAGTTGGAATAAACATTAAAAAACAAATCAAACTGTTTTTAATTGAAACCACTGACAGAATCATGAACCAACCATGTGGCTCTGATACCATTTAACAGCGGATAAGTTTTTAAAAAGAAAAACTTAAACATAAAAAGAAAAGATTAAGAAGATGACCGGTGAATCGGTAAAGTAATCTTTTTCTTTTATTTATAAATAGTTGAGGAAGGGATTACATCAATTTCTAGATTAACTGTTTGAGGAAGAAAGAATTAGGAAGAACTTCTTCTTCATCTAACTAAAAAGATCGAAGCTGAAAGCTTCGTCTCCGGCTAACTCTAGAGAGAAGGGGGAGAGGACCTCGGAAGAGCTTCTAGAGAGAGAAGCACTGAGGCTTTACTGAACTAAGCCTAAAGAACTCTGAACAGTGCGAGTTCTTTAAATACAAAACAGAAAAGTAAATTACAATTTGATTCACGCAGGAATCACTATTACATTGACTGAAGTAAAAGTAATTTACTTAAGTAAAAGTAAAACGTAATAAACATTTTACATTTACTTTTACATTGGTAAATGTTAAAAATATTTAACTTAAGTAAAAGCAAAAGTTATTCTTTTACTTTTACTTTTACATTTATTAAAGTAAAAGACTTTTTGCTTTACGGAAAGCAAAAGCTGAGATGATGGCTGGGGCCATCACCTGTCGGTGACTGAAGATGCCTCTGGCGTCTTCTTCCTTGACTGATCCATCTCCTGTGGATGTCGGAAGGTGCTGTTGATCATCTTCTCAGATGAGTCACCATCCTCATACATTTCCACCCCAAAAATTTTATCTAGGAAATAACCCTTTCAACCCCAAAAATTTTGTTTATAAAGAAGGAGAGGAAAATTTTTTCACCAAAAAATTGGTCAAAATCTTCAAAATTTCTTTAATTTTTGTAAAGATTTTTTGTTTAAAAACAAATCAGATGAAATCTGAAACAAAGGATCACTCGATTGGTCCTGATCTATCAGCCAAATCGATCTAAACAGAAGACTTCTTTGTTAACTTTTTAAACAAAAATTCTTTCTTTTGTCATTCCTATTTAACTCAAACCGTACTTGCACGAGTAAACTCATACCTATAGATCTAGTGATTCCCTTTAGCCTAAACTGCTCTCTTACTAGAGACTTACAATGGTATAGTCAGGACCTATCACGATCTTAGGTGGTTTACAACAAGTGAGGCGAGTTTAACTAGGAGCAAAAGAAATTAAAAGTTTGAATTAACATTTAAAGACAAATCAAACTATTTTTAATCGAAAACACTGACAGAATCAAAAACCAACCGTGTGGCTCTGATACCATTTAACAGCGGATACGTTTTTAAAAAGAAAAACTTAAACATAAAAAGAAAAGATTAAGAAGATGACCGGTGAATCGGTAAAGTAATCTCTTTCTTTTATTTATAAATAGTTGAGGAAGGGATTACATCAATTCCTAGACTAACTGTTTGAGGAAGAAAGAAGTAGGAAGAACTTCTTCTTTTTCATCTAACTAAGAAGATCGAAGCTGAAAGCTTCGTCTCCGGCTAACTCTAGAGAGAAGGGGGAGAGGACCTCGAAAGAGCTTCTAGAGAGAAGCACTGAGGCTTTACAGAACTAAACCTAAAGAACTCGGAACAATGCTAGTTCTTTAAATACAAAACGAAAAAGTAAATTACTATTTGATTCACGCAGGAATCACTATTACATTGACTGAAGTAAAAGTAATTTACTTAAGTAAAAGTAAAACGTAATAAATATTTTACATTTACTTTTACATTGGTAAATGTAAAAAACATTTAACTTAAGTAAAAGTAAAAGTTATTCTTTTACTTTTACTTTTACATTTACTAAAGTAAAAGACTTTTTGCTTTACGAAAAGCAAAAGCTGAGATGATGGCTGGGGCCATCACCTGTCGGTGACTGAAGATGCCTCTGGCGTCTTCTTCCTTGACTGGTCCGTCTCCTGTGGATGCCGGAAGGTGCTGTTGATCATCTTCTCAGATGAGTCACCATCCCCAAAAATTTCCACCCCAAAATTTTTATCCAGGAAATAACCCTTTCAACCCCAAAAATTTTGTTTATAAAGAAGGAGAGGAAAATTTTTTCACCGAAAAATTGGTCAAAATCTTCAAAATTTCTTTAATTTTTGTAAAGATTTTTTGTTTTAAAAAAAATCAGATGAAATCTGAAACAAAGGATCACTCGATTGGTCCTGATCTATCAGCCAAATCGATCTAAACAGAAGGCTTCTTTGTTAACTGTTTAAACAAAAATTCTTTCTTTTGTCATTCCTATTTAACTCAAACCGTACTTACACAAGTAAACTCATACCTGTAGATCTAGTGATTCCCTTTAGCCTAAACTGCTCCCTTACTAGAGACTTACAACGGCATAGTCGGGACCTATCGCGATCTTAGGTGGTTTACAACAAGTGAGACGAGTTTAACCAGGAGCAAATGAAATTAAAAGTTTGAATAAACATTTAAAGACAAATCAAACTATTTTTAATCGAAACCACTGACAGAATCAAGAACCAACCGTGTGGCTCTAATACAATTTAACAGCGAATAAGTTTTTAAAAAGAAAAACTTAAACATAAAAAGAAAAGATTAAGAAGATGACCGGTGAATCGGTAAAGTAATCTCTTTCTTTTATTTATAAATAGTTGAGGAAGGGATTACATCAATTCCTAGACTAACTATTTGAGGAAGAAGGAAGTAGGAAGAACTTCTTCTTCTTCATCTAACTAAGAAGATCGAAGCTAAAAGCTTCGTCTCCGGCTAACTCTAGAGAGAAGGGGGAGAGGACCTCGGAAGAGCTTCTAGAGAGAGAAGCTCTGAGGCTTTACTGAACTAATCCTAAAGAACTCTGAACAGTGCGAGTTCTTTAAATACAAAACAGAAAAGTAAATTACTATTTGATTCACGCAGTAATCACTTTTACATTGACTGAAGTAAAAATAATTTACTTCAGTAAAAGTAAAACGTAATAAACATTTTACATTTACTTTTACATTGGTAAATGTTAAAAACATTTAACTTAAGTAAAAGCAAAAGTTATTCTTTTACTTTTACTTTTACATTTACTAAAGTAAAAGGCTTTTTGCTTTACGAAAAGCAAATGCTGAGATGATGGCTGGGGCCATCACCAGTCGGTGACTGAAGATGCCTCTGGCGTATTCTTCATTGACTGGTCCTTCGCCTGTGGATGCCGGAAGGTACTGTTGATCATATTCTCAGAAGAGTCACCATCCCCATATATTTCCACCACAAAATTTTTATCCAGGAAATAACCCTTTCAACCCCAAAAATTTTGTTTATAAAGAAGGAGAGGAAATTTTTTTCACCGAAAAATTGGTCAAAATCTTCAAAATTTCTTTAATTTTTGTAAAGATTTTTTGTTTAAAAATAAATCAGATGAAATCTGAAACAAAGGATCACTTGATTGGTCCTGATCTATCAGCCAAATCGATCTAAACAGAAGACTTCTTTGTTAACTGTTTAAAAAAAAAATTCTTTCTTTTGTCATTCCTATTTAACTCAAACTGTACTTGCACGAGTAAACTCATACCTGTAGATCTAGTGATTCCTTTTAGAATAAACTGCTCTCTTACTAGAGACTTACAACGGCATAGCCGGGACCTATCGCGATCTTAGGTGGTTTACAACAAGTGAGGCGAGTTTAACTAGGAGAAAAAGAAATTAAAAGTTTGAATAAACATTTAAAAACAAATCAAACTGTTTTTAATATAAACCACTGACAAAATCAAGAACCAACCGTGTGGCTCTGATACCATTTAACAGCTGTTAAGTTTTTAAAAAGAAAAACTTAAACATAAAAAGAAAAGATTAAGAAGATGATCGGTGAATCGGTAAAGTAATCTCTTTCTTTTATTTATAAACAGTTGAGGAAGGGATTACATCAATTCCTAGACTAACTACTTGAGGAAGAAAGAAGTAGGAAGAACTTCTTCTTCTTCATCTAACTAAGAAGATCGAAGCTAAAAGTTTCGTCTCCGGCTAACTCTAGAGAGAAGGGGTAGAGGACCTCGGTAGAGCTTCTAGAGAGAGAAGCTCTTAGGCTTTATTGAACTAATCCTAAAGAACTCTGAACAGTGTGAGTTATTTAAATACAAAACAGAAAAGTAAATTACTAATTGATTCACGCAGGAATCACTATTACATTTACTGAAGTAAAAGTAATTTACTTAAGTAAAAGTAAAACGTAATAAACATTTTACATTTACTTTTACATTGGTAAATGTTAAAAATATTTAACTTAAGTAAAAGGAAAAGTTATTCTTTTACTTTTACTTTTACATTTACCAAAGTAAAAGACTTTTTGGTTTACGAAAAGTAAAAGCTGAGATGATGGCTGGGGCCATCACCTGTCGGTGACTGAAGATGCCTCTGGCGTCTTCTTCCTTGACTGGTCCTTCTCCTGTGGATGCCGGAAGGTGCAGTTGATCATCTTCTCAGATGAGTCACCATCCCCATAAATTTTCACCCCAAAATTTTTATCCAGGAAATAACCCTTTCAACCCCAAAAATTTTGTTTATAAAGAAGGAGAGGAAAATTTTTTCACCGAAAAATTGGTCAAAATCTTCAAAATTTCTTTAATTTTTGTAAAGATTTTTTGTTTAAAAATAAATCAGATGAAATCTGAAACAAAGGATCACTCGATTGGTCCTGATCTATCAGCCAAATCGATCTAAATAGAAGACTTCTTTGTTAACTGTTTAAACAAAAATATTTTCTTTTGTCATTCCTATTTAACTCAAACCGTACTTGAACGAGTAAACTCATACCTGTAATCAAGTGATTCCCTTTAGCCTAAACTGCTCTCTTACTACAGACTTACAACGGCATAGTCGGGACCTATCGCGATCTTAGGTGGTTTACAACAAGTGAGGCGAGTTTAACTAGGAGCAAAAGAAATTAAAAGTTTGAATAAACATTTAAAAACAAATCAAACTGTTTTTAATCGAAACCATTGACTGAATCAAGAACCAACCGTGTGGCTTTGATACCATTTAACAGCGGATAAGTTTTTAAAAAGAAAAACTTAAACATAAAAAGAAAAGATTAAGAAGATGACCGGTGAATCGGTAAAGAAATCTCTTTCTTTTATTTATAAATAGTTGAGGAAGGGATTACATCAATTCCTAGACTAACTGTTTGAGAAAGAAGGAAGTATGAAGAACTTCTTCTTCTTCATCTAACTAAGAAGATCGAAGTTGAAAGCTTCGTCTCCGGCTAACTCTAGAGAGAAGGGGGAGAGGACCTCGGAAGAGCTTCTAGAGAGAGAAACTCTAAGGCTTTACTGAACTAAGCCTAAAGAACTCTGAACAGTGCAAGTTCTTAAAATACAAAACAGAAAAGTAAATTACTATTTGATTCACGTAGGAATCACTATTACATTGACTGAAGTTAAAGTAATTTACTTAAGTAAAAGTAAAACGTAATAAATATTTTACATTTACTTTTACATTGGTAAATGTTAAAAACATTTAACTTAAGTAAAAACAAAAGTTATTCTTTTACTTTTACTTTTACATTTACTAAAGTAAAAGATTTTTTACTTTACGAAAAGCAAAAGCTGAGATGATGGCTGGGGCCATCACCTGTCGGTGACAGAAGATGCCTCTGGCGTCTCTTCCTTGACTGGTCCGTCTCCTGTGGATGTCGAAAGGTGCTGTTGATCATCTTCTCAGATGAATCACCATCCCTATACATTTCCACCCCAAAATTTTTATCCAGAAAATAACCCTTTCAACCCCAAAAATTTTTTTTATAAAGTAGGAGAGAAAAAAATTTTCATCGAAAAATTAGTCAAAATCTTCAAAATTTCTTTAATTTTTGTAAAGATTTTTGGTTTAAAAACAAATTAGATGAAATCTGAAACAAAGGATCACTCGATTGGTCCTGATCTATCAGCCAAATCGATCTAAATAGAAGACTTCTTTGTTAACTGTTTAAACAAAAATTCTTTCTTTTGTCATTCCTATTTAACTCAAACCGTACTTGCACGAGTAAACTCATACCTGTAGATCTAGTGATTCCCTTTAGCCTAAACTGCTCTTTTACTGGAGACTTACATTGGCATAGTCGGGACCTATCGCGATCTTAGGTGGTTTACAACAAGTGAGGCGAGTTTAACTAGGAGAAAAAGAAATTAAAAGTTTGAATAAACATTTAAAAACAAATCAAACTGTTTTTAATATAAACCACTGACAGAATCACGAACCAATCGTGTGGCTCTGATACCATTTAACAGCGGATAAGTTTTTAAAAAGAAAAACTTAAACATAAAAAGAAAAGATTAAGAAGATGATCGGTGAATCGGTAAAGTAATCTCTTTCTTTTATTTATAAACAGTTGAGGAAGGGATTACATCAATTCCTAGACTAACTGTTTGAGGAAGAAGGAAGTAGGAAGAACTTCTTCTTCTTCATCTAACTAAGAAGATCGAAGCTGAAAGCTTCGTCTCCGTCTAACTCTAGAGAAAAGGGGGAGAGGACCTCGGTAGAACTTCTAGAGAGAGAAGCTATGAGGCTTTACTGAACTAATCCTAAAGAACTCTGAACAGTGTGAGTTCTTTAAATACAAAACAGAAAAGTAAATTACTATTTGATTCACGCAGGAATCACTATTACATTGACTGAAGTAAAAGTAATTTACTTAAGTAAAACTAAAACGTAATAAACATTTTACATTTACTTTTACATTGGTAAATGTTAAAAACATTTAACTTAAGTAAAAGCAAAAGTTATTCTTTTACCTTTACTTTTACATTTACTAAAGTAAAAGACTTTTTGCTTTACGGAAAACAAAAGCTGAGATGATGGGTGGGGCCATCACCTGTCGGTGACTGAAGATGCCTCTGGCATCTTCTTTCTTGACTGGTCCGTCTCCTGTGGATGCCGGAAGGTGCTGTTGATCATCTTCTCAGATGAGTCACCATCCCCATACATTTCCACCCCAAAATTTTTATCCAGGAAATAACCCTTTCAACCCCAAAAATTTTGTATATAAAGAAGGAGAGGAAAAATTTTTTCACCGAAAAATTGGTCAAAATCTTCAAACTTTCTTTAATTTTTGTAAAGATTTTTTGTTTGAAAACAAATCAGATGAAATCTGAAACAAAGGATCACTCGATTGGTCCTGATCTATCAGCCAAATCGATCTAAACAGAAGACTTCTTTGTTAACTGTTTAAACAAAAATTCTTTCTTTTGTCATTCCTATTTAACTCAAACCGTACTTGCACGAGTAAACTCATACCTGTAGATCTAGTGATTCCCTTTAGCCTAAACTACTCCCTTACTAAAGACTTACAACGGCATAGTCGGGACCTATCACGATCTTAGGTGGTTTACAACAAGTGACGCGAGTTTAACCAGGAGCAAAAGAAATTAAAAGTTTGAATAAAGATTTAAAAACAAATCAAACTATTTTTAAATGAAACCACTGACAGAATCAAGAACCAACCGCGTGGCTCTGATACCATTTAACAGCGGATAATTTTTTAAAAAGAAAAACTTAAACATAAAAAGAAAAGATTAAGAAGATGACCAGGGAATCGGTAAAGTAATCTCTTTCTTTTATTTATAAACAGTTGAGGAAGGGATTACATCAATTCCTAGACTAACTGTTTGAGGAAGAAGGAAGTAGGAAGAACTTCTTCTTCTTCATCTAACTAAGAAGATCGAAGCTAAAAGCTTCGTCTCCGGCTAACTCTAGAGAGAAGGGGGAGATGACCTCGGAAGAGCTTCTAGAGAGAGAAGCTCTGAGGATTTACTGAACTAATCCTAAAGATCTCTGAACAGTGCAAGTTCTTTAAATACAAAATAGAAAAGTAAATTACTAATTGATTCACGCAGGAATCACTATTACATTGACTGAAGTAAAAGTAATTTACTTAAGTAAAAGTAAAACGTAATAATCATTTTACATTTACTTTTACATTGGTAAATGTTAAAAACATTTAACTTAAGTAAAAGCAAAAGTTATTCTTTTACTTTTACTTGTACATTTACTAAAGTAAAAGACTTTTTGCTTTACGGAAATAAAAAGCTAGGATGATGGCTGGGGCCATCACCTGTCGGTGACTGAAGATGCCTCTGGCGTCTTCTTCCTTGACTGGTCCGTCTCCTGTGGATGCCGGAAGGTACTGTTGATCATCTTCTCAGATGAGTCACCATCCCCATATATTTCCACCACAAAATTTTTATCCAGGAAATAACCCTTTTAACCCCAAAAATTTTGTTTATAAAGAAGGAGAGGAAAAAATTTTCACCGAAAAATTGGTCAAAATTTTCAAAATTTCTTTAATTTTTGTAAAGATTTTTTGTTTAAAAACAAATCAGATGAAATCTGAAACAAAGGATCACTCGATTGGTCCTGATCTATCAGCCAAATCGATCTAAACAGAAGACTTATTTGTTAATTGTTTAAACAAAAATTCTTTCTTTTGTCATTCCTATTTAACTCAAACCGTACTTGCACGAGTAAACTCATACATGTAGATCTAGTGATTCCCTTTAGCCTAAACTCCTCTCTTACTAGAGACTTACAACGACATAGTCGGGACCTATCGCGATCTTTGGTGGTTTACAACAAGAAAGGCGAATTTAACTAGGAGCAAAAGAAATTAAAAGTTTGAATAAACATTTAAAAATAAATCAAACTATTTTTAATCGAAACCACTGACAGAATCAAGAACCAACTGTGTGGCTCTGGTACCATTTAACAGCGGATAAGTTTTTAAAAAGAAAAACTTCAACATTAAAAGAAAAGATTAAGAAGATGACCGGTGAATCGGTAAAGTAATCTCTTTCTTTTATTTATAAACAGTTGAGGAAGGGATTACATCAATTCTTAGACTAACTGTTTGAGGAAGAAGGAAGTAGGAAGAACTTCTTCTTCTTCATTTAACTAAGAAGATCGAAGCTGAAAGATTTGTCTCCGGCTAACTCTAGAGAGAAGGGGGAGAGGACGTCGGAAGACCTTCTAGAGAGAGAAGCACTGGGACTTTACTGAACTAAGCCTAAAGAACTCTGAACAGTGCGAGTTCTTTAAATATAAAACAGAAAAGTAAATTACTATTTGATTCACGCAGGAATCACTATTACATTGACTGAAGTAAAAGTAATTTGCTTAAGTAAAAGTAAAACGTAATAAATATTTTACATTTACTTTTACATTGGTAAATGTTAAAAACATTGAACTTAAGTAAAAGAAAAAGTTATTCTTTTACTTTTACTTTTACATTTACTAAAGTAAAAGACTTTTGGCTTTACGAAAAGCAAAAGTTGAGATGATGGCTGGGGCCATCACCTGTCGGTGACTGAAGATGCCTCTGGCGTCTTCTTCTTTTACTGGTCCGTCTCCTGTGGACGCCGGAAGGTGTTGTTGATCATCTTCTTAGATGAGTCACTATCCCCATACATTTCCACCCCAAAATTTTTATCCAGGAAATAACCCTTTCAACCCTAAAAATTTTGTTTATAAAGAAGTAGAGGAAAATTTTTTCACCGAAAAATTGGTCAAAAACTTCAAAATTTCTTTAATTTTTTAAAAGATTTTTTGTTTAAAAATAAATCAGATGAAATCTGAAACAAATGATCACTCGATTGGTCCTGATCTATCAGCCAAATCGATCTAAACAGAAGACTTCTTTGTTAACTGTTTAAACAAAAATTCTTTCTTTTGTCATTCCTATTAAACTCAAACCGTACTTGCACGAGTAAACTCATACCTGTAGATCTAGTGATTCCTTTTAGCCTAAACTGCTCCCTTACTAGAGACTTACAACGGCATAGTCGGGACCTATCGCGATCTTAGGTGGTTTACAACAAGTGAGGCGAGTTTCTGTAAGGAGCAAAAGAAATTAAAAGTTTGAATACACATTTAAAAACAAATTAAACTGTTTTTAATCGAAACCACTGACAGAATCAAGAACCAATCGTGTGGCTCTGATACCATTTAACAGCGGATAAGTTTTTAAAAAGAAAAACTTAAACATAAAAAGAAAAGATTAAGAAGATGACCGTTGAATCGGTAAAGTAATCTCTTTCTTTTATTTATAAATTGTTGAGGAAGGGATTACATCAATTCCTTGACTAACTGTTTGAGGAAGAAGGAAGTAGGAAGAACTTCTTCTTCTTCATCTAACTAAGAAGATCGAAGCTGAAAGCTTCGTCTCCGACTAACTCTAGAGAGAAGGGGGAGAGGACCTCGGAAGAGCTTCTAGAGAGAGAAGCTCTGAGGCTTTACTAAACTAAGCCTAAAGAACTCTGAACAGTGCGAGTTCTTTAAATACAAAACAGAAAAGTAAATTACTATTTGATTCACGCAGGAATCACTATTACATTGACTGAAGTAAAAGTAATTTACTTAAGTAAGAGTAAAACGTAATAAACATTTTACATTTACTTTTACATTGGTAAATGTTAAAAACATTTAACTTAAGTAAAAGCAAAAGTTATTCTTTTACTTTTACTTTTACATTTACTAAAGTAAAAGACTTTTTGCTTTACGGAAAGCAAAAGCTGAGATGATGGCTGGGGCCATCACCTGTCGGTGAATGAAGATGCCTCTGGCGTCTTCTTCCTTGACTGGTCCATCTCCTGTGGATGCCGGAAGGTGCTGTTGATCATCTTCTCAGATGAGTCACCATCCCCATACATTTTCACCCCAAAATTTTTATCCAGGAAATAGCCCTTTCTACCCCAAAAAATTTGTTTATAAAGAAGGAGAGGAAAATTTTTTCACCGAAAAATTGGTCAAAATCTTCAAAATTTCTTTAATTTTTGTAAAGATTTTTTTTTTAAAAACAAATCAGATGAAATCTGAAACAAAGGATCACTCGATTGGTCCTGATCTATCAGCCAAATCGATCTAAACAGAAGACTTCTTTGTTAACTGTTTAAACAAAGATTCTTTCTTTTGTCATTCCTATTTAACTCAAACCGTACTTGCATGAGTAAACTCATACCTGTAGATCTAGTGATTCCCTTTAGCCTAAAATGCTCTCTTACTAGAGACTTACAACGTCATAGTCGGGACCTATGGCGATCTTAGGTGGTTTACAACAAGAAAGGCGAGTTTCTGTAAGGAGCAAAAGAAATTAAAAGTTTGCAGAAACATTTAAAAACAAGATCTAACTGTTTTTAATCGAAACCACCGACTGAATCAAGAACCAACCGTGTGGCTCTGATACCATTTAACAGCGGAGATAAGTTTTTAAAGAAAACTTAAACAGAAAAAAGAAAAGATTAAGAAGATGACCGGTGAATCGGTAAAGTAATCTCTTTCTTTTATTTATAAACTGTTGAGGAAGGGATTACATTAATTCCTAGACTAACTGTTTGAGGAAGAAGGAAGTAGGAAGAACTTCTTCTTCTTCATCTAACTAAGAAGATCGAAGCTGAAAGCTTCGTCTTCGGCTAACTCTAGAGAGAAGGGGGAGAGAGGACCTCCGAAGAGCTTTCTAGAGAGAGAAGCTCTGAGGCTATACTGAATTAATCCTGAGTAACTCTAAACACTTCAAGTTACTTAAATAGAAAAACTGAAAAGTAAATTACTATTTAATTCACGCAGGAATCACTATTACAATAACTGAAGTAAAAGTAATTTACTTAAGTAAATGTAAAACGTAAGAAATATTTTACATTTACTTTTTACATTGGTAAATGTTAAAAATATTTAACTTAAGTAAAAGCAAAAGTTATTCTTTTACTTTTATACCATTTCAGGTGAAAGTAGATGCAGATGAATTTGATGAATTTTAGTAGTTCAGAGGTGCAAATAATAACAGTTCAATTACTAAAAATATACTTTTATTGATTGAAATGAAAACTGTTTACAAATGTACAAACTGATTACAAATTACAAATTGAATTGACTTGACTTGCTTAAAACATTCAAAAATGTAGAAGAGTAGAAGGAGGGGCTAAGAAGGGCTTAACAGCGGTGGAGGCTAGAGATTCATCTGAGAAGGATCTTAGAATCTTTTAAAGTCTGTCTCAATAACTAAGTTCGGTTTCCTTTTATAGAATAAGGAACGAACTATTACAAAGTTACTATTATAAAATAAATGATTACAGACAAAAATTACTATTCATGAACAGTGTTGACTTTTTTACTATTCATCGACGCGTCTGACAACTTTTGACAAAGTGGCCACAACTTTTGACTTGAGAGATGCTTTCGGTGGAAAAGCGGAAGCTGCTTTCGGCTGAAGGCATCTTTTGACTGGCTGCAGGGAGCAGGTGCATGTGACTAAGGAGAAAAGTCAGGCAAATGGGTCCTGAGCATCCTGTAGGTTGATGGTGCCATAAGGGTCAGCATCTTCCTAATAATAACTATGGGATTCTGATGAAGAACCTGCAGAGGCTTCTTCATGCAATTCATCAATTCTTTTATTTAATGCTTGTGCAATTAATTTTAATTCTTTTCCGAAACAATCTTTGAACTATAGGGCTTGGGCATTGTCCCAAGGACAGTGAACTTGTTACTAGTTTGATAAACTGGGTTTACTGGATGAGGAACCAAAGCTCCTTTTGGCTGATTACTTGGGCCAGTAGGGCAACCTGGACCACGAGAGGTTGATGCACCACGGATACTCATGATGGATGCACGGTACCTGTGTTAATAAATTCCCGAGTGAGAAAATCAAGAATAGAATTGTTACTGCCTTTAATGTATTCTATATCAAAATCAAAGATACTTAAAAGGGCTTGCCATCTAGCAAAGGAGTGTTTAGAAGCTATGTTTTTAACATCTTTCTTTAACACATATTTTGCTGACTTGCAGTCAATTAGAACAAAAAAATTTTGATTTAATAAATTAATTTAAAATTTATTAATACATAATACAAGAGAAAGTATTTCCTTTTTAATAGTACTGTAATTTATCTGTGTACTATTCCATGCACCGGAATGGAAACAGACAATTTGCTCTGGGGAATCTGGAATTAACTTTTACTTGAGAATACCTCCGAATCCAATATCAGAGGCGTCAGTTTCAACAATTTTAAATGCAGAATCGTTAGAAATACCAAGGCAGGGCAATGCCTTGACATATTTTTTAACTTGTTGGACGACTGAAGTATGAATGTCAGTCCATGGGGGAGGATTGTCTTGCAAACGCTGAAAGAGAGGTTTGCAAATTTTCCTGAGGTTTATATAGAACTTGCCAATATAATTGAGCGAGCCCAGAAACCTCTGCAGTTGGGTTTTATGGGTAATTTTATATGGGAATGTATCGGCGAATTGAATAGCTCTATCAATTGGCCGTATGAGTCCGCGATATATAATTAATCCAAGAAACCGAACTTTAGCTTGAAACAAGCTGCATTTGGAAAGTGAAAGAACAAGTCCATTGTCTTTGACCGTTTTGAAAAATGATTTCAAATGTTTGACATGTTCTTTAATGGAACTGGAAAAAAATTAGAATATCATCAATATAAACAACAACAAAATGACTGAAAGGATTCAAAATGTCAGTGAGGATATTCTAGAATTCACTGGGAGCATTTTTTAAGCCAAATGCTTGAACATTCCATTCGTAATGACCAAATGGAGTGGTGAATGCAGTTTTGTACCTGTCATCTGGGTGAATAGCAATTTGCCAGAAACCAGATTTGAGGTCGAATTTACTAAAGATGGTGGCTTTACTTAATCGGTTAATGAGGTCATCCTTATTAGGCAGGGGATACCTAATCCATTTTAGGACCTTGTTTAATGGCTTGTAATTGATAACTAACCTGGGAACACCTCTTTCATTTTCTGCTTCATTGTTAACATAAAAGGCAGGACATGACCAAGGAGATTTACTGGGTCTAATTAATTTTTTTACTAAGGAGATCATTTATTTCCTTTTTACATAACTCCATTTGTTCATGATTTATTTGAATAGGTCTGGCCTTAGTAGGAATCAAATGCTCTTTAAATTCCTTAGCGTAAGGGAGCCTTACAACATATTTTTTCCGATGCCAAAAGGCATTAGGAGAATCATAACAAAGGTTGTCCCTTAAATAGGTTTTTAACTCTTCAATTTTTTCAAGGACAGTTTTATGTTGAAGTTGTTCTTCAATTCGTTTGTATTTAATTTCTTCTTTTAAGAAATTTAAATGGGTGGATTTACAGTTTAATAAATTTAATGATTTGGAAATAGACTCTTCTTGAATAAATTTTAAATCTCTTTCTTTTGGTTTAATAAGAAATTTAAATATTATTCTTTTACCTAAATGTTTACAGCTTAGTCCTTCATTACTGGTAGTAAATGGGTATAACAAATATATAAATGGTAACCCTAAAATAATTTTATTGGTAAGATTGCGAATTAAAACAAACGATATTTTAAAACACATATTATCTTGACAGATATGCACTTTAGGCTTTTTATATTTTATTTCCATTTGACTACCATTAGCTGAATTTAATTTTTCATTGGTTTTCTTATAGTATTTGGTTGGAATAAGACTTTCATGAATACAATTTAAATTCGCACCAGTGTCAACTAAGGTGGGAATACGTATTGAAAAGTTTTTATCGACAACCAAATCAATAGAGATATACCATTTTTGAATGGTAATATCTTTAACTCTTTTAAGAGAAAGACCTTGAACGAATAGATCTGGCTCTTCTTTGATTCCTGAAGATTCTGGCTCATCGAGATCTTCATCACTAAAGGAGGAATCATGAACTTGAAGATCAGATTTATGGCTCTCTAAGTCTTTTCTTAAATTAGAGACTTCAATCTTTAAATTAGAGATTTCTTTTTTAAGTTTATTAACTTCTTGATTTAATTTTGGAAGGGTAACTTCTTTAACTGGGGTTTTAAATCTTTCAAGAGTTTTATTAAGGCTAAAAACTGGTTTATCTTTAGCTTTAAAAATCTTGTCTTTAATTCTAGTATCTTTGGTTAATAAATCTTTTAACTGCTTAGTATATTGAATCTTAAGCTCAGGGTCAGAAATTTTACTAATTAAGTCGATTAACAAAGAGCTTTCTTCATCCTCTTTGGTAATAACACTTAATCTTTTAGTACAAAATTTTTTGTGACGCTCCCAAAATTAAGTATACATCACCCATCTTGGGTCGCCAGATACATGGTACAGAATTCAAATACAACTTACTAATACAACTGTCATGTACAATACGACAAAACATAAACTGTGAGTTTGAATACAAATATTGTCTTCTAGAGAGTATCCATACTCAAAAGGAGTCCTCATTACAATTATTATCACACTATTACATAGAATAGTGAGGACTACTAATGTTATCATCTGGTCCATCACTCCGTTTCCCGACTCGTCCCAGCTATATTCTCATTTCCTGAAGAGAACCGTGAAAGAAAGGGTGAGCTCAACTAGCCCAGTAAGAAATATTATGACTAAGATAATGAATAATAAATTATCATTAGTCTTCAACAATGTTAAACTGATAAAATACAATAGACATCAAGTTTAACTGCAGCGGATCAAGCAATCCATTAAAAGAGTCAAGTAGAGAATAAAATCTACTATCTTTTATGATTTAAAAGGTTTTTCATGACTTTTATCGCAGAGACACAACTAAAAAAATAATCCACATCATCGAATCACCCATGCACTATGGCCAAGGATATTCTTTAGTATCACGACCACGAATTATCCATGCACTACGGGCCAAAGATAATCGTGTTTTTATCAACGGTCCTGATCATGTCATAAAATAATTAATCTTTGCACTACGGCTAAAGAGAATCCATAGCCATAATCATACCAAAAACTGTCCATCAATGCACTACGGGCCAATGAGGACTTTTTCCACATCATTTGTAACATTACGGTTATGATTATACCGAATAATCTCTGGTCATAATCATACCAAGTCCATCTATGCACTACAGGCCACAAATGACTTTCAACATAATATAAGCATGAGGATGATGACAATGATATAAGAATTCAATAAAACAAGTTCAAGAATTAATTTGTCCAGGAACCAATAACGTCCAAATTGTCAACATGATACTTTTGTGTAGAGTAAAATTCAAGAATGCTCAGAAGAATATTTCCATGAAAAGATACTGGATGAAGCGCAAATATCAAGGATATTCTACTAATTTCATGGAGTATAGAAGTCAAAACTTTAACCAACTGAGTATAATAAAGAATGGAATAACAAAAGAAATCACCATGCATGCGGTACTTCGCATAGACAGGTTATTCCAACAGAATAATAATAAAGGAACCAGGTCAGGTGAAATTCACACTGACAAGATGTTCCAACAGAATAATAAAGACGGAACCAGGTCCGGCGTAAAATGCACAGACAGGATATTCCGACGGAATAATAAATAATGGAACCAGGTCCGGCGTAAAACGCACAGATAAGATATTCCAACAGAATAATAATAAAGACGAAACCAGGTCCGGTGTAAAACACACAGACAGGATGTTCCAACAGAATAATAGAAGAATATCACCAAGTATAGGGTAGACCGTGTATACAGGTTATTCCAACAGAATAATAAATAATAGAATAACAGAAGTTCTCTTCATGAATACAAAAAAAATAATACCCCTTATCGTTTTAAAGAAGAACTGAAATAAAGAAGTAGTTAAGTAGCAGAATACTTTTCTTCTTTTTCTCTATAGTTTCTCTCTCTAGAGTTCTGTGAATTCGTAAGAAAATAATGAAGAAATGAGCTTCTATTTATAGGAAAATGGAATGCATAGTAACTAATCCATGAACGGTCCAGATTGATTTACTTTAATCTGACGGTCCATATTTAAAGAAAAATCTTTTAAATAAAATATAATAAATTCTATTTATAGAATAACTTTAATAAAGTATTCTGTTTTATATAAAAAGATGTTTATGTTTTATTACGTTAATAATACGAATAAAACAAAGCTTCATTATCGCTAAATAATTCATATTATTAATTGACAATAATTGAATCAAACTGAGTAACTAATCATGTAAGCCTCAATAATCAATACCGTATGCTACTATGCAACCACACGTATTACTGTATTTTTACTACCGAGTAGTTCAACAGTATCAACGGTAAAACTTCTGCCGTTATTTTTAATAAAATATTTTTGTCGTTTTCTAAATCTGACAATAATTCCGTTGTGGGGTCCACCAATAATTGTGTCGTCGTACGAATATTCCCCGACACAAATAATATTCTCCGACCAATCGAATATAATACAACAACTTGCATACTTTGCAAAATTTATAAATACTACCCACAACTATAACATTATTTCAAATTCACACCATAATATTTAAAAAATATTTCGAAAAAATTAAATCTTTATTCATAAAATCTGAGGTTTCACAATCTCCCCTCCTTATGAAATTTCGCCCTCTAAATTTTCGTATGTACCTGGTATGTCGAACAGATGAGGACACTTCGTCAGATTCTAACTCTTGAGGTATAACCTTTGAGTGTTGAATACATTCCAGGATTTTAACAGGTACATCTTCATACGTTAAATTATCCGCTATCTCGTCCGATTCTAAATCAATAATGTTGTTCGGGTCATCCACATATTTACGTAACATCAATACGTTAAAAAATATTATGAACACGCGACATACTTGGCGATAAAACGAGTCTATAAGCCACAGTTCCTACTTGATCGAGGATTTCAAATGGGCCAATTAAATTGAGGGTTGAGATTTCCTCTCTTCATCGATTCTTGCTTCTAGAATAACGCCCTCTTGAACCTTCTTCTTAGTATTCATCAGCTCCGGCTCCGTAGCTTGCACGGTTTTAACTTTATCGATTAAAGTCGATTATAATCGTATATTCGTTATCTTCACATGGGTCCCTAGAGTCTTTTTTCTCAATCCGACAATAATTCCGTTGTGGGGTCCACCAATAATTGTGCCATCGTACGCATATTCTCTTACAAAAATAATATTCCCCGACCAATCGAATATAATACAACAACTTGCATGCTTTGCAAAATTTATAAATACTACCCACAACTATAACATTATCTAAAATTCACACCATAATATTTAAAAAATATTTCGAAAAAATTAAATCTTTATTCATAAAATCTGGGGTTTCACAATTTTCATTACAGCTATCAGTACAAATAGTGACTTCTTCTTCGTTACTATCAGTTTCATTGTTACTAGTACTGCTTTTAGAAGAATAGGGGATGTCAGACCCTTCATCATTATCTGCATTATTTTCAATTCTCATTAATTCTAATAGTTGTTCTGTATCTTCATTAGAGCTATTTAACAGAGATAATTTTTGTTTTACTTTACATTCATTTTTGTAGTAGCCTTTCTACCCACAATTGTGGCAAATAATTTTACTTTTATCAAATTTTTTAGACTTTTTATTATATTTTTTATTAACTGGTTTGGATTTATTATAATAATCATTTTGATTGTTATCTTTTTTATGAGTATGTTTACGTTTGTGACGTTTATGTATTTTAGGATGATCAATATGTCTGTGTTTATACTTTCTTCTAGAGGGAGCAATAAGAGGCAAACCATATTATTCACAAAATGTTCCTAACTCATATTTAGCTTTTTTCTTGTCTTTACTAGCTTGTTTAGCTAATTTAAAATCTATACACATTTTTAAACCTATTTTTTGAATATAACTGATTATGTCACCATAAGTGAGATTATCATAATTAATATATCCTAAGTTTTTACTCAACTCTTCTCTAACCTTATGAGCGAATAATGAAGGCAAACCATTTACAAACTTTTCTTTCCAGAAAGGTTTATTGCTATCATTTCGCAGCATAACTCTAGAGGTAAACACATCTTTGTACCACCTGAAGTCACTAAGAGTGGGACAAGTGAGATTACTGAGGTGATCGTGAATACGTTCTGTTATGTTACTAGGAGTTCCTACAAAATGTTTTATTATGGTAAAAATTAAAGTATTTATTCCATCTGGCGGACCAACCCCGACATCTTCATCAAAGATGGGATTGCCGTCATCGTCTAACTGGATAACATGAATTATTGATACTCTAGTATCTTCAGTGAGATGTCTTTCCCACCAAGATCTGAGAATACCAGTGAATCCACTAGCTATTAACTCAACAATTTCGGGTTGTGACAGATTGTTGAATTTAGTTATATAGCTATTTGCTACCATAGACATGTGATTTAATTTGTTTAAAATTTCTTGTTCACTAAGACCATCAATGTTCCATTCATAAATTTTATTAGCTGAAACAGAGAATTGTTTGTCTAGGTTTCTCTCTTCGAATTGTAGATCCGGAGGAGTAGGTCTAGAATACCAATTCCTGGTTAAACTAGTGTTTTTAACTGTTAACTTGTTTAACTTGTCATAAAATCTGGGACTGAAGTAGAATCAGAATAGTCAACTTGACTATCACTTTCAGCTTCTGTTTTAACTTGATCCAAAGTAGAGACAGTACCACTTGGACCAGGTTTAGTTTTTAGTTTTTTGAATAACTTGTCAATAGATTTAATTAGGTTGCTGTCATCATTAGGTAAACCTAATTTACTTCTATTTTCTGGTAAGTTAATCAAAGGATGTTCAATTTTTGAATCATGTTTTTTAATACTTGTTTCTTCAAATTTTTCTTCAATTCTATCAAGCTGTCTTCCAACAGTTGCTAGATATTGATTACTAAAATTTAATTGTTCAATAATTTTTTTATCATCTTTATTGCCATCTGAAATTTTAAAGGGACTGGCAACAACAGACGTGTTCTTAACTGGGATAAGGACAGTTTCTAGCGGAGGATGACTATAACAGACCTTAGACTTGTCTTCTTTAACCCATTGACTCTTAGTTATAACATTACACTTATTTTGGTATTGATCGCACCAATCATAAAAGGTAATGTTTATTTTTTCATTTTTTATGAATCGCTTCCATCTATTAACAATTTTATCTCGCTCCTTTTCTGTTGTGTGATTTGAACGAAATAAATGTCTTTTTTCTTTATTGGATTTGGAATTAAAATCCTTTACAAGATTGTCTCAATCAAGAATAAAATCTTTTTTAATAACTCTTAACTGATTGTTAATGGCAATTTCAAAATCAGACTGAGTGGGAAGCTCAGAAGGAGTAGGAGAGGAAGAACTCTCTTCTTCTACAAGATCCTTTTGAGTGTAACATGGGTGACTAGCTTGACCATGATGTAAAATACCTTTTAATTTAAGATCTCTTAAAGAAGGGTTATTAAGAATTTCAGTGTCTCTTCTTGAAGACGTTATAGTACTAGCAGAATCTTCAATAATAACTGGTCTTTTACTGTGTTCAAAACTTATTATTACAGTTCCATCTGAAAATTGTCTAACATTTTCAAGGTTTATTAGATTGTTAACTACAGGTTGTTCAGGTATTTCACTGGGTAAAGTCCATTGACTAGGGAGAATAATATCTTTCCAGAGAATGGTTCTCGGGATCTGAATATTAGCATCACTAGTTGAACTTTGAATTAAGACAGTTTGATCTTTTGAACTTTTATTGAGAGCATAAACGTTTAGGTTAGTTTCCATGGTCTTATAATAAATCCGGTAAATCAAAGCTATCGGTTGAGAACCCTCAATCATTTGAGTAATTTCTCCAGCAGTTTTAATGTTTAATGTCAAGGCTTTTAATAAATTTTGATCACTTAGGCTCAATGTGAAATCAGGAAAGCAATTAAAATGGATTGGTCCATTATGCAGACTAGATTCCATTGCGCCGATCATGCTAGGATAATAATTCAAGAATCGTGCATCTCTATGGCAGAGATAAATACTTGAATTAATTCCTTTAATGTTTAAGGGTTTAACTGCTACTTGAACTAATCCAATGTGAATAAAATTGTAACCTTTCTTTTTATGTTTTTTGATAACTTCTGGATCCAAAAGACTACAATTTTCGTATTCTTTATTAATGGCATAAACCTTTTCAACAGTTTTGACATTATAATCTGTTTTAAAATTGTCCAAAAATGTTGACTGATAAATTTCCTTAGGGGAGACCCTAGGTATATTCCAATTGTGCAAGGCTTAACTGATATTTTCATAACTGTGAGTTTCCTGGTTAACTATGTCTGGGACTGGAGGCAAGGTTGAGCGGTTACTAGTTGAGGAGTTAGATCTAAACAATCTATTCATTTTTACCAAGTTCAAAATAATTTTTTATTCTTTATTCTTCCATTCATACCCTATTACCTTAAGTAGACTCATACCTTTGTTCAAAAACCAACACTGCTCACTCAAGAGGCTTACCAAGGTTTGACACGAACTAGGTGGACTACAGTAAATCAGGTGACTTCTGAATAAGAATAAAAGAGAAATTTTGAAAACGGTTGCAGATGAACAGGAGACGCGCCAGTCAACCTCTGAACTACTAAAATTCATCAAATTCATCTGCATCTACTTCCACCTGAAATGGTATCAGAGCCATGTTGTTTCAGTTCTAGTTGCCAGTAAGATTTTTACAACTGTTCATCTGCAACCGTTTTCAAAATTTCTCTTTTATTCTTATTCAGAAGTCACCTGATTTACTGTAGTCCACCTTGCTCGTGTCAAACCTTGGTAAGCCTCTTGAGTGAGCAGTGTTGGTTTTTGAACATAGGTATGAATATACTTAAGGTAATAGGGTATGAATGGAAGAATAAAGAATAAAAATTTATTTTGAACTTGGTAAAAATGAATAGATTGTTTAGATCTAACTCCTCAACTAGTAACCGGTCAACTTTGCCTCCCGTCCCAGACATAGTTAACCAGGAAACTCATAGTTATGAAAATATCAGTCAAGCCTTGCATAATTGGAATATACCGAGGGTCTCCCCTAAGGAAATTTATCAGTCAACATTTTTGGACAATTTTAAAACAGATTATAATGTCAAAACTATTTAAAAGGTTTATGCCGTTAATAAAGAATACAAAAATTGTAGTCTTTTGGATCCAGAAGTTATCAAAAAACATAGAAAGAAAGGTTACAATTTTATTCACATTGGATTAGTTCAAGTGGCAGTTAAACCCTTAAACATTAAAGGAATTAATTCAAGTATTTATCACTGCCTTAGAGATGCACGATTCTTGAATTATTATCCTATCATGATCAGCGCAATGGAATCTAGTCTGCATAATGGACCAATCCATTTTAATTGCTTTCCTGATTTCACATTGAGCCTAAGTGATCAAAATTTATTAAAAGCCTTGACATTAAACATTAAAACTGCTGGAGAAATTACTCAAATGATTGAGGGTTCTCAGCCGATAGCTTTGATTTACCGGATTTATTATAAGACTATGAAAACTAACCTAAACATTCATGCTCTCAATAAAAGTCTAAAAGATCAAACTGTCTTAATTCAAAGTTCAACTAGTGATGCTAATATTCAGATCCCGAGAACCATTCTCTAGAAAGATATTACTCTCCCTAGTCAATGGACTTTACCTAGTGAAATACCTGAACAACCTGTAGTAAATAATCTAATAAACCTTGAAAATGTTAGACAATTTTCAGATGGAATTGTAAAAATAAGTTTTGAACACAGTAAAAGACCAGTTATTATTGAAGATTCTGCTAGTACTATAGCGTCTTCAAGAAGAGACACTGAAATTCTTAATAACCCTTCTTTAAGAGATCTTAAATTAAAAGGTATTTTACATCATGGTCAAGCTAGTCACCCATGTTACACTCAAAAGGATCTTGTAGAAGAAGAGAGTTCTTCCTCTCCTACTCCTTCTGAGCTTCCCACTAAGTCTGATTTTGAAATTCCCATTAACAATCAGTTAAGAGTTATTAAAAAAGATTTTATTCTTGATTGGGATAATCTTGTAAAGGATTTTAATTCCAAATCCAATAAAGAAAAAAGACATTTATTTCGTTCAAATCACACAACAGCAAAGGAGCGAGATAAAATTGTTAATCGATGGAAACGATTCATAAAAAATGAAAAAATAAACATTACCTTTTATGATTGGTACGATCAATACCAAAATAAGTGTAATGTTATAACTAATAATCAATGGACTAAAGAAGACAAGTCTAAGGTCTGTTCTAGTCATCCTCCGCTAGAAACTGTCCTTATCCAAGTTAAGAACACGTCTGTTGTTGCCAGTCCCTTTAAAATTTCAGATGGCAATAAAGATGATAAAAAAATTATTGAACAATTAAATTTTAGTAATCAATATCTAGCAACTGTTGGAAGGACAGCTTGATAGAATTGAAGAAAAATTTGAAGAAACAAGTATTAAAAAACTTGATTCAAAAATTGAACATCCTTTGATTAACTTACTAGAAAATAAAAGTAAATTAGGTTTACCTAATGATGATAGCAACCTAATTAAATCTATTGACAAGTTATTCAAAAAACTAAAAATTGAACCTGGTCCAAGTGGTACTATCTCTACTTTGGATCAAGTTGAAACAGAAGTTGAAAGTGATAGTCAAGCTGACTATTCTGATTCTACTTCAGTCCCAGATTTTAATGACAAGTTGAACAAGTTAACAGTCAAAAACACTAGTTTAACCAGAAATTGGTATTCTAGACCTACTCCTCCCGATCTACAATTCAAAGAGAGAAACCTAGACAAATAATTCTCTGTTTCAGCCAATAAAATTTATGAATGGAACATAGACGGTCTTAGTGAACAAGAAATTTTAAACAAATTAAATCACATGTCTGTGGTAGCAAATAGCTATATCACTAAATTCAACAATCTGTCACAACCAGAAATCATTGAGTTAATAGCTAGTGGATTCACTGGTATTCTCAGATCTTGGTAGGAAAGACATCTCACTGAAGATACTAGAGTATCAATAATTCATGCTATCCAGTTAGACGATGACGGCAATCCCATCTTTGATGAAGATGTCGGGGTTGGTCCGCCAGATGGAGTAAATAATTTAATTTTTACCATAATAAAACATTTTGTAGGAACTCCTAGTAACATAATAGAACGTATTCACGATCAACTCAGTAATCTCACTTGTCCCACTCTTAGTGACTTCAGGTGGTACAAAGATGTGTTTACCTCTAGAGTTATGCTGCGAAATGATAGCAACAAACCTTTCTGGAAAGAAAAGTTTGTAAATGGTTTGCCTTCATTATTCGCTCATAAGGTTAGAGAAGAGTTGAGTAAAAACTTAGGATATATTGATTATGATAATCTCACTTATGGTGACCTAATCAGTTATATTCAAAAAATAGGTTTAAAAATGTGTATAGATTTTAAATTAGTTAAACAAGCTAGTAAAGACAAGAAAAAAGCTAAATATGAGTTAGGAATATTTTGTGACCAATATGGTTTGCCTCCTATTGCTCCCTCTAGAAGGAAGCATAAACACAGACATATTGATCATCCTAAAACTCATAAACACCACAGACGTAAACATACTCATAAAAAAGATAACAATCAAAACGATTATTATAATAAACCTAAACCAGTTAATAAAAAATATAATAAAAAGTCTAAAAAATATAATAAAAGTAAAATTATTTGTCACAATTGTGGGCAGAAAGACCACTACAAAAATGAATGTAAAGTTAAACAAAAATTATCTCAGTTAAATATCTATAATAAAGATACAGAACAACTATTAGAATTAATGAGAATAGAAAACAATGCAAATAATGATGAAGGATCTGACATCCCCTATTCTTCTAATAGCAGCACTAGTAACAATGAAACTGATAGTAACAAAGAAGAAGTCACTATTTGTGCTGATAACTGTAATGAAAATTGTTGTACTAAAAGATTAAATGTTATTACCAAAGATGATGAAGAAAGCTCTTTGTTAATCGACTTAATTAGTAAAATTTCTGACCCTGAGCTTAAGGTTCAATATACTAAGCAGTTAAAAAATTTATTAACTAAAGATACTAGAGTTAAAGACAAGATTTTTAAAGCTAAAGATAAACCAATATTTAGCCTCAATAAAACTCTTGAAAGATTTAAAACCCCAGTTAAAGAAGTTACCCTTCCAAAATTAAATCAAGAAGTTAAGAAACTTAAAAAAGAAATCTCTAATTTAAAGATTGAAGTCTCTAACTTAAGAAAAGACTTAGAGAGCCAGAAATCTGATCTTCAAATTCATGATTCCTCCTCTAGTGATGAAGATCACGATGAGCCAGAATCCTCAGGAATCAAAGAAGAGCCAGATCTGTTTGTTCAAGGTCTTTCTCTTAAAAGAGTTAAAGATATTACCATTCAAAAATGGTATATCTCTATTAATTTGGTTGTCGATAAAATTTTTTCAATACGACTTCCCGCCTTAGTTGATACTGGTACGGATTTAAATTGTATCTAGGAAGGTCTTATTCCAACCAAATACTATAAGAAAACCAATAAAAAATTAAATTCAGCTAATGGTAGTCAAATGAAAATAAAATATAAACTGCCTAAAGTGCATATCTATCAAGATAATATGTGTTTTAAAACATCGTTTGTTTTAATTCGCAATCTTACCGATAAAATCATTTTAGGGTTACCATTTATATATTTGTTATACCCATTTACTACCAGTAATGAAGGACTAAGCTGTAAACATTTAGGTAAAAGAATAACATTTAAATTTCTTATTAAACCAAAAGAAAGAGATTTAAAATTTATTCAAGAAGAGTCTATTTCCAAATCATTAGATTTATTAAACTGTAAATCCACCCATTTAAATTTCTTAAAAGAAGAAATTAAATACAAACGAATTGAAGAACAGTTTCAACATAAAAATGTCCTTGAAAAAATTGAAGAGTTAAAAACCTATTTAAGGGACAACCTTTGTTCTGATTCTCCTAATACCTTTTGGCATCGAAAAAAACATGTTGTAAGGCTTCCTTACGCTAAGAAATTTAAAGAACATTTGATTCCTACTAAGGCCAGACCTATTCAAATGAATCATGAATAAATGGAGTTATGTAAAAAGGAAATAAATGATCTCCTTAGTAAAAAATTAATTAGACTCAGTAAATCTCCTTGGTCATGTCCTGCCTTTTATGTTAACAATGAAGCAGAAAAGGAAAGATGTGTTCCCAGGTTAGTTATCAATTACAAGCCATTAAATAAGGTCCTAGAATGGATTAGGTATCCCCTGCCTAATAAGGATGACCTCATTAACTGATTAAGTAATGCCACCATCTTTAGTAAATTCGACCTCAAATCTAGTTTCTGACAAATTGCTATTCACCCAGATGACAGGTACAAAACTACATTCACCACTCTATTTGGTCATTACGAATGGAATGTTCAAGTATTTGGCTTAAAAAATGCTCCCAGTGAATTCCAGAATATCCTCAATGACATTTTGAATCCTTTCAGTCATTTTGTTGTTGTTTATATTGATGATATTCTAATTTTTTTCAGCTCCATTGAAGAACATGTCAAACATTTGAAATCATTTTTTAAAACGGTCAAAGACAATGGACTTGTTCTTTCACTTTCCAAATGCAGCTTGTTTCAAGCTAAAGTTCGGTTTCTTGGATTAATTATATATCGCGGACTCATACGGCCAATTGATAGAGCTATTCAATTCGCCAACAGATTCTCAGATAAAATTACCCATAAAACCCAACTGCAGAGGTTTATGGGCTCGCTCGATTATATTGGCAAGTTCTATAAAAATCTCAGGAAAATTTGCAAACCTCTCTTTCAGCGTTTGCAAGACAATCCTCCCCCATGGACTGACATTCATACTTCTGTCGTCCAACAAGTTAAACAATACGTCAAGGCATTGCCCTGCCTCGGTATTTCCAACGATTCTGTATTTAAAATTGTTGAATCTGACGCCTTTGATATTGGATTCGGAGGTATTCTCAAGCAAAAGTTAACTCCAGATTCCCTAGAACAAATTGTCCGTTTCCATTCCGGTGCATGGAATAGTACACAGTTAAATTACAGTACTATTAAAAAAGAAATTCTTTCTCTTGTATTATGTATTAATAAATTTCAAATTTATTTATTAAATCAAAAATTTTTAGTCCGAATTGACTGCAAATTTGCAAAATATTTGTTAGAAAAAGATGTTAAAAACATAGCTTCTAAACACTCCTTTGCTAGATGGCAAGCCCTTTTAAGTATCTTTGATTTTGATATAGAATACATTAAAGGCAGTAACAATTCCATTCCTGATTTTCTAACTCGGGAATTTATTAACACAGGTACCGTGCATCCGTCATGAGTATCCGTGGAGCATCTACTTCTAGGGGTTCGGGTCGCCCTACTGGCCCAAGTAATCAACCAAAAGGAGCTTTGGTTCCTCATCCAGTAAACCCAGTTTACCAAACCAGTAACAAGTTCACTATCCTTGGGACAATGCCCAAGCCATATAGTTCAGCCTTAGCTAGTAACCCGATTCCTATTGACCCTTTTCAGTCCAAAGCCTCTAGTCCAAATCCCAGTAATCCTCCCTCTGAGTATATGCTTAGATGAACCAATTTCTTATTCCATATTGAACCTCATATGAAACCCAGAAATGACCTAGTCAAATTGACCTCCCAGTTCTTTCCTTCTGGATGGCATTTCATGCCCCTTGCTCCTTATAAATCCCTTGTGTATTATAAGGATATCCTTGTTAAAATAGAGTTAATCTTTATTAAACCCATTTATGACAACAATGATAAAGCCAAAGTTCTTTACCATTCGTTATATATTAAACAGTTTATTCTGATGTCTAAATGGGTAAAACATCCCTATGATCTTATGCAGCTTTCTAATCAGGATAACTTTTTCTGTTATTATGATTACATGGAAGCTTGGTATAAAGTTTTCCTCCATCAAAATGAGTCACACAGTCATTCTTGGTTTGTTCAGTTCGATCATAAATTCAAAAGTCATTTCCCATATTGGTTTTCTCATTGGTGGTCGAGGTTTGTATCTACTTATGACCTTCTTCCTGATCCCCTAAAAGTCCAACTCAATCACTTCTCCAATCACAAAAAGATTGATCCAGCCTATGAAGGTGTCCCAATCCTTCTTCAATTTGTGAGTAAATATAAGATTCCTTGGATTCTTCGATGGGAATATCACATTCAACCCCCATCCTGTGAAGTTCGTCACAATGCGTCTCCTTCTTCTGATCCTTTTCCCCTAGTCACCCGTAGATGGTTTGTCAAATGGTGGGACATATTTGACGTTAATAGAATTGTAGGTCAAGTCCAGTTTGAATTTCCTGCTTCATCTCTCAAGGTTCTCTCAGTCTCAACTACAGAACCTTCTAGTCAAAAATCAAAAGAGTCAAGTGTCAGTAAAAAATCAAAAGAGTCCAGAGTCAGTCCCACTGGTTCGTCTTGTTCCCGTAGCATCTCTGATTTCAAAGATTATTCCGGAAAAGAATTAAAATTAATTGCACAAGCATTAAATAAAAGAATTGATGAATTGCATGAAGAAGCCTCTGCAGGTTCTTCATCAGAATCCCACAGTTATTATGAGGAAGATGATGACCCTTATGGCACCATCAACCTACAGGATGCTCAGGACCCATTTGCCTAACTTTTCTCCTCAGTCACATGCACCTGCTCCCTGCAGCCAGTCAAAAGATGCCTTCAGCCGAAAGCAGCCAAAAGCAGCTTTAACTTTTCCACTGAAAGCATCTCCCAAGTCAAAAGTTATGGCCACTTTGTCAAAAGTTGCCAGACGCGTCGATGAATAGTAAAAAAGTCAACACTGTTCATGAATAGTAATTTTTGTCTGTAATCATTTATTTTATAATAGTAACTTTGTAATAGTTCTTTCCTTATTCTATAAAAAGAAACTGAACATAGTTATTGAGACATACTTTGACAGACTCTGAGATCCTTCTCAGATGAATCTTTAGCCTCCACTGCTGTTAAGCCCTTCTTAGCCCCTCCTTCTACTCTTATACATTTCTTAATGTTTTAAGTAAGTCAAGTCAATTCAATCTGTAATTTGTAATCAGTTTGTACATTTGTAAACAGTTTTCATTTCGATCAATAAAAGTATATTTTTAGTAATTGAACTGTTATTATTTGCACCTCTGAACTACTAAAATTCATCAAATTCATCTGCATATTTTTAGTAATTGAATTGTTATTATTTGCACCTTTGAACTACTAAAATTCATCAAATTCATCTGCATCTACTTCCGCCTAAAATGGTGTGTGTGTGTGTGTGTATATATATATATATATATATATATATATATATATATATATATATATATATATATATATACATTACATAAATCTCAGGTCAAAACCTTCATTTTGAGCACCGAAAACCTCAAAATATCATTTTTATGATTAATACAATTTTTTAAAGGTTTTACATTCTTTGTTGCACCATAAAATAATTTTATAGGCAACTATATATATTTTTTTCGCTTAAATATGTAGTTTATATTTATTACATATTTTTATTGCTTAATTTATGTCTGAAAGAAAGTTTCTCAGCAAAAATATCACTTATAGTCAAATCTCGTCCGTTAGGACTTTATTAGATTTATTATGACTTATTATTTTGTCGGAACGCGATTCGGAACATCGAACGTCAAAATCGCTCGACGCACCGACGCTCGGCGTTCGCTCGTTTACAAGTTCTGACATGCCTATTCGATCATTTTTAATTCTCAAATTATAAGTCATATAACAGTGAAATTTCAGGCTTATTATAGACCTCATGACATAGTATTTTAGAAAAATTTCACAGTGCGAAAATGGATCACGGAAACTAATCAAAACAATGCACGAAAAGGACGTCAAACAACAGCACAGCACGGCGCCGCACGGCTGGGCAAGCGTGCGCGGGCGCTGCCTGGCTACTGCTGTTGCCCAACCGTGCGCTGAACAAACTAGCTACTTCGCAATTTTCTCACGCATTACTCGTAACTCCGATTAATCTGATTTTTGGATATGTTATACATGGCATACCAAAGTATTTTTAAAAAATATCACCCAGTAATTTAGGACCTCTTAGGCAGCCTAAAACAGGCCCCAAGAATGTCAACTCGCAACAGTTTTTATCTTTTTTCCAGATTTACCCTCTTTCGATAAAAGAGTCATAACTCTTTCGTTTTAAAATATTTTTAGGCGATTCTTGAGCCCACGCGAAGCTAATTTCCGGGACTACAACTCTTCCCTACTGATATTTTTCCAGATTCCGAACATATCAGCCCAGAAATTCCGTTCAAGTGGACTACACCGCACTTGTTGGACAATTTTGACACTACAACTTTGAAATGTCATAACTCTCTTCTCCGATGTCGGATTTAGTCCGTTCTGGAGTCTATGGAAAGCTTATTTAGTGTAATATAACATACCAAAAGTCCAAAATTTTTTGGAACATCTAACTAATCTCGAAATTCCCTTTTTGGGTCAGCAGTCTACTAACTTTTCTAAGCTTTAAAAACTATTTTCATTTATCTTCTTTGATCAAGCTTGTTAACATCCAAAATTGTAAGATCTACACATCATTTAACATGATGATCTATGATTTTTGAGTTTAGAATCATAAATAAGTCCAATATTTGATTTAAAACCACCAAAATAAAATGCTAATATTAAACTAGTTTGGGGTTTTTAGATTTATACATTTGTTTAATGCTATCTTTCTTCTTCTTTCCAAGGTAGATAATATACATGGATAGCATGAAAAAATTCGTCTTCCTTCTTCCCTTATGGGCTGCCGACTTTGCTCTCTTTCTCTCTAATTTTCTTTCTTTAGCTTTTTGCTAACTCTCATCTTCTCTCTCTTCTTTACTTGCACATCAAAACAAATCTTGGGAAATCAAATAAAATCACATATGCTCTCTCATTCTCTCTTAGCCACCCGCCACCTCTCCTTCTTTTCCTTCCCAAATTCATTTAACCAGATGTTTGATTATTGGAAGCAAGACACATGGCTATTCTATCCTTAATCAAGTGACACATGACTTGGGAAAGAGAAGAAAATTTTTTTTACCACATGCTAAATTCTCTCTTAAAGGGACGGATGAGTCCCCCCAAATTGCCCCAATTCTTTGCTTTCCTTTTCTAGCTTTTCATTTCATTTGCATTTGTATTTGCCTCATATCTTGACCAATACCTTAAAGTTTGACTTGGGTCATGGTTTGGATCTTAGCTTGGGCTTAAACTAAATAAACAATGGAGTTTCCATGTAATAATCATTTGGGTCCTTTCATAATTCATTTGGGCTCTCTAATTAATTTGCTTAGGCCATATCAAATATTATGGATCCATCATACTAATTTTACATTACCCTAATTATTTAATTAGGGTTTCTAATTCACTCATTATGGAATTTAAATACTTAGATAATTTAATTATGTAACCCAATTAAGCTATGTTTAAAATAATTAATAAAATTAATCTCTTAGGTTAGTATACTAGTATAAAATTTAAATACTAATATTTTACACTTGCTATTATCTTTAGGTTGTTTAATTATCATTCCTAATATATTATATAGGTTATATTGCTTTCTCATCCATTCTATTTATATATTAAATAAATATATACATATTTACAATATATATTTATTTAATCACTCACATACTTCACATAAGTCACAAAAATATTTACCATCGTTGGTAAATTATTATTATATTCTTATAAATTATGCTAGACATTTAATTTTAATGTCTATAAAATCTCTTACTACGGTTTGCTATATTTAATAAACTTTCTTCATATGGCTTGCCATATTTATTATTACATAATCTCTTTCAATTATTAAATCGCATAGATTTTTCTTAAAATTTTTAAATAAATCCTTTATTTTCACTCTAGGTTTTAAATTTTAACCTTTACTTTAATCATTTAAGTTTTTTTCAAAATTTTTGGGTTGTCACATTCACCCCTTCTTTTAAGAATTTCGTCCTCGAAATTATAGCGTACTAATCTCTACTTATTCTATTAATTCAAACTAGGTTTTTTTTTAACTTAACCTTTATAATTTCCTCCTTTGAGGATTTTTCTCATCTATCATCACATTTCACCATAACTACCCACTAGGAGTTTACATTGTCTAAATATTTCTCCAATCATTCATCAAAACTAGGTTTTCATAATAACATTTATTCAATCACATCAGATTCTACTCGTACGCAACGAGTTCATATTATTTCATATCCATCATCACATACTACTACAACATTACTCTAAAGAGTTTAAAAATTTTTATATCTGTCTGAGGGATCATAAACTATGAACTTTGAGGTTTAGGGTATTTCTACCTGCTACATCTTTCAATTACGAAAGAAAGGTACTCTACCTCTGAAATATTTATATTTGGTGTGTTTACAATCACGAAGAAGGTAAACTACCGATGCGGGTACTTTAGATTATCAGTCTATTGTACCTTAGTAGTTGGAACGACTATATGCGTTCTTAGATTGGAATATTTTATCCAATTAGTATATCCCCATTTGCAGGGTTGTTCCCCTCAGACTTATCATAAGATTTCGTACCAAAATAATTTGGTTCGGAATAAATTCTCAAAAATACTTTGAATTTTCATAAACATTTGTCTAGCTGAATCAAATAGCTTTAGACGTATACCAATAATTCAAATTTCAATTGAAGCATGTATCTGTCCAAATTTAATTGGCACTTAACTTTTCTTTAAAATTATGAAAATCATTTTATGACGTCATGATACCGCACTGTATTTACAGTCCGTTTGAGGATTTTGTCATTGTGTGACTTTGTCATACTACATCATTCCATAGTGGGCTGACGATCTTCAGATCACATACCACACTAGGTAATTATGCATTGATAACTCCATCATTTTTATCATTCTGCATCAGGTTCCATGATACATTGATGATATATAAAATACATTTTGACATCTCAAATCATTTTTGTCTAGCCGAATCAATTAACATAGACTCTTCTTTAAACCGTTCAAAAATCTTTGAAAATCATCTTTGGTGTCATCATGCCACAACAGGTAACGATGTGTTAGTAGTACGAAGCCCACTTCTACACAGCTGTAACCCTGTGTTGAGGATAACAAAAATTTATTTTATTTTGAAAGGCACATCAGTGCGAATTTAGCTTGATGTCAAAAACTTCGAAGTCTAGCATAACTAGAAGATTTAGAATACCTATGCTTCCACCATCAACTTCACTTTCTCTACTGATCCATTACTTAATAAGTTTAGCTATTTCTATCATCCTCAATTCTCCATTCACAACTTTCTCATACCCAGTTCATCAAATTTACCACACATTATGAGTTCAAGAACTTTCCATAATCATATGAGTTTCGAAACTTATCCTAGTCAGACCATAGGCGTCCATTCGCTGAGGGATTCAAAACATACCATATGATTATGAGTCATGAACTTACCATAAGTATGAGTTTTAAGAACTCGTAACTAACCTTATATTCTCTATCTATTCGTTATACACATGAGAAAAGAATCACCTTCTCAACATGCATATAGTAAATAGCGTGACATCATGTTCCAATGATTATCAATGCAAGAAACTAAGTGGTTGTCAAATCAAATTCGGCCACTAATCAATATAGGAAGCTAAGCGGACAATTCCCCGCCTATACAAAGAATTGGTCAACCTAACCACTATATCGACCAAGAAGCTAAGTGATTCTAAAACCAAGTACAAATTCTCCGCCCATACAAGGAATTATATAGCTCAGCTGTTGACATGAGTCCTCAGTTGAAATCCTACACAATTCTAACTTTCTCTTTTCTTAATACGAATTTTTTTTAATTCGTATCTTAACATTTACCACTCTTTTTTGAGTTTACATTGTACCATTTCATAGTATCTTCTCTTTATAGCGTCAAGTTATATCATTCCAATCACTTAACATATCATATGTTATTCAATGATTTAATCTGATCACGTCGTGATCTTATTTGGTAATCATTTCTCATTTTACTTACGATCGCTTTATACTACGATCTTCTTATTCTTCTCTTTAATCATATTATATTATGACTTTATTTATACTTTTCATCTTATAGACATCATCTATCTATTATCACTTTTTATTTTTATTACTGGAGTCAGGTAACTCCAGATTTTTATCTTTATAGCTCTTCAAGATTCTTCTTTGAATCTTATATATCTTTCTCTTTACTTTAATGATGAATTTCTTAAATTCATCTCTTATCCCTTAAACTCGATCTGAGTTTATTCCTTATCATCATCTCCGCGGTTATAGCCTAAGGTACCCCTACCTAAGGTTTATAACCTACGGCTCTGATACCAACTGTGACGCCCCCAAATCTGGGTACCTTTTACCTCGGACCTGGTACGTTACGATACAACATTTTTATAACTATTGCGGAAGATATAAACATAAATTATTTATACATTAAACATTTACACATCATTCCCAAGGTCTACAACCTTAACTTAATACATACCTTCAATATCTAAAAAGGTTTACAATACTATTTTCGTTAAAAGGTTTACAATACTATTTTCTTTAGAAAATTTACTAGATTTAACTGCACCATAAATTAATCTTGCACTTTGTCTTTGCTTCTGTCTTTACTCGAGCTTTCATCTTAATCTGAAAATTTTTATCATGATATAGCAAGGGTGAGCAACAAATTTGCCCAGCAAGTTTTAAGTACAATAAGGATATATCATGATTGAAAAGAATGAATAAGCTTTCAAGTATTCAACAATGTAATAATTATAAAATAACATGAATCAAGTGTCAATAATTGAATGACTGAATCAATAATGTTTGAAGGTTAACAATGACCATGAACAATTTAACTGAACTTTATGGTAATGAAGGTGATCAACCTTTCATACCTGATAAACATATGCAATATGCACTAAGTGCGATTCAATAATCAGTATAGACGTGAATAATCAACAACAATTATTCACTAATATGCTTTGAACATACAACTCAAGTTTGAGTTAGGGAAACTTGCCTGTACCGTTGATTACCGCTATGCAATCTAATTTAATCTCATATGAAAGACCTATCATTAATAAGATCGATCCTCCAATTAGCATAATACATTTTATCCCACAACACTATTACTCAAATAATAAATTAGCTAACATTTAGCCACATAATTAAACATTGAATAATTCTTTAACTCATTAGTAATATTATTATCCCTTAATAATATTACTATCACTTAACCATTATCTTAAACATTTGTCTAATATTTTTAATCATTTAATAGAATATTTATCGTTCACAAATATTATTAATCATTTAATAATATTTAAATCTCTTTCTAATATTATTAATTATTTAATAATATTTTAATCACCTTCTAATATTATTAATCATGTAATAATATTTTACTTGTTTCACGAATAATAAAGGTCTCACACATTTTAAGATGCAAAAATTTTACATCTTGAAGCTTAAACCATTTAAATTTTATTTAAGAAATATCTTTTACCTTTACTTGCGAATTCGGAGTTTAAACAGCTAATGAATAGCTTTTATAGTAAAACTCAATTTACTATATTATTTCTTTAATTTAAATAATTTTTACACCAGTTTGTCCATTCATGAGTCAACACTGACTGTTGCCTCATATATAAAAATTTTATCTCGCTAGCACATTCGCTTTATTTTTTATTTTACGATTATTCGCATTTTCGTTTCATATATATATATATATATATATATATATATATATATATATATATATATATTACATTACATAAATCTCAGCTCAAAAACTTTATTTTGAGCACCGAAAACCTCAAAATATCATTTTTATGATTAATACAATTTTTTAAAGGTTTTATATTCTTTGTTGCACCACAAAATAATATTATATGCAACTATATGTATTTTTTTCGCTTAAATATGTAATTTATATTTATTACATATTTTTATTACTTAATTTATGTCTGAAAGAAAGTTTCTCGGCAAAAATATCACTTATAGTCAAATCTCGTCCGTTAGGACTTTATTAGATTTATTATGACTTATTATTTTGCCGGAACGCGATTCGAAACATCGAACGTCAAAGTCGCTCGACGCACCGACGCTCGGCGTTCGCTCGTTTACAAGTTCTGACATGCCTATTCGATCATTTTTAATTCTCAAATTATGAGTCATATAACAGTGAAATTTCAGGATTATTATAGACCTCATGACATAGTATTTTAGAAAAATTTCACACTACGAAAATGGATCACGGAAACTAATCAAAACAATGCGCGAAAAGGACGTCAAACAACAGCACAGCACGACGCCGCGCGGCTGGGCAGGCGTGCGCGGGCGCTGCCTGGCTACTGCTGTTGCCTAGCCGTGCGCTTAACAAGCTAGCTACTTCGCAATTTTCTCACGCATTACTCGTAACTCCGATTAATCTGATTTTTGGATATGTTATACATGGCATACCAAAGTATTTTTAAAAAATATCACCCAGTAATTTCGGACCTCTTAGTCAGCCTAAAACAGGCCCCAAAAATGTCAACTCGCAACAGTTTTCATTTTTTTGCCAGATTTACCCTCTTTCGCTAAAACAGTCATAACTCTTTCGTTTTAAAATATTTTTAGGCGATTCTTGAGCCCACGCGAAGCTAATTTCCGGGACTACAACTCTTCCCTACTGATATTTTTCCAGATTCCGAAAGCATCAGCCCAGAAATTCCGTTCAAGTGGACTGCACCACACTTGTTGGACATTTTTGACACTACAACTTTGAAATGTCATAACTCTCTCCTCCGATGTCGGATTTAGTCCGTTCCAGAGTCTATAGAAAGCTTATTCAGTGTACTATAACATACCAAAAGCCCAAAATTTTTTGGAACATCTAACTAATCTCGAAATTCCCTTCTTGGGTCAGCAGTCTACTAACTTTTCTAAGCTTTAAAAACTGTTTTCATTTATCTTCTTTGATCAAGCTTGTTAACATCCAAAATTGTAAGATCTACACATCATTTAACATGAAGATCTATGATTTTTGAGTTTAGAATCATAAATAAGTCCAATATTTGATTTAAAACCACCAAAATAAAATGCATTAAACTAGTTTGGGGTTTTTAGATTTATACATTTGTTTGATGCTATCTTTCTTCTTCTTTCCAAGGTAGATAATATACATGGATAGCATGAAAAAATTCATCTTCCTTCTTCCCTCATGGGCTGCCGACTTTGCTCTCTTTCTCTCTCTAATTTTCTTTCTTTAGCTTTTTGCTAACTCTCATCTTCTCTCTCTTCTTTACTTGCACATCAAAATAAATCTTGGGAAATCAAATAAAATCACATGTGCTCTCTCAGTCTCTCTTAGCCACCCGCCACCTTTCCTTCTTTTCCTTCCCAAATTCATTTAACCACATGTTTGATTATTGGAAGCAAGACACATGTCTATTCTATCCTTAATCAAGTGACACATGACTTGGGAAAGAGAAGAAAAATAGATAAATTACCACATGCCAAATTCTCCCTTAAAGGGTCGGATGAGTCCCCCCCAATTGCCCCAATTCTTTGGTTTCCTTTTCTAGTTTTTCATTTCATTTGCATTTGTATTTGCCTCATATCTTGACCAATACCTTAAAGTTTGACTTGGGTCATGGTTTGGATCTTAGCTTGGGCTTAAACTAAATAAACAATGGAGTTTCCTTGTAATAATCATTTGGGCCCTTTCATAATTCATTTGGGCTCTCTAATTAATTTGCTTGGGCCATGTTAAATATTATGGATCCATCACACTAATTTTACATTACCCTAATTATTTAATTAGGGTTTCTAATTCACTCATTATGGAATTTAAATACTTAGATAATTTAATTATGTAACCCAATTAAGCTAGGTTTAAAATAATTAATAAAATTAATTAATCTCTTAGGTTAGTATACTAGTATAAAGTTTAAATACTAGTATTTTACACTTGCTATTATCTTTAGGTTGTTTAATTATCATTCCTAATATATTATTTAAGGTTATATTGCTTTCTCATCCATTCTATTTATATATTAAATAAATATATACATATTTACAATATATATTTATTTAATCACTCACATACTTCACATAAGTCACAAAAATATTTACCATCGTTGGTAAATTATTATTATATTCTCATAAATTATGCTAGACATTTAATTTTAATGTCTATAAAATCTCTTACTACGGTTTGCTATATTTAATAAACTTTTTTCATATGGCTTGCCATATTTATTGTGACACCCCCAAATCCCGGTACTTCATTACCTCAAGATTTGGTGTTCACGCAATCAAAACATTCATTTCTAACTACCCAATCATAATAGAATTGAATAATAAAAGAAAACCTGCCCATACATGATTAAACTTAAATAAAAAATCTCCCAGGTTATCCAACCTTTAACAACAATCATTCAAATGCGGAAAATTAAATAACTTCATTACAATCTTTAAATCAAATTCTGAAAGTAAACTATCAAAACTATTACAAGTCTTCAGTATTTATTCATATTTCCTTTTCCCTTACTGGTGCTAAGTACATCACCCGTTTCAACTTTGGCTGTAAGAAATTTTACAGGAAAGAGTGAGCAAACAAGGCCCACTTGAAATAACAATAAGTAAATCTTTAAACTTTCACATCAATTGCCAATATTAGGCTCAATAGAACTCAACAATATATTCTATTAACTTTCTGAAAATTATAACATTCACTGAGGGTCTTATGACCATGAATCATGTTCACAGTTATAAGTAATCTTTCAACTTTAACTTTAACAGTCATAAGACTATAAAGACTCCACGTACATAGGGGGATCAACCCTTCGTACAATGTATTGTGCACAACCATTTCAACGCTAAGCATAAACCTCTATTAAAAGAGTTGTTCATCTCAGTATTTAGAATACAAGTCCGCACCAAAGTAAGTTTGGTTTGGATAAGCATCCAAGGGAATTTGGAATTCAACGAACATCAACTAAGGAGTAGTTGAATAAAACCAATAACACTATACTATAGAATAATTGTGATTGAATCAATCATAGTAAACTAAAGTCATGCTTTAGGAATAATCTAATAGCATACAATTTGAATAACTATAACATATCTTACTTGAACAATACTAAGCAAAGGTTAATTAGAATTGAATACTAAGCATGCATAGTAATTTGAACGATAGAAATGTTCGACATTAGTATATATAGTTGTGCATGCTAAACAACAAGTTAAATACAAGAATAACTTGCTCCAGAATAACTTACATCATTATATTGTAATAGAATTGAAAACAGTAATTGAATTAACAAGATAATAGATTAGTAAACTTGCTTAAAGATAGCTAGATACTTACACATCTATAAAAGTAGAGTTAGAGAACTTGCACAATGAAGTTTTGAGTTAGAGAACTTGCACAATGAAGTTTTGAGTTAGAGAACTTGCATAATGAAGTTTTGAGTTAGAGAACTTGCCTTGCGCGTAGATTAAACCGTTATAATCCAAATCACAATATCCTATATACATATGTTAACAAGATATGATTAGTCATATTCAACACTACATCACGTATGGTTTAATTGTCTAACCATGTAATCAAATCATATTCCTAAACGATAATAAATTCGTTAGGTATTAACATCATGTTCGTTCAACACATTACAACACTATAATGACAGAATATATTTGGTCTTGTAGTATTATTATCAAAATTTTAGACTTCTGTGCAAGACAGAAGTCATTTCAGAACATTCTGCTAAGTGGCGCCGCGGCGCCACAGTTTGAACTATGGGCCGCGCTGCGGCACTGATGTGGCGCTCCGGCGAGAGATTTATATAGGGACTCGGCGCTGCGGCGCGAAGCTCGGCGCTGCGGCGCTGACTTCGGCGCTGTGGCGCGAAGTCTGGCTAGGGCGCTGATTTTGACGTTGGGGCGCGAAACTTGACGCTGGAGTGTGAATTTTGACGCTGGGGCTCCGAAACTCACAGAACCAAACCGAAGAATAGAGCCAAAGCTACTGTCTCAAATCTTAACAATAATTCACCCAAAACAACATGTATAACTAATATAAATTACACATAATTGCTAACAATCATCCATATACCAATTACCAACCACTAATTAACATTATTATAGACTAATTCTTTGAAAACACTGTGTTTTAAAAATTAAACTCCATTGACGAAATATCAATTTGCAGTGAATGCAATTTATACTGTTATCAACCAATTTTGATTCCTTTGAAATACAAGTATACCAATATATATATCCCATTTAACATGTATAGTCCAATTTCTCAGTTAGCATACAAATATATATATATATATATATATATATATATATATATATATATATATATATATATATATATATATATATATATAACCTTTGATAAATTCTATACTCAAGTTCGTACTCACATGTTTCAGCTGTGAAAAAAAATCAATTTCTTGAATACGTAATTTAGCATACCATCATATTTATATATTAAGCATACAATTATATACAAATATATATATGCTAGTATAACAATTACCAAAACATAGTTTACAAGAATTTTGTAACAACTTATACACAGTGAAGTTGAAGAACACCGACTATCACATTCAAAGAGACAATATACCGTAAAACATATATTAAGGTTATAAACACCTACCATTTGTTGTTAAGAAAACCTTGTTAACAAAATCTATTTTGAACAATCACGCACTTGACTTCTTCTCAAACTCTCTGAACTTTTCCTTTCTCTTTTCTTAATTCTCTCAGCAATAGACTAGGTACTAACACTGAGCGTAAAACTGATAGTCATACACGTAAAATAACTGTTATGGCAATAATAAGCCTATTTACTCTTATCAGTTACCAAACATATAACGTATAATCTTATAAATATATTTTATTTATATATTTGTTTTATTCTATTAATAATATAATTTACAATTAACAAGAATTTTAAAAGCCATAAGGCCTTGTTTGGCAAACCATTTATAAAATAAATATACTTACACCTTGTTTGGCAAAACTAAAATTAAAATTACTTTAATTTATTTTTAATAACTCTTATAATATAGTTATAACAATTTATCAAATAAATTACTTAATCACATAACTCAATTCACATAATACATTAATTATTTAACAAATAAATAATTAACTAATCACATTAATTATTTAGCAAATAAATAATTAACTAAATCAATTCAATCAAATTGAATAATTACTTATTCAATAATAAACACATCCAATAAATATTTATATAAATCAATAAATATTTATAACTTATATTTAAAAAAAAATCTGGAATGTTACATTTATTATTACATAATCTCTTTCAATTATTAAATCGCATAGATTTTTCTTAAAATTTTTAAATAAATCCTTTATTTTTACTCTAGGTTTTAAATTTTAACCTTTAGTTTAATCATTTAAGATTTTTTCTAAATTTTTGGGTTGTCACAATATATGTATATATATATATATGTATATATAACTATTTACAGCTTTCACATAAACTGCTACATCATGTGAGCCTAGGAATCATGTGATCACAGATTCAGTCTCCTGAATCTAGATTCGACTCCCGTGATGGACATTTTCAGCTGTACATGGCTTGTAAATTATTCACGGTATTTGAATTTTCTTAGACGGTTCTCATGCCCACAAGGAGTTCGGCACTGCTATGTATCTTATTTTCTCGAAGATGCTTCGCATCTCGAAAATAAAAGCAAACTAGCCGAATACACAATAAAATAGAAGTATCAAAGGCCACAATTACTATTGAGCATAAGGGTTTGAAAAACCTCTTTTACAAAACATCATTGCTATATCTTGTTAAAATTGAACTTTTATACAAAATTCAAACCCTTTGTATATAGGTGCAAACATGGCATATCACTATTTCCAGATAATTGCACATTGACCCACACACACACATTCAGATAATGGTTTAATTGAAAAGTGGCGGTCACCGTGGTAACACGGATGTCTGGTGTTGCCTAACACCTTCCTTCCGCATAATCAAGCCCCCGAACCCTAACAAATCTCGGTTTCACAGACCAGTTAAATAATGTCACATCACTAGGTCAATGTGAAAACCTTTGCTCAGTTGAGTTGGTGTAACCATTTAAAAATACGAACTGGCGACTCTTACAGTCCAATCGTCGACATATACATGTCGGACCTTTTCACAACTTATTTTTTCAAATAAATTTCACCTAACATGAGAACAGCAAAAGGCAAGAATAGAAAAGGGACAAATAAAAATCCTGACGTCGACAATATATATACGGTCTGAATCTTAAGCTCACTTTGCTCACCCCATTCGGTCCGTCACTATATGTTCGGTCCGTCGCTATATGTTATCTATCGCTATATGTTGTCCGTCGCTAAAAGCTAAGACGACGGTTCTATATATAGCAACTGTAACAATCCAGATTTTTATTATAATATTTAAATATTTATTGAATTATATAAATATTTAATGGATGTGTTTATTGTTGAATAAGTATTTGTTTAATTGATTTGATTTGATGTGATTTGATTATTTATTTGTTTAATAAATAATTAATGAGTTAAGGAAAGTAATTATTTTAAAATAGTAATCTAATTTAATTTAATAATTAAGTTAAAGAATTTATAATGATCAAATAAATTATTATATTTTGCAATGAATTGTTATTAGAATTAATTAATTAAGTATGAAAACTTAATTAAAAGAAGTGTGACAAATAACTATATTATAATTATTTATTAAAATAAATTAAAGTAGTTTTGATTTGGTTTTACCCAAACAATGCTTAAGGATATAAATTCCTTAATTTTAACTGGTTTGCCAAACAAAGCCCTATGACTTTTGGATTTTTGAAATTTAAATTATTTACAAAATAAAATAAATGAATAAAATATATTTAATCTATACGTTATCTTCTGTAACTGATATAATAAGTAAGCTTATTATTGCCATATCAGTTTTTATTTTGACGTATACTTTTATCAGTTTTTGGGTTTACGCTTACTGTTAGTAGCCTAGTCTAAGACTGAACCTAAGAAAGAAAAGAAAGAAGTTCAGAGAGAATTTGAGAGAGAATCTGAGTAGGAGAAGCAATAAGAGAAAGTTTAAGTTTTTCAAACTATTTGTTGTGATTAACAAGGATTAACCAAGCATCAAAATGTATTTTTCCATAACCTTTAGGTTATAATTTCGTATATGTGTTAATAAGCTTTACATGTGTTGTTATGTTTTACGTTCTCTATAAAAGGTTTTTACCAAACTTTCTGTAAAACCATGTCTGTATATTTGGTTAGAGGGTCATGTGTATGTATAATAATGGTTATTATACTAATATATATATGATTGCATCTTTAGTATATAGACAAGATTGTATGCTAATTTATGTATGAAAGAAAAGAATTTGGTTTTACAGTGAAAACATGAATGAACGTATGTTTTGTATGATGACAAAATTAGTATGTGATTATACGCTAATTATAAAATTGAACGTTGAGTATATTGATTTGTTATGAAATTCAGAGAATCGTAGTCTCAAGGAATCAAATTAGTTTATAAATTTTGGTTACCATGTTCACTGTGTAAACAAACATCGATAATGGAGTTTTAGTTTTTAAAACAGTGTGTACAATGATTTAGGTCTTCTAAAATTGTTGTTAAGTTGTGCTAAATTGGTATATGTATAATAAGTAAATGTTTATGAGTGATTCTTATAAGTTTTACGTCTTAATTTAGATGTTAGCAGTAGTAATTAGTCCAGAATTTAGTTATTCTATTCTTCGTGCTTGGGTTCTTAAGTTTCGGTGCCCTAGCGCCAAAAATGGAGCCCCAGCGCCAAAATTCGCGCCCCAGCACCAAATTTCGCGCCCCAGCGCAAAAACTAGGCCAGAAGTTCGCACCCCAGCACTGGAATTCGCACCTTGGCGCTGGAATTCGCGCCCCGACGCCACTGTCTCGTGCCCCAGCGCGGGAATTATGGTCTGGGTATGACAGTTTTGACCTCCTGTAGTAAAATAGCCATAACTTTCTCATACGAACTCCGATTGAGGTAATTCAAGATGATCCAGAACGAGGACGAGTAGACATACAACTTTTGTTCTTTAAGTTGTTCAGTTTGAGGTTTGTAACAGTTGTCAAAATGGTCATCTTTAGGACTATTGTGTTTTCGGAGGCAATCGGAGGGTGTCGGGCATGCACATATGCATGTGTAGTGCTTCTGACCATAAAAGATGATGTCCTAAGTTATAAAACTTGAATGTTAGTAAATATAATGATGCTTAACAGTAATAATTAATGTATTAGATAAGTTATAGAAGCATTGTAAGCATGCACAAGAGATGCAAATTGGGCGTGTGACGAATGAACGTCGAAATGTCGTGCCAAGTGTTAATGAACTTAAAAAGTGTTTTAATTCAAATGAAATGAATATCATAAGATAAGGAATGGATTTAATATAAAACCAATAAGTTGTCCTAGCAAGACTTAAACACTTGAATGAACTACGAATATGAAATACAGTGAGATATAAGTTGAAAGTTAACACAATTAAGTTGAATATTGTGTATTTATGATAGGAAGGGTTATGAGACGTAGAGTAGAGTTTACATTACAATTACTATGTGTTGTTATGTGACTAATATTTGATGTGATTATATAATTGCGTAGGGCACGTGAAGTGCAGATAGCTGTAAGCTGTTAAACTGTTATTGGTAAACAACGATCAAGGCAAGTCTTTCGGTTCCAATTTTCTACGTGGACTTGATTAACTGTTTTAAATTGCATGATATGTTATGCATGTTGAAATCATGAAATGTTTAAGTCAATATATGACTGTATTGTTTTGGCTAAGTAATGATGATTGAGTAAGGAACTCAATCTTTATATTTGCTATGTGAATTAAAAGTATGTATGCCATGTTACTTTAATGAGATGTATATCAAGCATGTTATTATGTGTAATGTGATGCATGAAAACTGTTAGACTTTGCTGGGCTGTCGAGCTCACTCTTGCAAATAACTACTTTTGCAGGTACAAATTTTAAGGTAAAGATATGTGCTAAGTGAGTTATAGAGATCTATATTCACGAAGATTACTTATGTTTTATGAGAAATGTATTTCATATTTTGAACATAACATGTTGTTGAATTGTAAGTTGAGCTATCCAATGTATATGGATATGTAGTTATGATGTAAGACTTTGTATAGTCATTTTGTTATAACGATTCATGATATAAGATTGAATCAAAGAGATGTAATGTAAAGGTTGCGATTCAGGGCAAGAAAGAAGGAAATGTATAAAGGTTTTAAATATTCCGCAATTTTCGTGTTTTTAATATCGAATAATGATGTAAAATTTGAGATTTAATGTATGGTTAACGACCGAAGTGGAGATTTAAATGGTATGAATTTTGGGGTCGTTATAGTTGGTATCAAAGATGATAGGTTATAAACCTTAGGTAAGGGTATCGTAGGCTATAACCTTAGAGAAGAGAGGTGAAGATAATGAACGAATAAGCTCAATTAAAGTTTGAACAATAAGGGATTAAAACTTGCGTGAAAGGATTCAAAGAAGAATCTCGCAGAGTTATAAGGAATATGAATATGGGGTTACCCAACTCTAATAATAAGGATGTAAGGTGATAATAAATAGACAATGTCTATAAAAATAGAGTGATAAAGAAGTTAAGAATAGAGAGTTATATGTAAGTATGGTGCAATTGTACTCTTTAGTAGTTGATGTATGGTATCTGGGCTAAACGATTCTTTCATAGAGCAGAGGTATATACGAACTAGTAACTCGAAACCTAGTTTGTTGGTTGTTTGTAGAAAACCACTTAGCGTACCATATTGAAACTGTTAGAGACTCGATGTGTATCAAGTATAGAAATGGATACGTGTGATGAAAGTGTAGACCTTAAATGGAATGCTGAGCAATGCAAATGAAGTTAGAAATTCTTAAAGAAAGAATTGTTATATAAACAAGTAGATTCAAAGAAGAATCTAAGAGATATAAAGATAAGAAATGAGAGTTTCCTAACTCCAATAGTCAAGATAACGAATAATGTCGTAAATGATGAAAAAGGAAAAGAAAGAGGATCGTAAAACAAAACGATCACGAGTTAAGAAAAGAATTTTAAGGGAGATGAATATAGAATAAGATCACGACGTGATCTGTTTAAGTTATAAAAGGACGATGGTTTGTAATGTTTGAATGATTGTAGCTTAATGCTATTAAGATGGTGTACTATAAAATAGTACAAGATAACTCATGAGGAGTTATAGATGATATGATACGAGGAATTCGTATCAAGCAAAGAGCAAGTTATAAGCAAGATAGAGTTAGGAGGGATTTCAATTGAGGACTCAGGTGGTGGCTGAGTTGTACAAACATTTGTATTGGCGAGAGTTTTGTGCTTGCACTCAGTTTATCACATTGATAATCATTGGAATGTTTGTGTCGCGCTATTTGCTATATGCCTGTTGAGAAGGTGATTCTTTTCTCATCTGTATAACAGATAGGTAGAGTATAGTTTGAGAATATTATAAGGTTAATTGCGAGTTCTTAAAACTCATACTTATGGTAGGTTCGTGACTCATAATTATATGGTATATTTTTGAACCCCTCAGCGAATGGACGCCTATGGTCTGACTAGGATAAGTTCTTAAACTCATATGATTGTGATAAGTTCCTGAACTCATAACGTGTGGTAAGTTTGACGAACTGGGTATAGATAAGTGTAAATAGAGTATTGAGGTGATAGGAATAGATAGACCTATTAAGCAATGGATCATTATAGAAAGTGGAGTTGATGGTAGAAGCATATGTATTCTAAATCTACTAGCTATGCTAGACTTTCGAAATTTATTGACTTCGTGCTGATGTTTACACTTTTATTTTCTTGAAAAATATTGGATCAAATGATGGAACCAATGAGTTTTAACAACAATACTGTTATTCGTATGTCTATGCTAATTGCTTCGGCTAGACAAAAATGATTTGCAATATATAAAAAATGTATTTTATATCATTAATGCATCATGTAACCTGGTGCAAAGATGATAAAAACGATGGAGTCATCAATGCGGTATTACCTAGTGTTGGATGTGATCTAAGGATCGTCAACCCACTATGGTATAATGTAGTATGATAAAATCACCAAATGACGGAATCCTTAACGGACTGTAAATACAGTGCGGTATCATGACGTCATAAAAAGATTTTTGAGATTTCTTTAAGATATGAGAATATATATATATATATATATATATATATATGTATATTTTGATTGATGTCTGAATTATTGTAGAAGTCTATGCTATTTGATTCAGCTAGACGAATATTGAAAGATGTTCATGAAATGCATGCGTTTCTTGAGAAGTTATGCCAAACCAAATTGTTTTGGTACGGATTCAGATGTTGAAAAGCTGAGATGAACAACCCTTTTATAGGGAATTACGCGAAGGCGTTGAGATGTTTGTGCACAATATATTGTACGAAGGGCTGATCAACCTAAGTACGAGGAGTCCCTATAGTCTTATGACTGTTAAAGTTTAAGTTGAAAGATTACTTATAACTATAGACATATGCATAGCGTTTAAATATTTGTGCACAATACATCGTACGAAGGGCTTAACACCCTAAGTACGAGGGTCCTTATAGTCTTATGACTGTTAAAGTTGAAGTTGAAGAATTAATTGCAACTGTGGACATAGTTCGTGGTCTTATGACCCTCAGCATGATTTGGAATCTTTTAAATTCCTTTTATTCATATCGCTTCCCAATTATTGAGCAATTGTGGAAGATTATTGATATTCTAAAAGGTGAATGTGGTAAGGATGATATTCCTTAAAAAGAAGTGAGTCGTAGAATGCGACACTGAATGATGAGTATGTTTAATAAGTGAGAAAAGAGATTTTGAAGTGAGAAGGATATGAGTTATCAAAGAATAATGAAAAACTTTTAATAGAAAAGTTAATAATTGTAGAATGATCTTTGTGGAAAGAAAGTAGTTATAGAAACCAATGAATGAATGAAGTAGTGACATAAAATCTACTCTGATAGATTGAATGAATAAAGATTAATAAATAAAATTTTGAGGACGAAATTCTTAGAAGAAAGGGTAAATGTAATATCCCGAGTGTTGATGATAACGATCCTTAGAAAAGGAAATGAATGGGTTAAAATATATATAATACTCAGAATATATTGAGATCAAGTGAAAGTTATGAAATGAAACCTACAATTTGTTAAAGTAATGAATGTAGTAGGAAATATAAAATATATATTTAAATAAAATGATGAAAGATTACTCTAAGTTATTTGTTTAATTTTTGTCTTCGATTCGGGGGACAGAATCTTTGTAAGTATGGAAGATTGTAACGAATGAGTGGTTTGAGTTGTGATTCTGAGGACAGAATCCTTGTAAGGAGGGAATGATGTAACAATCCAGATTTTTATTATAATATTTAAATATTTATTGAATTATTTAAATATTTAATGGATGTGTTTATTGTTGAATAAGTATTTGTTTAATTGATTTGATGTGATTTGATTATTTATTTGTTTAATAAATAATTAATGAGTTAAGGAAAGTAATTATTTTGAAATGGTAATCTAATTTAATTTAATAATTAAGTTAGAGAATTTATAATGATCAAATAAATTATTATATTTTGCAATGAATTGTTATTAGAATTAATTAATTAAGAATGAAAACTTAATTAAAAGAAGTGTGACAAATAACTATATTATAATTATTTATTAAAATAAATTAAAGTAGTTTTGATTTGGTTTTACCCAAACAATGCTTAAGGATATAAATTCCTTAATTTTAACTGGTTTGCCAAACAAAGCCCTATGGCCTTTGGATTTTTGAAATTTAAATTATTTACAAAATAAAATAAATGAATAAAATATATTTAATCTATACGTTATCTTCTGTAATTGATATAATAAGTAGGCTTATTATTGCCATATCAGTTTTTATTTTGACGTATACTTTTATCAGTTTTTGGGTTTACGCTTACTGTTAGTAGCCTAGTCTAAGACTGAACCTAAGAAAGAAAAGAAAGAAGTTCAGAGAGAATTTGAGAGAGAATCTGAGTAGGAGAAGCAATAAGAGAAAGTCTAAGTTCTTCAAACTATTTGTTGTGATTAACAAGGATTAACCAAGCATCAAAATGTATTTTTCCATAACTTTTAAGTTATAATTTCGTATATGTGTTAATAAGCTTTACATGTGTTGTTATGTTTTACGTTCTCTATAAAAGGTTTTTACCAAACTTTCTGTAAAACCATGTCTGTATATTTGGTTAGAGGGTCATGTGTATGTATAATAGTGGTTATTATACTAGTATATATATATATATATATATATATATATATATATATATATATATATATATGATTGCATCTTTAGTATATAGACAAGATTGTATGCTAATTTATGTATGAAAGAAAAGAATTTGGTTTTAAAGTGAAAACATAAATGAACGTATGTTTTGTATGATGACAAAATTAGTATGTGATTATATGCTAATTATGAAATTTAACGTTGAGTATATTGATTTGTTATGAAATTCAGAGAATCATTGTCTCAAGGAATCAAATTAGTTAATAAATTTCTGTTACCATGTTCACTGTGTAAACAAACATCGATAATGGAGTTTTGATTTTTAAAACAGTGTGTACAATGATTTAGGTCTTCTAAAATTGTTGTTATGTTGTGCTAAATTGGTATATGTATGATAAGTAAATATTTATGAGTAATTCTTATAAGTTTTACGTCTTAATTTAGATGTTAGCAGTAGTAATTAGTCCAGAATTTAGTTATTATGTTCTTCGTGCTTGGGTTCTATAAGTTTCGGCGCCCTAGCGCCAAAAATGGAGCCCCAGCGCCAAAATTCACGCCCCAGCACCAAATTTCACGCCCCAGCACCAAAACCAAGCCAGAAGTTTGCCCCCTAGTACTAGAATTCGCGCCCCGGCGCTGGAATTCGCACCCTGGCGCCACTTTCTCGCGCCCCAGCGCGGGAATTGTGGTCTGGGTAGGACAGTTTTGACCTCCTGTAGTAAAATAGCCATAACTTTCTCATACGAACTCCGATTGAGGTAATTCAAGATGATCCAGAACGAGAACGAGTAGACCTACAACTTTTGTTTTTTAAGTTTTTCAATTTGAGGTCTATAACAGTAGTCAAAATGGTCATCTTTAGGACTATTATGTTTTCGGAGGCAATCGGAGGGCGTCGGGCATGCACATATGCATGTGTAGTGCTCCTGACCATAAAAGATGATGTCCTAAGTTATAAAATTTGAATGTTAGTAAATATAATGATGTTTAACAGTAATAATTAATGTATTAGATAAGTTATAGAATCATAGTAAGCATGCACAAGAGATGCAAATCGGGCGTGTGACGAATGAATGTCGAAACGTCGTGCCAAGTGTTAATGAACTTAAAAAGTGTTTTAATTCAAATGAAATGAATATTATAAGATAAGGAATGGATTTAATATAAAACCAATAAGTAGTCCTAGCAAGACTTAAACACTTGAATGAACTACGAATATGAAATACAGTGAGATATAAGTTGAAAGTTAACACAATTAAGTTGAACATTGTGTATTTATGATAGGAAGGTTTATGAGACGTAGAGTAGAGTTTACATTAAAATTACTATGTGTTGTTATGTGACTAATATTTTATGTGATTATATAATTGCGTAGGGCACGTGAAGTGCAGATAGCTATAAGCTGTTAAACTGTTATTGGTAAACAATGATCAATGCAAGTCTTTCGGTTCCTATTTTCTACGTGGACTTGATTAACTGTTTTAAATTACATGATATGTTATGCATGTTGAAATCATGAAATGTTTAAGTTAATATATGACTGCATTGTTTTGGCTAAGTAATGATGATTGAGTAAGGAACTCAATCTTTATATTTGCTATGTGAATTAAAAGTATGTATGCCATGTTACTTTAATGAGATGTATATCGAGCATGTTATTATGTGTTATGTGATGCATGAAAACTGTTAGACATTGCTGGGCTGTCGAGCTCACTCTTGCAAATAACCACTTTTACAGGTACAAATTTTAAGGTAAAGATATGTGTTAAGTGAGTTATAGAGATCTATATTCACGAAGATTACTTATGTTTTATGAGAAATGTATTTCATATTTTGAACGTAACATGTTGTTGAATTGTAAGTTGAGCTATCCAATGTATATGGATATTTAGTTATGATGTAAGACTTTGTATAGTCATTTTGTTATAACGATTCATGATATAAGATTGAATCAAAGAGATGTAATATAAAGGTTGCGATTCAGGGCAAGAAAGAAGGAAATGTATAAAAGTTTTAAATATTCCGCAATTTTAGTGTTTTTAATATCGAATAATGATGTAAAATTTGAGATTTAATGTATGGTTAACGACCGAAGTGGAGATTTAAATGGTATGAATTTTGGGGTCGTTACCGCGACGGACCGAATCGTCGCCCGGTCCATCGCTAAAGGGGGTGAGCAAGGTGAGCTTGATAAGGGGTGAGCTTAAGATACGGACCGTATGTATATATATATATATATATATATATATATATATATATATATATATATATATATATATATATAACAAACAAAACTGAGATAACTTCTACCGACCATTTTGAAAAATGGGTAAGTGGGGGTCCATATAACAAAATTTACAACAAATACTTCATAAAAATTCCATCTATTTGTTTAACAATATTTATTCATCAATAATATAACTTGCAATATTAACAACCAGATTATTCCCAGGAAAGAGGGGGCTTTTCGATAAAGATTTTTCCCTATTGGCGCGTAATTAGGTGACCAAATCCCTTTCCTCGACAGAACTTTCTAGACAGAGTCAATAATACAAATAATAATATGAATAACTTTGTTATCTTAAGTATTAATTTAATAATATAAAATATTGTGACAATAATTGAATCAACAACGTGAGATACTATGCAACAATTACTGTGGTAATAATTGAAATAAATTGAGTGACTTCTCACGTAAACTTCAATAATTAATACTGTGTGCTACTATACAACCACGCGTATTACTGTAATTTTATCACCGAGTATTTCAACAGTTATAGGTAAAACTTTCGCCGTTATTTTTATAAAAAGTTACTTCTGTCGTTTTTTAACTCTGATAGTAATTCCGTTGTGGGGTCTACCAATGATTGCATCATCGTACGAATATTCCCTGTTAAAACGAATATTCTCCGACCAAACGAATATTTTATGACAACTTGCATACTTTGCAAAATTTATAAATATTACCCACAACTATAACATTATATCAAATCCACACCATAATATTAAAAAAGATATTTCGAGAAAATTAAATCTTTATTCATAAAAGTTGGGGTCTTATAACTTCTAAATTGAATTGGTTGATTTCTCTGTATTGATTCTGTTGTTGGTGTGTTCTCACATCATAAGTCATGTAATTAGTTCATAAACGACGCCCAACAGAGTTCCAGTCTATGCCAAATTGTTCCTTATACGCAACTACAGAGTTCTAATTGAAACACAACACTTGCTCTTTCCCTGTACCCCCGCTCCGGTGGGGGTTTGATGAAGCCCGCCCCGGCGGGGGGGGGGGGGTGCTACTGAAGTTGGACTATGTACCCCTGTGATGCCCCCAAATTCGGGTCTCTTCCAACCCGACATATGGTGCTACACGGTGCTACAGTTCACACAAACATTCAATTGAGATGCCTTAAAAGAATGTAAATGTCTTATATATATTCCAAAACAATACTACCATTCCCTAGGTTCTTTATAACCGTTACATTTATTCTTGTCATAGTATCTAATATTATCATTACAAACTTATAATATTACATAGGTAATCTACAAGTTCGCTTTAGCCCTTCCTTTATCCTTGTCGAATCCTCCGGTCCGTTCGGTCGAAGCTGCATTCATATGGTTCAAGCAAGTGTGAGCATAACAAGCTCAGCAAGTACAACAATTTCATTTAAAAAGTATGCTTGAAACATAAGAATCGTATATCTTCAATAACTGGATAATAGTTACGAAGTACTATCAATAATTCAAAATAGCATTCTTTTTCCTTCAAAACGTTTTACAATGATAGTATTAAATAATCATCAATTCTGGTCCAAGACCATGAGCGTTTTATAGTTTCTTTGAAAAGGACAACCCGACACTAAGTCCGTAAGTTCGGCATAGCTTACGAGCACTTCTAGGTGATCAGCCTATAGTACTCTATGTTGATCAACACTACATCCATTAAACGTGTGTACGTTTAAGTTGTGGCAACCTCACGTGCCCATCGAATAATCGATGAAAATACATTAATTTATTCATATTCAGGCTTACCTTGAATTTGTACCAAACAATTGGCGTAGGATAGCGTTATCAGTTCTATATTGAAAGACTTGTAAATGAATCAATCAATTTATCAAGATTAGTCTAGCCGAGCTAAAACTGGCATCAACTCTTTCTTTAAAACCATTCATGCATCTCATAACATGAATCATTGAAAACTTGGCTAACACGAAGGTTAGACAAGCGTTTAGAAAAACTTGCCTTCAGCGTCTGCTATAGTATAATTACTTTTCCTTTTGAGTCTTTACGGTCTCTACAACACATAATTAGATAACATACCACATTAGGTCATGAATGAACATACATGGTTCCTAATGAATCTTACCCTTCTTCTCAATCTAATTACGTATTAGATTTGTTATTATTGGTTCCGGCTTGCCGTTATTCTTTTACATCGTTCTTACCAACTTCTTTCTCTTATATAACTTAATTGAAATTATTTCAATACTACAACTCGTTTCGAGTTAATCATCCTTACTTATGGCTTACTAATGTCCTTACATTATTAATCGAAACTTGATCGCCATTGGTGACATACTAACGTTGAATACCATTCATGGTTTACTTAATTACCCTTCACGCTCTTCTTTTAAATTATTCTTTCTTTCAACCTCTAGTGCATTGCTTAAGGTTATACATCCTAAATGATGTTACATTAAGTTGATTAAGAATTTAATTCAATCTTTATTCATTTCTCCTTCCCTTTACAATCAAAACCTTTCTTCTCCATCTACATTCTAGTGTTGACGCTGCAGCGCCAGCTATTGCTTTATAACTTGCGCTGCGGCGCGGGTGTTCTGTACCCTAAATTCGGTCACGGCGCTACGGCGCCATACCCTTCACTATTTGTCACGCTACGGTGCCAAACTTCAGTAGCTCACAGCCCTTTCTGGCACTGCGGCATGACTTCTTTGGCCTTGGGCTGGCGCCGCGGCGCCAGCTCTGTGCACTAGACAATTTTGACAGACTTTTTCATTTGTGAGATTCCCGGACTCGTAACTTCTTCGTTATAAGTCCGAATTGGCTCGTTCAAGAGCCTACGGTTCACAAATTTCATATTCTACGTGTTCATGCAAGAATTTTATCTATTCAACTTCGTTTGCTAAAAATTCACCTATTAGTCCATTTTTAATGAAAACGATAAATGTTTGTGAACGTTCAACGCTCGTTTCTTCGTTCTAAGTCGGAATTCGGTCATTTTTGAGTGTGCAACTCTATAATGCCAAATAAGACTTGTTTCTATTGAAAACCAATGTTTCTAAGCTCAATATCAAAATTCGACTTCCATTTCGAGAATTTCACGAATTTGACGATTATCGTCTAATCGTGTAAATTACGTCTTAACTTCGTTTCTTATGATTTGTTCATCGTTTCAAATGGATTCAATCCCTCACACTAACATCTTGACATACATATTTCATTAACTTATTTACATGATAAGTCATTATATATTCTTCATGAACTTATTTACTTCTTAAAGTATATCATACTTGATTTCATTACTTATGACTTATTAATGAGTTAAGTCCTTTAATTACCATTCTTACATCTTATTAATCATACTAATTTCTTAAGGTAAACATATGACAAGTTTATATATATTCATCATAAGTTCATAACTTACTTAGGTTCAAATTACTTATTCATAACTTATTCGGCTTAAGTCCATTGATTATTCATTCTCTTCATTTCTTAGCATACAAATCCTACCACTACCCACTTCTCTAACAATGGAAGAGAAGAGAAACATGGTTCAAGATTGCTTATCCTTTGATGATCACTTGCTAAACCTTAATCTCCTTCTTGCTTCTTTGAATCAACAAAGGCTAACTTCTAGCTTTTCTAGCTTTTTCTCTCAAGTACATAAGCTCTCAACTTATAATGTATAAGGTGTTGGATGAAATAAACAACCAACAAATGAAATGCAAGCTTGCTATTTATAGGAAATCCTAAGTGAGGACATAATGGTCATTAAGCCACTTTCACCTCCTTAATCCACCTCCTTACTATTTATTACTTTGTCCCTAAGTAAACTTGGCCTCCACACTTTTTGCTTGGCCATGACAACACTTATCCAATACTTGGGCACCACATTTACTTAACTACTAAGTAAACTTGCTAATTACATAATTTAGCCATTAAGTTACTTGCTCCCTACTTTGGATCATCCATGGTTTACCCCATGGGTTTAAACTAACCCATAACCCCTTGGTTCTTACTTTGAGCTTTAGCTTAATTAACTTAGCTTAATCATTTGGGCTTACATTAATTTACTTTGAGCTTCACATTACAAATACTTGGGCTTGCACCTTAAATTCCATTGGGCTTATTTATTAATTCATATTGGACTTGTACATCCCACATAATCCACAATTCCATTCACAAATGGCTTAAAGCCTTAGGACGTATTATATACATATTATTATCGTATTCTAACTCATATACTTATTCAACATATACGACATATCATCCTTCATATATACTCGTATAATACCTCGTATCATACTCGTATTCATTACCTCGTACAATACCTACGCATTATACGATCATCACTTTAATTAATTATACGCGTTTAAATTCCTTCTCGAAAGTCACTTTTCCTAAACGTTAGGTTTTAAGTCCGCAGGTGAAAAACTGCGTTTTTCATAACTGAGATATTATTGGATATTCTATCTCACCTTGATATTCTATCGTTACGTATTTCTCGGAAGTTCAAAAATAATTCCCGAGCAGAAATGCGTGAATAGTGTTTTTTGGAAAATTTCTCAGAAAGCTTTTATTTTCGTCTTAGAAATTCAAATACTTTAATTCTACCTCATAGCCAAAATACTATGACGTTCCGACATGTTTAGGTCATAGAACGACCTTCAAATAGCTTAGTCCCTTAAATAATCAATTAAATTCATTTAATCCTCATAATTAAATAAAATTTTAATTCTCCTAAAAATCCGATTTTTCTCTGGCGTTACAACCCCCGCCCTGGCGGGGGTTTCCTTTGTAAATGTGCTTGCCCCAGCGGGGGGTGTTCCTATAGAGCTAAATTCTTGCCCTTTTGATGCCAAATCTTGCCACAACGCCACCAATATGCCACGAATGCTACGCAACGCAACCTAAACATAAAACAAACACAAAAAAAAATAAAAACAAACACAAAACAAGTAAAAACAAACATAAATAGATAGGATCAACACAATTTAATTCCAAATCAGAAATCGATTCGTAGGTATAAAACCCACTCATCAAACTCCCACAAACTTAAACCATGCTAGTCCTCGAGCACAAAACAAAACGTAATGCAATACCATGCAATGCATCTAATCTATATGCCTACGAATCCAGCAGTAATATCAGAAACAAGTCTATTCAACCGACCTCAGAGAAATCAAGTAAACATGATAATACCTCATATCAAAACCAATCAGTAATTTCTAATTAATCATCAAATCTTAAACTGTTATCATTAATATAGTGCGTGTGTGCTTAACAACCCTGTTAACTGATATGAATTCAAATTTAACACATAATAGGTCCGTTTGAAGGCATCATACAATGTAAAATCAAGAAATCCAAAAACAGTCTAGATCCAACTAAAATCAAACAATTACCAATATCGGGGGTCCAAATGAGGTACTTATGCTTTATTTGTCAATTACGGGGGCTTTTTGCTCTTTTTCCCGTTTTATTTATTTTATACTCATGGCTGTGCAATGTCTTATTCCCTTAGGCTTTTCAATGCTACCTTAACGAGCTTTCGACCAACGACTCCCAAACCATTTAAGGCCTTAGGGTGCTAGGTGTAAAGACAATCCTCTCGGGCTTACTTACTCAAGTAACAAAGGCCACGAAATTAGACTAGTCACAGTGTTTATATATATATACCCCAAATTTCCCCCCAAACTTAGGTTCTTGTCTATTCTTTCATTCAAACTAGCATTATCCTTTAGAGTTCAATTATGTATCAATTTAGACTCAATCAATCAACATAGTTATTTTTACTATGCTATTCTTATTATACCAGTTTCAAACAGAAAAAGATTCAATTCATAACAGGAAATCACATCAAAGTTCTAATAGTCAATACTATACTTGTCTACTCAATTCCAGTCTCATAATTGGCCAAAATAGACTGTAACCATCAAACAGTTGGACTCATGCAAGATGAACTAAATGCTACATCAAAACAGTGAAATAACTAATATTTTTACGATTTTTTAATTTTTTTTTAATTCTTACTTTTTTTTAAAACTGAATAACAAAATAAGAAACTGAATATAAACAAAACTATTTACAATACTAAACTACAATGCAGTTATACTACATGAATGCAACATAATGAACCTAAACCAAAATATGACAACATATGCAAAAATATAACAAACTAAACTAAACATGCAATAACAAACTAAACTAAACTCCCCCAAACTTAGCAATTACAATGTCCTCATTGTAAGAATATAACAGTAAGTATAAGAGGACTTCCCTGTAATCAACTAAGCATGAGGTGATGGTGGCGATGCGGCGGTGGCCGTGGCATAAACACTCGGCGCTCCTCCGTGTCTGAATCGGATGGTGGATATTGTGGCATAGGCTTAGGCTGCTGGTATTGGAACTGAGCAGCTAGATTTAGACTTTGGAGGGACGCGTTCAATGAGGCAAAGGACGTGTTCATAGCACTGAACATATGGTCTTGTCTAGCTGCCAATCGGGTCATATTCTTATTATTATCTTTGTTGTGCCTATCAATTTGTCTCTGAATGCTGCAGAACTGAGAACTGAACATATATCTTCCTGTCCTTCTACTCTCCTCAGTCTCCTACTCCCCAATAATCTCGTCAGCTTGGAACTTATCTTCTTCAGAGGTGTCCTCAGCATCTTCCTCCTACTCCGAAGCCGCAGGGAATATGAAACCAACACCTCTTGGATGTGACTCCCCTCCAGACCAGACAGTGTATTGTTCAATCATTCGGGAGTCTAACAGTTGGAGAGGCTACTGTGACGGGTCATCTCCTGACCATTAAAGGCCAGCCTGCCTGTATAACCCACAAATGAGGGATGGGTATGGCAGACCGCCGTAGAATGGCCCTCACAGGCATCGCCATATAGAAAAGCTGATAATGGAGCCTTTGTCAATGTCGAAGTCTTTCACGATTGCATACATCAGAAGCCTAGTTACCTCACTGGTATGCGTGGACAAAAATAACTTTGCACATAGGAACACATACCAAATCATGCCATAGCGGCTCAAGTCTTTGCTTAGGAAGATAGTGCCACCCTTCTGTCGTTTGACCCAAGTAGTGCCCGACTTAGTTATCTCAGTCAGAATCTGATCGTAGTCAGAACTGCTGTTATGCAACTGAGTGTAATGGCATATAGCAGGGGCTCGCAGGTTGTAGTAGTTGTTTATTGCCTCTAGACTAAACAACACCTGTTTACCCCTCACAAACACCGTGTATGGTGCCCTATCCTCAACATTCGCATAGAACTCCTTCACCACATTTATAATTGCTGGGTCGGGATCATCAGTGAGCGTCTCCCATCTCTGCTCATATATTTGTCTCCTTATCTGCCCATCAATAGAGTCTGGTGCCAAGCCCCTCTCGGGAGTTAGTTCTTTGGGCACTAAATAATCGTACTTATCGACAACGTTGGAACTAGTGAATTTTTGTCGGTTAAAAGCTCGAGTAGGTGGTGATGAACCCGAACCTTCACACCTTTGGTGCTTGGATGGTGTTGTCAATGCCATGGCAATCAATTCAATCACAAAAGTCCCCCAAAATTTACTTGCACAATTCGTCGAACACGTGGTGTGTAACACCACGCACTACCCAAACTTAAACAATTGACCCAACTTTGATGAAAAATTGAGAGGAACAACTTACCCACTGATTGTCCTTGCGATTGAATGTTATAGTTACAGTAGGTGATGTTGAATGAAGTTTTCCCCTTTGCTATTCTTCTGCAGAACCAAATGGTAGCAAGCCCTAGGTGTTGGAGAGGGAAATTCAAAATTTTGGTGTGTATTGGGTGTGTGATTGATGGGGATAGGGTTTAGCTTATATAGAAGGTGATGTTATGTGCGAATTTGTGGGTTAATGGATGAGAAGTCGGGAGTTCGTGGGGATTTTGTGGGTGAAAGAGTGGGGGATTTCGGTTTTGGAGAAAGGAAGTGGAGAAGTTGGGTAATACCAAGTCTATTCGGCTTAAAAATTTTGACTGGTTCCCGTACCCCCGCCTCGACGGGGAGTATTTGTACTGTATAGGCCCGCCCCGGGGGGTATTCTGTTCTCAGCTTGGTACCCCCGCCCCGGCGGGGGGTATTCTTCACAAAAATGTCCGCCTCGGCGGGGGGGGGGGGGGAGGGGGGATATTCTGCAGTTGACTTTGATTTTTTGACTTCGTCTCCTCATACGCATGTCCAATAACATCCTAAACACCTGAAATCCATTATAACACTAACATAAGATAATATTATGAAGGTTGAGCAAGAATGATTGAATTTACTAAAAACTAGAGACTAACTACGAAGAATTATACATGAATGATCTTCGCACTACTAGAATTATGAAATAAGCTATGACATGAATAACATAACATAAAAATACCATAAATTAAAAGAAAATTGGGTTGCCTCCCAATGAGCACTTGTTTTTTTATCTTTCAGCCAGACTACTCCCTGTTTATGGCGCATCGACGAGTGTGATTGCGGTGACTTTGTTGCGGATGTCGCCACCCCAGTAATGCTTTAACCATTGACCGTTGACTTTGAATGTCTCAAGTGGATTTCTACTATATAGTTCAACGGCGCCATGTGGGAAAACCGTCTTGATCGTGAATGGCCCCGACCATCGGGATTTGAGCTTTCCGGGAAATAATCTCAGTCGCGAGTTGAACAGTAACACTGATTGTCTCGGTTTGAACTTTCTCTGGATAATCTTTTGGTCGTGCCACTTCTTGAATTTTTCTATGTATAAATTTGAGTTCTCGTACGCTTGCAGTTGAAATTCATTGAGTTCATTCAATTGGAGTAACCTCTTCTCTCCTGCAGCTGTTTGATCAAAGTTGAGTTTCTGAATGGCCTAGTATGCCTTATGTTATAATTTCATTGGGAGGTGACACGCTTTCCCGTAGACCAGCTGATACGGAGATATCCTTATTGGCGTCTTGTATTCTGTCCTGTAGGCCCATAGTGCGTCATCCAACTTTAGAGACCAATCTTTTCTGCTCGGATTTACTACCTTTTCTAAAATTTTCTTCACCTCTCTGTTGGAAACCTCAGCTTGACCACTCGTTTGGGGGTGATACGATGTTGCTACCCTATAATTGACCCCGTACTTCGCCAAGAGAGCTGTAAATAACCTATTGCAGAAGTGACTCCCTTCGTCACTTATAATTGCTCTAGGCGTGCCAAACCTTGTGAAGATGTTCTTTTATAAAAATTTAAGAACCACCTTGGCATCGTTTGTAGGGAGTGCTACGGCTTTCACCCATTTTTACACGTAGTCCACATCTAGCAAGATGTACAGGTTGTTGAATGAAGGAGGAAAAGGTCCCATGAAGTCCATCCCCCATACATCAAAAACCTCTACCTCCATAATAGTATTGAGTGGCATCTCATTCCTTTTCAAGATATTATCCACCCTTTGGCATCTGTCACAGTTTTTCACGAATTGGTGGGCATCCTTGAACACCGTAGGCCAATAGAATCCTGCTTGAAGTACCTTGGCCGCTGTCTGCTCACTACCATAATGTCCCCCATAAGCAAATGAATGGCATTCGTGCAAAATATTTTTCACTTTGCTGTATGGCACACACCTTCGAATCATTTTGTCTGCACATTGTCTGAATAAATAGGGCTCATCCCACATGTACCACTTGACGTCATGTAGGAACTTTCTCTTTTGTTGACATGTCAGATCAGGAGGAAGGATTTTCTAATCAAGTAATTAGCAAAATCCGCATACCATGAAAACTCTGAGTTTACTCCGAAAAGTTGCTCATCCGAAAATGATTCCTTGATTATACACTTATCTGCCCCGTTATTTTTTGGATTTTCCAGTCTCGAAAGATGATCCGCCACTTGATTTTCTGTCCCCTTCCTATCCTTTATTTCCAAGTTAAATTCCTGAAGGAGTAGAATCCATCTGATTAGTCTAGGCTTAACATCCTTCTTTGAAATCAAATAACGAATCGCCGAGTGATCCGTGTATACCACCACCTTTGTTCCTATCAAATATGCTCTGAGTTTGTCAAAGGCGTATACTACTGCAAGTAACTCCTTCTCGGTGGTTATGTAGTTCAATTGAGCATCCGTGAGGGTTTTACTTACGTAGTATATGGCATGAAATATCTTCTCTTGGCGTTGACCCAAAATAGCCCCTACCGCGTAGTCGCTAGCATCATACATTAATTCAAAAGGCATCATCCAATCCGGTGCTACGATCACGGGAGCTGTAGTCAATCTCTTTTTTAACTATTCAAACACTGCTTTTACACTCTTCATTAAAATTGAACACTGCATCTTTCTCTAAGTGATTGCACAATGGTTTTACAATTTTAGAGAAATCTTTGATAAACCTGCAGTAGAATCCGGCGTGTCCAAGAAAACCGCGGATTCCCTTAACTGAATTTGGCGGTGGAAGATTCTCTATCGTATCCAGCTTTGCCTTATCAACCTCTAAGCCTTTCGCAGAGTCCTTGTGCCCCAGAATTATCCCTTCTTTAACTATAAAATGGCACTTCTCCCAGTTTAGCACCAAGTTAATTTCCATGTATCGCTTCAAGACTATGACCAGATTTTCAAGACACTTATCAAAAGTGTTTCCATAGACTGAGAAGTCGTCCATGAAAACTTTCACGTTCTTTTCCACCATGTCTAAAAAAATATCTATCATACATCTTTAAAAAGTCGCGGGTGCGTTACATAACCCAAAGGACATCCTTCTAAATGCAAAGGTGTTGTATAGGAATGTAAAGGTGGTTTTTTCTTGATCCACGGGAGCTATGACTATTTGGTTGTACCCCGAATATCCATCCAGTAAACAGTAGTATTCATGCCCAGCTAACTGGTCCAACATCTGATAAATAAAGGGTAGAGAAAAGTGATCCTTTCGGGTTGCCTTATTTAGCTTCCTGTAATCTATGCAAACCGTCAATCTGGTCATTGTCCTCGTCGAAATTAGTTTATTATCTTCTTTCTTAACCACTATCATTCCACCCTTTTTCGGAACACACTAAACATGACTGACCCATGCACTGTCTGAAATCGGGTAAATAATTCCCGCATCCAACCACTTCAGTATTTCCTTCTTTATCACTTCTTTCATGATCGGATTTAGTTTTCTCTACTGTTCCACTGCTGGCTTTGCTTTCTCTTCCATGAGAATCTTGTGCATGCAAAAGGATGGATTGATCCTCTTTATATCCGTAATTGTCCACCCTATCGCAGACTTGTATTCTCTCAAAATCCACATCAATTTACTGTCGTGCAATTCGTTAAGCGCAGATGCAATAATAACAAGTAAAGTATTTGAATTACCCAAATAACCATACCTGAGGTGTTTAGAAAGTGGTTTGAGCTCAAGTGTGGGTGGCTCCTCAAGTGAAGGTTTTATCTGAGCTGAAGCTTTTTCTTCTGTGTATAGTGGCTCGAATGGTACCTTGAACCTACTAACTCGAGGCAAAGAATCCAACATGTAAGTAATCCACGAACTCTGGATCATCCAAGTCTTCATCCCCCAGTAGAGTATTTTCCAATGGATCTTTAACCAAATTTTTAATCAAGTCTTCATTTACTATCTTGTCGATCACATCCAACTGGAAACACTCCTCCTCATCCGTAGGGAACTTCATGGCTTTGAACACATTAAATTTGACTTCCTGGTCTTGTACCCTCATGGTTAATTCCCATTTTTGAACATCGATGAGAGTCCTTCCCGTAGCCAAAAATGGCCTCCCTAGGATGATTGGGATGTTTTTGTCCTCCTTATAATCCAGAATTATGAAATCTGCTGGAAAGATAAATTTATCCACCTTAACTAGAATGTCTTCCACAATTCCTCTTGGATATGTCACTGATCTATCTACTAACTGTAGAGATATGTTTGTAGGCTTCAGAGCTGGCAAACCCAACTTAGTATAAACTGACAACGGCATAAGGTTCACACTTGCCCCCAAATCACACAAACACTTGTTGAAGGCCATATTACCGATTTTGTAAGGAATGGTGAAACTCCTCTGAACCTTCAACTTCAGAGGTAGCTTTCTCTGTAGAACTGCACTGCATTCCTCCATCAAAGCTACAATCTCGTAATCCTCTAATTTCTTTTTTCTTGACAGAATCCCCTTCATGAATTTGGCATAACTCGGAATTTGCTCTAGGGCTTTTGCAAAAGGAATATTGATATGAAGTTTCTTGAAAACTTCCAAAAACTTTGAGAATTACTTATCCAATTTTTGTTTTTGGACCCTCTGCTGAAACGGTGGTGGAGGATACATAACTGGCTCAACATCTGACTTGCTCTTGTCCCCTTGCTTTTCCTTACCCTGTTTCTCTTCAACCATTTTTTCTTCACCTTGATTGCCATCTTTCTTAGCTAAATTTTCTGCGTTCTGCCCCTCAAGATGCTTTCCGCTCCTCAAAGTGATTGCTTGACATTGCTCGTGATTTCCCTTCGGATTCTTTTCTGTGTCGCTAGGTAGAGTCCTTTGAGGCCTATTATTAAGTACTAAGGCAAGCTATCCCATCTGAATTTCTAAGTTTTTGATGGTCATTGCTTGTGATTTCATTGTCGCATCGTTCCCATATATATACTTCAACAGCAGCTCTTCCAAATATGTCTTTTTCTCTTGATGTGGAGCCGCTTACTGATGGTGATTTTGAAACCCAAGGGGATAGGATGGTCGTGGACCATGCTAATTTTGGTTGTTACTCCACGAGAAGTTGGGATGGTTCCTATTCCCCGGATTGTAGGCATTTTGATATATATTCTGCAGAATCCTATTATAGCTGCCCACAAAATGTACCGCTGCTAGGTTAATGGCACACTGTTCTATAGGATGTTCCCCCCCACACAACTCGTAAACATACGCAACCTGCTGTGTTTGTGATCCTGTCAGAGCATCCATTTTCTTTGACAAAGCTAAAATTTGTGCCGCTAACACTGTTACCCCGTCTACCTCTAATACCCCAGCTGTATGACCCTAACTTTTTATAAATAAAATTGATTTTTCTCTATTCATTATTTTAAAATAGTAAGGGGTGGATTTGATTAATGTGGTTAGTTATGGGTAAAATGCGCAAATATTTTAACTAAACAAGTGGTTATAAAATATTCATTATTGTCGGGGAATATTCGTTTGGTCGTGGAATATTTTTGCTGTCAGGAAATATTCGTACGATGGCGCAACCATTGTGGGCCCCATAACGAAAAACTGTCGGATGAAACAAATTACAAGTTTGAGTTTTTTATAAATAACGACGTAGTTGTTACCGTTAACACTGTTGGAATACATGGTGGTTAAAGTATAGTAATACGCGTGGTTGCACAGTAGCACATGGTATTGCACAGTCTTTTTGGATTATTGATTCTTACGTAAGAAGGCACAACTCAATAATTGTTATAGTAATTATTGTTCAATATTTTATTTTAATGATTCAATAAATGCTACGTTGATATTTTATATTATTGTTGTTTTAATAATTGTCAGTGCACAGTAATTTCTATTATCAGATCAATAATTCATATTATTTGAATAATATTATTAGATAGCATTATTAGCAATGTCTAAGAAAGTTCTGTCTAGAAAAGGGGTTTGGTCACCTAATTGCTCGCCAGTAAGGAGAAATCCTTATCAGAAAGCCCCCTCTTTCTTGGGAATGACTTGGTTGTCATTATTGTGATTTTTTAATATTATTTGTGAATAATTAATTATTGATTTATATGATAAGAAAATATTTATTTTATGTAGATATAAATAAAGGAACTAATGTTGAAGTGTTTTATCAGTATTTTATCGAAATGGAGGTATTAAAAATCATCCGTTCGGTCATTTTCAGTTTGGAATTTGAAAAAACTTTCTTCTACAAAGTTGTAGAGAATTAAATTTCCTATGGAATAAGCATAAAATTCGTATTTTCTGATAAAAGGTGTAAGACCCCAACTTTTATGATTAAAAATAAATTTTCTATAAATATCTGATGAGTGGGTTTTAACCCATAAATTATGTTTAAATAGCTTGTTATCTTGTTAGTTTTTGGGTACTTTCATGTTATTTTTGACAGGGTTTGCGTTTGTTGTAGGTAATTCTGACTCATGTGGCAATTTGGGGTATTTGAGGACATTTTGGAGCAACATGTGAAGCTGCTGACTATCTAGCGTGGAGCGCGCTGCGTCAATAGGCTGGTAAGCGCGGAACGCGCTGGGGGCGTCATGAAAGTTGCTGGCAGGATAGCGCGGAGCGCGCTGCGAAAGCATTGAAGCTGGCGCAGACCGCGCTGATGCGCGAACTGAAGGAAGTTAAGTCGTTGTAAGCTGGAGGAGTCTCTCTTGTGCAGAACTTCGAGATGGATTAGGAGTCATGGCATAAGGAGGAGATAAAGGTTGATAAGAACAAATGGGGGGGAGAGATTTTTGAATAGCGATTTCAAAGGATTGAAGAGCGAACGTTGGAGGAGTAATTTTCAGAGAATATCACGACGGCTGCGATTCAGGGCTACGTGAAGGGGTTTCCTTTATTCTTCTTCTTCTTAGTCTTATTTGTAATTTGGATGATGTTTTCAACAAATTATTCAGTTTTTAATTCATTCGTTATGAACTAATTCACTTATTAGACTTTTGATGGATCTTTGGGTGAAATGATGATTGAATAACTTTGATTTCCAATTCAATAAGATATTTTCAGTTTATCGATGTTAATTTGAGCGTAAATTTATGAATTGCCTGATCAATAGTTCGTTGTGGATTTGAAAGGAATCGAGAGAGGAGATTCAAAACTAGACCTAGTTAATATAGCATGTGTCATGAATTTTGTCGATAGCAGATTTGTGATTATTGTTAAGGTAGAGATACGTTTGACATCGCATGTAATCGTATAGAGAACTTAAACTTCAACCTTCTTTGATTGCAGTTCACATAGAGATATAGTGAGTTGGTTAATTTAGGTGTTTAACGGATTTCTATCTTAATTGTGGATTGATGTTAATATGGTATTAGTGCATCGAGAGGTGGCTCTTACTACGTTCGTGTTCTTGATTAATAAACTGGGATATTAAATTGAGTTGGAATAAAGGTTTGAAAATCAGAGTAAAACTCAGGGTGAAATCATAAGTCTAATTCTCCATTAATTGTTTGAAATTCCGAATTTTGTTATTGGAGATTGTTTTGTGATAATTTAATTATTTATTAATTTAGTCTTTTATTTATTTTAAAACCATTGAATTGATTAGTTTAATAAAATTAGGGTTAATACAAAATTGATAATTATGAAGTTAAGATTATTGATATTTTGTCCTCGTGGGAACGATACTCTACTCATCACTTTATTACTTGTTGACCACGTACACTTGCGTGTTTTGCGCGTATTGATTTTACCCAACAAGTTTTTGGTGCCGTTGCCGGGGATAATTTAGCCGAGATTTTAATATTTGTTTTTACAATATCAGTTTAATTAGTCCAGTTTTACTTAAATATTTTTATTTTGTTTTCTCTATTTCAGGTTTTCGACATTGGTTTATGCAAACACGATCTAAACATCCAGACTTGCTTCCTTATTAGGATGACATTGACAGACGATTTCAAAAGTTGAGTAAGTGGATTGAGGAAACGAGGAACGAATTCGAAAATTCTGATAAGGAAGGAACAATGGCTGCCGAAGACCAGAAAGCGTTGAGGGATTTTGCCACACCTAGGGTGACTAATCTGCAGTCGAGCATTTCTAGGCCTGCAATTGCTGCTAACACTTTTGAAATAAAGCCTGGGACCATTCAGATGATGCAGAACTCATGTCAGTTTGGGGGAATGGCAAATGATGATCCGAATGAGCATTTAATCAATTTTTTGGAAATGTGCGACACGTTCAAGTACAATGGGGTGTCGGATGAGGCAGTAAGACTTCGCTTATTCCCATTCACTTTACGGGACAAGGCGAAGAGTTGGTTACATTCTTTACCGCCGGGTTCGATCACTACGTGGGAGGATTTGGCTCAAAAATTTCTTGCCAAATTTTTTCCACCGGCAAAGACGGCAAAAATGAGGAATGACATCACAATGTTTGAGCAGCAGAATGAGGAGTCACTATATGAGGCATGTGAGAGATACAAGGAGTTACTCAGAAAGTGCCCACATCATGGATTGCCAAAGTGGTTACAAATGAACACCTTCTATAACGGGCTACATGGAAATGTCAGAACCAGTATTGATGCAGCATCGGGCTGTGCATTCATGGCTAAGAGTTACGAGGACACATACAAGTTGATAGAAACAATGGCGACAAATAACTACAAGTGGCCCACAGCAAGAATGACACAGGCAAAGGCGGCTGGGATCTTGGAATTAGATGGAGTAACAGCTATACAAGAACAGTTTTCTGCACTATCCGTGAAGTTTGATACGATGAATGAGAGGGTAAATACGATGGCATGGGATCAAGTTCAACAAGTTCCGCAGGTTATGGCAGTATGTGAATTATGTGCGGGTGATCATCTGACAGAGCAGTGTGCAATAAATCCAGCATCCGTTCAGTTCATAGGCAACTACAATAGAATTCCGCAAAATACCTACCAAAACACCTATAACCAGGGGAATAGAAACCAACCAAACTTTTTCATGGAGCAATAATCAACAAACTCAAGCTCCACGACCATCATATCCCCCTGGTTTTCAGAATCACCAACAACCGGTTCAACATCAGGAAAGGAAATCCGATGGGAAGGAAACATGGGCAAGGTACATGACTAGCAATGATTTGGCTATGAAGAATCAAGCTATTGCTATCAAAAATATAGAGAATCAGATAGATCAAATTGCGTTGGCATTGAATAATCGACCACAAGGAACATTACCTAGCGACACCGAAAGAAATCCTAAGGGTAATCAAGAGCAATGTAAAGCAGTTATGTTGAGAAGTGGAAAACATCTCGGTGGGAATAGTGCAGAAAATTCAGCAACACCGGAAGAAAAAATTGATGACAGTAACACAGTGGAGGGTAACAAAAGTAAGGAAATAAAGTTAAACAGCGAGCCGATTGTTTATCCTCCACCTCCATTTCAGCAGAGGGTCCAAAAATAGAAATCAGATAAGCAGTTCGCAAGGTTTTTAGATGTGTTCAAGAAACTCCATATTAACATCCCATTCGCAAAGGCCCTAGAGCAAATGCCGAGTTATGCGAAGTTTATGAAGGGAATTCTGTCGAGGAAGAAGAAATGGGAAGACTTCGAAACAGTGGCACTAACAGAGGAATGTAATGCAATTTTACAAAAAAAGCTTCCACCAAAACTCAAAGACCCGGTGAGCTTTACTATCCCGTGCACAATCGGGAAGATGTCGTTTAACAAGTGCTTATGTGATTTGGGGGCGAGTATAAACCTGATGCCATTATCAGTATATTCAGAATTGGGTTTGCCAGCGCCAAAGCTGACGAATATTTCATTGTAATTGGCGGATTGGTCAGTCACATATCCGAGAGGCATTGTAGAGGACATTTTGGTAAAAGTGGATAAATTCATATTCCCTGCGAACTTTATCATACTGGATTTCGATGAAGATAAGAACATCCCGATCATCCTAGGGAGACCTTTCTTGGCTACGGGAAGGACACTCATAGACGTGCAAAAAGGAGAACTCACTATGAGAGTCCAAGACCAAGAGGTAAAATTCAATGTGTTCAAGGCCATGAAATATCCTACGGATGAGGAAGAGTGTAATTGAATGGATTTAATTGAGCAAATTACCAGCGAAGATATTAGCAATAGTTTGATCAATGATCCGTTAGAAACAACTTTATTGGGGGATGAGGAAAAAGACGACCCGGAATTTGTGGACTTATTACAGATGCTAGACTCGTTACCACGAGTTAGCCAATTCAGAGCACCAGTTGAACCTCTGCACACCGAGGAGACAGTTGCAAAAAAATTGAAACCATCATTGGAGGAGCCACCGGCATTGGAACTTAAGCCACTCCCTAAATACCTCAGGTATGCGTATTTAGGCGATTTAAATTCTTTACCTGTGATTATTTCTGCTGCGCTTAACGAATTGGAAGAAGAAAAGTTGCTGAGGGTGCTTAGGGATCACAAATCAGCGATTGGATGGACGATTGCGGATATAAAAGACATTAGCCCATCATTTTGCATGCACAAGATTCTGATAGAGGATGATGCAAGTCCATCGGTGGAGCATCAACGTCGACTTAATCCAATCATGAAGGAAGTGGTTAAGAAGGAAATTCTAAAATTATTAGATGTCGGTGTCATATATCCAATTTTCGACAGTAAATGGGTGAGTCTGATTCATTGTGTGCCTAAGAAAGGGGGAATGACAGTAATTCAGAATGAGGATAACGAGTTAATTCCAATAAGGACAGTGACAGGTTGGAGGGTGTGCATCGATTATAGGAAATTAAATAAGGCTACCCGAAAGGATCATTTCCCGCTACCTTTTATCGATCAAATGCTAGACAGGTTAGCGGGACATGAGTTTTACTGCTTATTGGATGGATATTCGGGATATAATCAGATTGCTATCGGTCCTGAGGATTAAGAAAAGACAACATTCACTTGCCCTTACGGCACCTTTGCATTTAGGAGAATATCATTCGGACTGTGCAATGCACCTGCAACTTTCCAGAGGTGTATGATGGCTATTTTTTTGGATATGGTGGAGAAGAACGTTGAAGTCTTCATGGACGATTTCTCGATTTATGGAGAAAATTTTGACCCTTGCCTAGAGAATTTGGTCATGGTATTGCAGCGGTGTAAGGAAACAAATCTCATACTAAATTGGGAAAAATGCCACTTCATGGTTGAAGAGGGCATAATTTTGGGACATAAGGTGTCGGCTCAAGGATTGGAGGTGGATAAGGCAAAGTTGGACACGATCGAGAAACTACCTCCATCAAGCTCAGTTAAGGGTATTCGTAGTTTTTTGGGGCATGCTAGGTTCTACCAGAGGTTCATAAAAGACTTCTCTAAGATTGCAAAACCTTTATGCAGTCTTTTAGAGAATGATGTTATTTTCAGCTTTCCTGCGGAATGCAAGTCCGCATTTGAACTAATGAAGAACAAATTAACTACAGCCCCCATAATAGTTGCACCGGACTAGAAAATGCCATTCGAACTTATGTGTGATGCAAGCGACTATGCGGTCGGGGTTGTTTTGGGCCAAAGACGAGATATGGTGTTTCACGCCATACACTATGCAAGCAAAACACTCACAGAGACTCAAATGAATTATACAACTACAGAAAAGGAACTGCTTGCAGTGGTATATGCGTTTGATAAATTTAGGGCATACTTGGTTGGCACTAAATGTAAGACCCCGAATTTTATGAAATAAGAGTATTCAATTTTCCTATTTAGTAAATGGTTAAATTGATAAAAAAAAAAGAGTTAAAGTTAAGTGTGATATATATAAAATTTTTAAAATACACAAGTGGTTATAAAATACTCATTTTTGTTGGGGAATATTCGTTTAGTCGTGAAATATTCTTTCTGTCGGGGAATATTCGTACGACGGCAGCCATTTGTGGGCCCCATAACAGAATAACTGTCGGATGAAAAAAATGATAAATTTGAGTTTTTATAAATAACAGCGTAGTTGTTACCGTTAACACTGTTAGAATACCCAGTGGTTAAAATACGGCAATATGTGTGGTTGCACAGTAGCACACGGTTTTGCACAGTATTTTTGAATTATTGATCCTTACGTAAGAAGGCACTACTCAATAATTGTTACAGTAATTTCTGTTCAATATTTTATTTTATTGAATCAATAATTGCTGCGTTGATATTTTATATTATTATTATTTCAATAATTGTCACTAAACAGTATCTCCATTATCAGATCAATAATTCATATTATTTGAATAATATTATTAGATAGCATTATTGGCAATGTCTAGAAGTTCTGTCAAGGAGAGGTTTGGTCACCTAATTACGTGCCAGTAAGGAGAAATCCTTATCGGAAAGCCTCCTCTTTCCTGGGAACTGCTTGGTTGTCATTATTGTAATTCTGTAATATTATTTGTGAATAATTAATTATTGATTTATATGATAAGAAAATATTTATTTGATGTGAATATAAATGATAGATTTATTTATGTGGTTATAAATGAAGGAATTAATGTTGAGGTATGTTATCAGTATTTTGTCAGATTAGAGGTTTTAAAATATCAAACTAGTGTTTTTGAGATATATTGCGTGAGTTATAATTTTTAATCCGACCGTTGGATCGTTGTAATTTTTGGATATGTTATTAATATATAAGTTGAGTATATGTCCACAAATTGTGAACCGTTAAAAATGAACGTATGATTTGTTATGAATTTTAAGAGGTGGCTGATTCAGAAATTAGGTTTATAAATGATTTTGGTGAAAATTTCTAGAAATGGGTGGACCCCACTTTTGGTTGTTGGGGAAGATGGCTGATTTTTGGTGGGTGGAATAGTAGCAGGTAAAGTCATCAGGTAGCAAGTCAAGTCTGCTTCGGCGTGCTAACATTTTCCTATAAATAGAGGGCTAAGTTAGAATTGAAAATCACACCAGAATTCATAAGTTTTCTCTCTTTTTCTCTCTAGATTATCGAGTGTATTTTGTGAGTATTTAGATACTTGGTGAGTTGCTATTCATCAGTGCAAGTTTCCTTCAGCGTCATATCTGATATCCAGTCAGAAGTGTTGCTCTTTTGAGGTAAGAGATTTTAAGGGTTGTTATGTTTTTCATATTTCGTAACTTTTCAGATCTGCAAAAATTCTAGAAAAATTTAAAATGATAATTTGATGAGTTTTGTTGATTGTGTCCAAAAATGGCAATTTTTGGACGTATAGATTAAGAGTTATGAATTTTATGAGAAAAAACTATTTTAAAAGTACACCCTTATAACTCCTTGTGGTTAACTCCAAAATGGGTGAAATTTTTATTGGGAGTACATGAATATCATAGACGTATACTCTGTAAATTTTAGAATTTTTGGACAAAAGTACAATTTATGATAAATGTCTAAATATTCGGCAGTTTTGGCCATATGAAAAATAGTAAATGAATTTTAAAAATTCCGGAAAAAATATAAGTTCAATATGGGACTATATTCTGCTAAAACCCATAAAAGAAATATTTTTAGGACTGATTTGGTATTTTTCATGAAAATAGACTAGTTATGAGTAAAGGAATTAAATATGTTATGCGAAGTAAGAAAATTGGAAAATAGAATTTTATGGCTTGAGAATCCTATATGAGGTATATGCAGATTTTTGATGAGGGTTTTGGTTATTGGTGATGAAATCCTATGAGTTTAGTATTTTAGGATGATTAAATGCATTATTTAGTAAAGTGTAAACAATTAAAATAAGTTGTTTATAAGTTTAAGAAATGTTTTTCAATATCATTATACCGAAATATTGATATGAATTTTATTGTGAAATTTTTACCTTTTTGTGTCGGGTTTACTATTCATGAGTTACTATTCACGAGTTACTATTTATAAAATTACTATTCATGGGTTACTATTCACGAGTTACTATTCATGACAAAATTGGTTTATTTTTCTAACCAAATTATAGTTGATTTATGAATATTACTCTTGAAATTAAATCTAGATGTTTTGATTATATTGATTTTACTATTATATATAACATTTTTATAACCCTAATGATGATATTTCTATTTGACTTGAGTGTAAAGATGGGTAGATTTTTGGTATGATCATGACTATGGGTTCCCTTTGGTCATAGTGCAGAGTTGAATTATTGACTGGTATGATCATGACCATTGAATTTATAATTGAATATCTTTAGCTTAAGTGCAAAGATGAAATGATCAACATGGTTATAATTATTGTTTATATAAATTCTGAAATGATTATATATTTCTTTGAGATATTAATATATTTGGCATGTAGTGCAAATATAAACGGTTGATGAATATATTTGGCCTGTAGTGTAAATATGAACTGTTGATGAATATATTTGGCTTGTAGTACAAATATGAACTGTTGAAGAATATCTTTGGCCTGTAGTACAAAGATGAATTGTTAATGAATATCTTTGGCCCGTAGTGCAAAGATGACCTGTTGTTGAATATCTTTGGCATGTAGTGCAAAGATGGTCTGTTGATGAATATCTTTGGCCGTAGTGTAAAGATGAAATTGTTAGTATGATTATAAACAGGAACTGTAATTTGGTATAACATGATCTTTGATGTTTCAGGTAAAGACATGTGATGAAAATTATCTTCGTCCTGGATGCGAAGAGGAATTTAGAATTATAATTATGATTATGAGTTATTCATATAATTGTGGAAAGGAACTGTTGATTAATGTTACAGGGATAAAACATTGTTGGTGAACTTTTAATGTGGAGAAGATAATAGACCTTATGGTCTATTTGACTCTTCTAATGGATTGCTCGTTCCGCTGCAACTATGATTGAAATTTTTTATCATCTATCATATGTTCTAAATCTCTGATTTATTACTGTTGAAGGCTATTGATAATTTATTTATCTTTAGTCATGATATTCTTTACTGAGCTAGTTGTGCTCACCCTTCTGTTTCAAAATTTCTTTCAGGTAATACGAGTGTAGCTGGGTCGAGCGGGGATAACAGGGGAATAGAACAATGGTCATCATTTAGTAGTTATATTTGATAAATCCAATAGGGTAAGGCGAATCCAACGTTGGAAGGGTGTTTTACCACTATCATACAAGATGTCTAAAGTCATATAATCTCGTGTCATTATAAGACAGAGTTGTGCACATCCACTTGCTGAGTATATTTACGAGCACTACCTATATAATCTTGGTGTTTGTTTGAAGTATAATTCACGATTAAAGACAGTAGATATAATGATATGTCAAGAGAAGACTCACAATTGGAAAGAATATGATAGTAATCTTCTTGTTTTTCTTTGGGGTCTATTAGGTCAATCAAGGATAATTCTGTGGACATATGATATCTATCATAACCTAGAAGCATGGCCTCCCATGTACGAAGGTTTCCTTGAGCACTTTCCAAATATTCTAATTTTTAAAATAATTTTTGACTATACCTTTATGTAGGTATCACTGTGAGGTGCTGTCCACTGATGGGACATTTGTCACATTACGGTTGGGACATGAGTCATAGTTGGTATATATTTGTATCCAAACTCACATCATATGTGTTGTTGTATTTTGCATGACAATTGTTAGAATAAAGTTGTAGTTGTTTTCTGTACCATGTATTTAGCGACTCAGAATAGGTTGGGTGAAATGGACCTATTTTGGGGTCGTCACATTTGGTATCAGAGCTTAGGGATATGATCTCTGACGGAGATCGGGAAATAGAACTAGGAGGGGAGAGATGAGTAAATCCTTCGCTAGTGTGTCCTACCTAAGCTTATTTGTTGGTCAGTCATAATATCGGGATATTATGTGATATGTTAATTTGTTCAATTAGCCCTTGTTTTGAAGATGTATTCTAGAATGATATCTGAAATACATGAGATGAGCAATGAAGAAATTATGATGACAGGAAAGATGGAATCTGAAATGAAAGCAAGGTATTCTTAACTCTTTGAATTATCAGGTACGTAAATTTCGAGGACGAAATTTTATAAGGAGGGGAGATTGTAAGACCCTGAATTTTATGAAATAAGAGTATTCAATTTTCCTATTTAGTAAATGGTTAAATTGATAAAAAAAAAGAGTTAAAGTTAAGGGTGATATATATAAAATTTTTAAAATATGCAAGTGGTTATAAAATACTCATTTCTGTTGGGAAATATTCGTTTAATCGTGGAATATTCTTTCTGTCGAGGAATATTCGTACGACGGCGCATCCATTTGTGGGCCCCATAACAGAATAATTGTCGGATGAAAAAAAATAATAAATTTGAGTTTTTATAAATAACAGCGTAGTTGTTACCGTTAACAATGTTGGAATACCCGATGGTTAAAATACAGTAATACGTATGGTTGCACAGTAGGACACGGTTTTGCACAGTATTTTTGAATTATTGATCCTTACGTAAGAAGGCACTACTCAATAATTGTTACAGTAATTTCTGTTTAATATTTTATTTTATTGAATCAATAATTGCTGCGTTGATATTTTATATTATTGTTATTTCAATAATTGTCACTGCACAATATCTCCATTATCAGATCAATAATTCATATTATTTGAATAATATTATTAGATAGCATTATTGGAAATGTCTAGAAAGTTCTGTCAAGGAGAGGTTTGGCCACCTAATTGCGCGCCAGCAAGGAGAAATTCTTATCGGAAAGCCCCTTCTTTCCTGGGAACTTCCTGGTCGTCATTATTGTGATTCTGTAATATTATTTGTGAATAATTAATTATTAATTTATATGATAAGAAAATATTTATTTGATGTGAATATAAATGATGGATTTATTTATGTGGTTATAAATGAAGGAATTAATGTTGAGGTGTTTTATCAGTATTTTGTCAGATTGGAGGTTTTAAAATATCAAACCAGTGTTTTTGAGATATATTGTGTGAGTTATAATTTTTAATCCGACCGTTGGATCGTTGTAATTTTTGGATATATTATTCATATATAAGTTGAGTATATGTCCACAAATTTTGAACCGTTAAAAATGAACGTATGATTTGTTATGAATTTTAAGAGGTGACTGATTGGGAAATTAGGTTTATAAATGATTTTGGTAAAAAATTCTAGAAATGGGTGGACCCCACTTTTGGTTGTTGGGGAAGATGGCTAATTTTTGGTGGGTAGAATAGTAGCAGGTAAAGTCATCAGGTAGCAAGTCAAGTCTGCTTCGTCGTGCTAACATTTTCTTATAAATAGAGGGCTAAGTTAGAATTAAAAATCACACCAGAATTCATAAGTTTTCTCTCTTTTTCTCTCTAGATTATCGAGTGTATTTTGTAAGTATTTAGATACTTGGTGAGTTACTATTCATCAGTGCAAGTTTTCTTCAGCGTCATATCCGATATCCAGTCAGAAGTGCTGCTCTTTTGAGGTAAGAGATTTTAAGGGTTGTTATATTTTTCATATTTCGTAACTTTTCAGATCTGCAAAAATTCTGGAAAAATTAGAAATGATAATTTGATGAGTTTTGTTGATTGTGTCCAAAAATGACAATTTTTGGATGTACAAATTAAGAGTTATGAATTTTATGAGAAAAGACTATTTTAAAAGTAAACCCTTATAACTCCTTGTGGTTAACTCCAAAATGGGTGAAATTTTTATTGAGAGTACATGAATATCATAGAAGTATACTCTGTAAATTTTAGAATTTTTGGACAAAAGTACAATTTATGATAAATGTCCAAATATTCGGCAGTTTTGGCCATATGAAAAATAGTAAATGAATTTTAAAAATTCCGAAAAAAATATATGTTCAATATGGGACTATATTCTGCTAAATCCGAGAAAAGAAATATTTTTGGGACTGATTTGGTATTTTTAATGAAAATAGACTAGTTATGAGTAAAGAAATTAAATATGTTATGCGAAGTAAGAAATTTAGAAAATAGGATTTTATGGCTTGAGAATCCTATATGAGGTATATGCAGATTTTTGATAAGGGTTTTGGTTATTGGTGATGAAATTCTATGAGTTTAGCATTTTAGGATGATTAAATACATTATTTAGTAAAGTGTAAACAATTAAAATAAATTGTTTATAAGTTTAAGAAATGTTATTTCAATATCATTATACCGAAATATTGATATGAATTTTATTGTGGAATTTCTACATTTTTGTGTCGAATTTACTATTTATGAGTTACTATTTACGAAGTTACTATTTATGGGTTACTATTCACGAGTTACTATTCATGACAAAATTGGTTTCTTTTTCTAACCAAATTATAGTTGATTTATGAATATTACTCTTGAAATTAAATCTAGATGTTTTGATTATATTGATTTTACTATTATATATAACATTTTTATAACCCTAGTGATGATATTTCTATTTGACTTGAGTGTAAGGATGGGTATATTTTTGGTATGATCATGACTATGGGTTCCCTTTGGCCATAGTGCAAAGTTGAATTGTTGACTAGTATGATCATGACCATTGAATTTATAATTGAATATCTTTAGCTTAAGTGCAAAGGTGAAATGATCAACATGGTTATAATTATTGTTTATATAAATTCTGAAATGATTATATATTTATTTGAGATATTAATATATTTGGCCTATAGTGCAAATATAAACTGTTGATGAATATATTTGGCCTGTAGTGCAAATATGAACTGTTGATGAATATATTTGGCCTGTAGTGTAAATATGAACTGTTGAAGAATATCTTTGGCCTGTAGTGCAAAGATGAATTGTTAATGAATATCTTTGGCCCGTAGTGCAATGATGACCTGTTGTTGAATATCTTTGGCATGTAGTGCAAAGATGGTCTGCTGATGAATATCTTTGGCCGTAGTGCAAAGATGAAATGGTTAGTATGATTATAAATAGGAACTGTGATTTGGTATAACCATGATCTTTGATGTTTCAGGTAAAGACATGTGATAAAAATTATCTTCGTCCTGGATGCGAAGAGGAATTTAGAATTATAATTATGATTATGAGTTATTCATATAATTGTGGAAAGGAACTGTTGATTAATGTTACAGGGATAAAATATTGTTGGTGGACTTTTATTGTGGAGAAGATAATAGACCTTATGGTCTATTTGACTCTTCTAATGGATTGCTCGTTCCGCTGTAACTATGGTTGAAAATTTTTATCATCTACCATATGTTCTAAATCTCTGATTTATTACTGTTGAAGGCTATTGATAATTTATTTATCTTTAGTCATGATATTTTTTACTGAGCTAGTTGTACTCACCCTTCTGTTTCAAAATTTCTTTCAGGTAATACGAGTGTAGCTGGGTCGAGCGGGGGTAACAGGGGAATAGAACAGTGGTCATCATTTAGTAGTTATATTTGATAAATCCAATAGGGTGAGGCGAACCCAACGTTGGAAGGGTGTTTTGCCACTATCATACAAGATGTCTAAAGTCATACAACCTCGTGTCATTATAAGATAGGGTTGTGCACATCCACTTGCTGAGTATATTTACGAGCACTACCTATATAATCTTGGTGTTTGTTTGAAGTATAATTCACGATTAAAGACAGTAGAGATAATGATATGTTAAGAGAAGACTCACCATTGGAAAGAATATGATAGTAATCTTCTTGTTTTTCTTTGGGGTCTATTAGGTCAACCAAGGATAATTCTGTGGACATATGATATCTATCATAACCTAGAAGCATGGCCTCCCATGTACGAAGGTTTCCTTGAGCACTTTCCAAAGATTCTAATTTTTAAAACAGTTTTTGACTATACCTTTATGTAGGTATCACTGTGAGGTGTTGTCCACTGATGGGACATTTGTCACATTACGGTTGGGAGATGAGTCACAGTTGGTATATATTTGTATCTAAACTCATAGCATATGTGTTGTTGTATTTTGCACGACAATTGTTGGAATAAAGTTGTAGTTGTTTTCTGTACCATGCATTTGGCGACTCAGAATAGGTTGGGTGAAATGGACCTATTTTGGGGTCGTCACACTAAAGTGATAGTTTATACAGACCATTCGGCTATTCGGTACCTCATTGCAAAGAAAGATGCTAAACCACGCCTCATTCGGTGGATTCTCTTTCTGCAAGAGTTTGATCTAGAAATAAACGATAGGAAGGGAACGGAGAATCAAGTAGCTGATCATTTGTCTAGGCTGGACAACCCGACTACACAAGAAGTGGACAAGGGCATCATAAACGAGTCATTCCCGGACGAGCAATTGATTGGGGTAAATGCAGAATTTCCATGGTACGCGGATTTCGCGAACTACTTAGTAAGCAACATGCTCCCCCCATATCTTACAAGATAACAAAAGAAGAAGTTTCTGCATGACGTCAAGTGGTGCATGTGGGATGAACCGTACTTATTCAAACAATGTGCCAATAAGATGATTCGACGATGCATCCCATATAGTGAAGTCCACAACATATTACAAGAATGCCACTCATCGGCATACGGTGGACATTACGGGAGCGAGCGCACCGCGGTGAAAGTTCTTCAATCCGGGTTTTATTGGCCTACGATGTTCAAAGACACCCACCAATTTGTGAAAACATGTGATAGATGCCAAAGGGTGGGAAACATATCGAAACAGAATGAGATGCCCCTACAAATAATTCTTGAAGTGGAAATCTTTGATATATGGGGCATCGATTTCATGGGACCTTTCCCTTCGTCTTTGAACAGTCAGTATATTTTACTTGCAGTGGATTACGTCTCGAAATGGATTGAAGCTGCAGCATTACCATCAAACGATGCCAAGGTAGTCCTCAAATTCTTTCAGAAAAACATTTTCACGAGGTTTGGCACGCCAAGAGCAATAATTAGTGATGAAGGTAGTCACTTCTGCAATAAGTCGTTTACAGCTCTTCTAGCTAAGTATGGGGTAAACCACAAGGTGGCCACAACATATCACCCGCAAACTAATGGGCATGCTGAGGTTTCAAACAGAGAAGTTAAGAAAATTTTGGAGAAAGTCGTAAATCCGAGTCAAAAAGATTGGTCACTTCGGTTGGACGACGCATTATGGGCATACCGAACTGCATACAAAACATCAATCGGGATGTCACCTTATCAACTCTTGTACGGAAAAGCATGTCATTTATCGATGGACCTACAACACAAGGCCTATTGGGCAATACAGAAATTGAATTTTGATCAAGCCGTGGTAGGAGAAAAGAGGCTACTTCAACTAAATGAGCTTGACGAATTCCGACTCCAAGCTTACGAGAATGCCAAGCTATACAAAGAAAAGGTTAAAAGATGGCATGACCAGAAAATTGTACAACGAACATTCGAACCGGGCCAATCAGTCCTCTTGTTTAACTCACGGCTGCAATTGTTCCCCGGAAAGCTTAAGTCGAGATGGTCGGGACCATTTACTATAAAACATGTATTTCCTCATAGCGTCGTTGAACTCTACAGTCGTAATCCATTAGAAACGTTCAAAGTCAATGGTCAACGGATAAAGCATTACTGGGGTGGCGAGTCGAATTGGGACGCCGACAACATTTCCCTCGCCGATACACAGTAAAACAGGGAGTAGTCGGGCTAGCGACATTAAACCAAGCGCTACTTGGGAGGCAACCCAAGCTCTAAACTCTATTTCTTACTTTCATTTAAATTTTAGTTTTTAGTTTAGTCACTAGAATATTATACTTAGAGAGTAACAAAATCTTTGGAATAATTGCAGAAATCCCGAGCAGGAGCAGTAGCACGGAGAACACAATGTCAAGAAGTTGTTGTGCAACTAGCGCGAAGCACGCCATTGAATTGCTAAGGACAGAGTGGACCGCGCTACAAAGTCAGAAATTTTTCCCCTCATCAGGCGCACTCAGCGCTACTAAAGTAGTCAAGGCGCGTAACGCGCTGCAACAGGCGCGGACCGCGCTGCTCAGAAATCTGCACAAAAGAGACGTGTTTAAGTTGAACAATCCCACCTTTCCACCTCTCCATAACTATGATACCACTTCTCCACTTCTCCTAATTCTATTGCACTTCCTATTCCCCATAACTTAACATTAATTCATCTTTACTCTCCTTCTCCTTTCCAAATTCCAAACCCACTAACCTTTTCAAGCTCCAACTCCCACCCACGTCAGTCTCCTATTGTCTATATGAAGCCCCTCCATTCTAGACATAATGGTACCACAAAGTTCAAAAATCACAACCCAGTCCTAAATCTAACACAACCCTTGCATAATTTGATACAAATTGGGAGTTCTCTTCAGAGAGGTAAACCCAACTTATTAAAGGAGAAGGTGCTGGGATTTGAACTATTTGGGTAGCAAAGCATCATCAACTAATCATGTTTGGGGGAGTCACACATTCCGCCCACCACCTGTTTGATAAAAGTCTAGAACCACCTGCTTGTGACCAATCACACCGAAAACAACATGTCTTCCCACAAACGCCAATGAGCATCATCCTCCACAACTCGGCCTGCATATGACCATACAAAATTTGTTAGCGAGAGGGCCGCAGAGAGATTCAGTACATCCATTGCCAAGAAAAATTTAGTGTTAGAACGAGGATTGAAGCCAAATGCGAATTTGGATGGTGATATGGCGTTGCAAATTTTAGAACGCAACTGGTTTCAGCTAGTAGAACAACCACTTCCGGTGGCAATCAACATAGTTAAGGAATTTTATGCAAATGCAATGGAGCATGTCAATCATGTTACCATGGTTCGCGGCAAACCGGTGGCATTTCATGCCGACGCGATCAATGCTTATTTTGGGTTGGAGACACCAACCGATGACCGGTATGAAGATGCATTGCCGGAGCTGGACGAGTTGATTGCCAAATTATGCAAGCTAGGGACTTAATGGGTAACCCAAGCCGGAACGAATGAAAAGCTAAGTTTTCCCCAATCAGCACTTAGTCGATATGGTAAAGCATGGCATGTATTTATATGTGCTCGTTTAATGCCCACGCACCACCAAAATGATGTGACAAAGGCACGGGCTAAACTGTTGTATGGGATTGTGCACCACCACTATAATTTGGATAATTCCATTGCGTTTTACGATGTTGATGTGGGGGATTGTATTCAAGAATCTATTGACCGGGCATTACGTGGGAGTACTACAGGTGGGTTACTTCACGGGTTTCTAATTACCAACTTGTGCCGAAAAGCCGGGGTGCAGTGGCAACCTAATGAGCCAACTCAACAACCAACGTCCATAATTGATCATACAACTATTGAGAGGTACAAAGCGTGGGATGGAGCACAATCACACCCGCGTGGTGAAGGTTACATCATGATCCGCCAACCATCATCCTCGGCTAATGAGGAACCTGTTAGTGTGGAACCTGTTCGTGAGGAACAACCGCGAGCTCCAAGGAATCAATTTTTGTGGTTGGCCGAACGTCAAGATTTAATGCACCAGTACAATGCAAATGCATTCCATACGCTTGCTGAGGCGTTTGCTCGTTGTAATCCCAATGCTCAACCGGTGGTTATGCCGATACCTCCTATCCTTCCACCTTACCTTCCTTCGGAGGAGGAGCAGTAACGCGTTTCAGGGAAGTCCTGATTGTATTTCCTTTTGGTGCATATTTTACGTAATGAGGGCATTCCTTGATATACTTTTGGGGGATTGGGTATTTAGAGTTTACATTATTTTATTATTTAGGTTGCATGATAGTACGTAGGGAAAATTATAAAAATTAGGTTGCATGATAGTACGTAAAAAAATTGTAAAAAAAACTATTTCTTTTGCATATAGTTGCATGAATCCAGTTATTAGATCGTATTTGTGATTTTCCTTGCCCAATGATGAAATTGAAATTATGTAGACGAGTCTATCACTAAGTATAAGAATCTTGATGCAATTTCTATTATGATGTGAGTCTTGTTTTGATTGAAGTTAGTATAATACGGATAACACGTAACAACATTTGTGTTAATGGATTAGTTCAACTTGTTACATAAAGATTTTCTAAAGGATAGTGCTAGTATAAGTGAGAAAATGAGCAAGATAGGTATGAACCTAAGCTTGGGGGAAGATTTGGGTATATAAGCTCTATTAAAAAAAATATTAATTTTTGCGGTGGATTGAGAAGAAATACTCTCCATAAACGCAAGCATGAGATGGAGCGTAAAATGTACTCACCAACCATCTCTTTGTTAAAAAAAAGAACAAAAAAGAGAGAAAGTGAGTATGAATACCCTTCTCTGAACCTGAATTTGGTTATTTAGCTAATGCTAGAATTTGCTTATCTTTAAATTCTTGAGTTTTTACTCTGTGATTCCTGACAAGAAATTGGTTATGTAACAATGTTGATTCATTATCGGTTAGCATGGGTGTTGTGCACACACACACTGTACTAGTCATAACAGGATGAGATTATGGATTGATAGTGATTGCAGATTGAATTTTATACGAAGGGTGTTTGTTTACTAATTTTTCTGAGGCTGTATGAGTAAATCATATGTATTGTTTTAATTCTGGATTCGTAGTTTAGATGTTAGATGCATTGCATTGAATTGCATTTTTGCTCGAGGACAAGCAGTGTTCAAGCTTGGAGCAATTTGATGAGTGGGTTTTAACCCATAAATTATGTTTAAATGGCTTGTTATCTTGTTAGTTTTTGGGTACTTTCATGTTATTTCTGACAGGGTTTGCGTTTGTTGTAGGTAATTCCGACTCATGTGGCAATTTGGGGTATTTGAGGACATTTTGGAGCAACATGTGAAGCTGCTGACTATCTAGCGAGGAGTGCGCTGCGTCAATAGGCTGGAAAGCGTGGAACGCGCTGGGGGCGTCATGAAAGTTGCTGGCAGGATAGCGCGGAGCGCGCTGCGAAAGCATTGAAGCTGGCGCGGACCGCGCTGGTGCACAAACTGAAGGAAGTCAGGTCGTTGTAAGCTGGAGGAGTCTCTCTTGGGCAGAACTTCGAGATGGATTAGGAGTCATGGCACAAGGAGGAGATAAAGGCTGATAAGAACAGATGGGGGGGAGAGATTTTTGAATAGCGATTTCAAAGGATTGAAGAGCGAACGTTGGAGGAGTAATTTTCAGAGAGTATCACGACGGTTGCGATTCAGGACTACGTGAAGGGGTTTCCTTTATTCTTCTTCTTCTTAGTCTTATTTGTAATTTGGATGATGTTTTCAACAAATTATTCAGTTTTTAATTCATTCGCTATGAACTAATTCACTTATTAGACTTGTGATGGATCTTTGGGCGAAACGATGATTGAATAACTTTGATTTCCAATTCAATAAGATATTTTCAGTTTATCTATGTTAATTTGAGCGTGAATTTATGAATTGCCTGATCAATAGTTCGTTGTGGATTTGAAAGGAATCGAGAGAGGAGATTCAGAACTAGACCTAGTTAATACAGCATGTGTCATGAATTTTGTCGATACAGATTTGTGATTATTGTTAAGGTAGAGATACGCTTGACATCGCATGTAATTGTATAGAGAACTTAAACTTCAACCTTCTTTGATTGCAGTTCACATAGAGATATAGTGAGTTGGTTAATTTAGGTGTTTAACGGATTTCTATCTTAATTGTGGATTGATGTTAATATGGTATTAGTGCATCGAGAGGTGGCTCTTACTACGTTCGTGTTCTTGATTAATAAACTGGGATATTAAATTGAGTTGGAATAAAGGTTTGAAAATCAGAGTGAAGCTCAGGGTGAAATCATAAGTCTAATTCTCCATTAATTGTTTGAAATTCCGGATTTTGTTATTGGTGATTGTTTTGTGATAATTTAATTATTTATTAATTTAGTCTTTTAATTATTTTAAAACCATTGAATTGATTAGTTTAATAAAATTAGGGTTAATACAAAATTGATAATTGTGAAGTTAAGATTATTGATATTTTGTCCTCGTGGGAACGATACTCTACTCATCACTTTATTACTTGTTGACCACGTACACTTGCGTGTTTTGTGCGTATTGATTTTACCCAACAATATCATTTTTGAATATTAAGGAATGAATTTGATATAATGTTATAGTTGTGCGTAATATTTATAAATTTTGTAAAAAACGCAAGTTGTTATATTATATTTGATTGGTCGGGGAATATTCATTTTAATAGGGAATATTCATACGACGGCACAATCATTGGTAGACCCCACAGCAGAATTATTGTCGGAGTTAGAAAACGACAGAAATATCTTTTTTATAAAAGTAACGACGGAAGTTTTACCGTTAACTGTTGAAATACCCGGTGATGAAAAGTACAGTAATACGCGTGGTTGCATAGTAGCACACGATATTGATTATTGATGCTTACGTGAGAAGTCACTCAGTTTTGTTCAATTATTGCTACAGTAATTGCTGCATAGTATCTCATATTATTGATTAAATTATTGTCACAGTATCATCTGCATAATATTTTATATTATTAAATTAATAATTGAGACGACAAAGTTATTCATATTATTATTTGTAATATTAACTGTGACGACCCCAAAATAGGTTCATTCCACCCAACCTATTCTGAGTCGCCAAATACATGGTACACAAAATAACTACAACTTTATTGCAATAATTGTCGTGTAAAATACAACAACACATATGATGTGAGTTTTGATACAAATATATACCAACTGTGACTCTCATCCCAACCTTGGATAGCACGTCACAATGGCACCTTACATAAAGGTATAGTCAAAAACTATTTTAGAAATTAGAATCTTTGGGAAGTGCTCAAGGAAACCTTCGTACATGGGAGGCCATACGTCTAAGTTATGATAGATATCATATGGCCACAGAATTATCCTTGGTTGACCCAATAGACCCCAAAGAAAAACGAGAAGATTACTATCATATTCTTCCCAATGGTGAGTCTTCTCTTGACATATCATTATCTCCACTGTCTCTAATTGAAAATTATACTTCAAACAAACACCAAGATTATATAGGTAGTGCTCGTAAATATACTCAGCAAGTGGATGAGCACATCCCTGTCTTATGATGACATGAGGTTGTATGTCATTAGATATCTTGTATGATAGTGGCAAAACACCCTTCCAACATTGGGTTCGCCTCACCCTATTGGATTCATCAAATATAACTACTAAATGATGTATACAACACCTTTCTATACTACTTAGGGAGAACCTCCATAGCTAGAGACCACCGTTCTATTTTCATGTTACCCTCGCTCGACCTAGCTACACTCTTATTACCTGAAAAGGAATTGTGAAGCAAAAGGGTGAGCACAACTAGCTCAGTAAAGAATATCATGACTAAAGATAAATAAATTATCAATAGCCTTCATCAGTAATAAATTAGAGATTTAGAACATATGGTAAATGATAAAATATTTCAATCATAGTTGCAGCGGAACGAGCAATCCATTAGAAGAGTCAAATAGACCATAAAGTCTATTATCTTCTCCACATTAAAAGTCCACCAACAATATTTTATCCCTGTAACATTAATCAACAGTTCCTTTCCCCAATTATATGAATAACTCATAATCATAATTGTAATTCTAAATTCCTCTTCGCATCCAGGACGAAGATAATTTTCCTCACATGTCTTTACCTGAAACATTAAAGATCATGGTTATACCAAATCACAGTTCCTGTTTATAATCATACTAACAATTTCATCTTTGCACTACTGCCATAGATATTCATCAACAGACCATCTTTGCACTACAGGCTAAAGATATTCAACAACATGTCATCTTTGCACTACGGGCCGAAGATATTCATCAATAATTCATCTTTGCACTACAGGCCAAAGATATTCCTCAACAGTTCATATTTGCACTACAGGCCAAATATATTCATATCTCAAAGAAATATATAATCATTTCAGAATTTATATAAACAATAATTATAAGCATGTTAATCAATTCATCTTTACACTTAAGCTAAAGATATTCAATTACAAATTCAATGGTCATGATCATACCAGTTAACAATTCATCTTTGCACTACATGCCAAAGATATTCCTCAGTCACGATCATATCAATAATTTACCCATCTTTACACTCAAGTGAAAGAGAAATTCAACATCAGGGTTATAAAAATATTATATATGATAATAAAAATAATATGATCAACAACTACATTTATTTTCAAGAGCAACAATCATAAATCAACGATAATTTAGTCAGAAAAAGAATTCAATTTTTGTCGTGAGTAGTACCCGTGAATAGTAACTCGTGAATAGTAACTCATGAATAGTAACTCGTGAATAGTAACTTATGAATAGTACTCCGTATTCGTACATAGTACCTATACGTATATAATGTCATATACGTAAATAGTGCCATATACATGAATAGTGCCGTATACGTGAACAGTAATCTCGACTCAAAAAGGTAGAAATTCCACAATAAAATTCATACCCATTATTTCAGTATAATGATATTGAAAGAATAACATCATTATGAAGAATATAGCATCCCTTAATATCCCTTACCTCAAAAGAGCAGCACTTCTGACTGGATATCGGATATGACGCTGAAGGAAACTTGCACTGATGAATAGAAATTCACCAAGTATCTAAATACTCACAAAATACACTTGATAATCTAGAGAGAAAAAGAGAGAAAACTTATGAATTCTGGTATGATTTTTAATTCTAACTTAGCCCTCTATTTATAGGAAAATGTTAGCACGCCAAAGCAGACTTGACCTGCTACCTGATGACTTTACCTGCTACTATTCTACCCACCAAAAATTAGCATCTTCCCCAACAACCAAAAGTGGGGCCCACCCATTTCTAAAATTTTTCACCAAAATCATTTATAAATCTAATTTCCGAATCAGTCACCTCTTAAAATTCATAACAAATCATTCGTTCATTTTTAACGGTTCATAATTTGTGAACATATACTCAACTTATATATGTATAACATATCCAAAAATCACAACGATCCAACGGTCAGATTAAAAATTATAACTCACATAATAAAGCTGTAAGAACACTGATTTGATCTTTTAATACCTCAAATCTGACAAAATACTGAAAAAATTCCTCAACATTAATTTCTTCATTTATAACCACATAAATAAATCCATCATTTATATCCACATCAAATAAATATTTCATTATCATATATATCAATAATTAATTATTCACAAATAATATTACAGAATCACAATTATGACAACCAGGCCGTTCCCAGGAAAGAGGGGGCTTTCCAATAAGGATTTCTCCTTACTGGCGCGCAATTAGGTGACCAAACCTCTCCTTAGACAGAACTTTCTAGACATTGCCAATAATGTTATCTAATAATATTATTCAAATAATATGAATTATTGATCTGATAATGGGAAATACTGTGCAGTAATAGTTATTGAAACAACAATAATATAAAATATCAACGCAGCAATTATTGAATCAATAAAATAAAATATTGAACAGTAACTACTATAACAATTATTGAGTAATGCCTTCTCACGTAAGAATCAATAATTCAAAAAAAAATACTGTGCAATACCGTATGCTACTGTGCAACCACGCGTATTACTGTATTTTAACCACCGGGTATTCCAACAGTGTTAACGGTAACAACTACGCCGTTATTTATAAAAACTCAAATTTGTCATTTTCTTCATCCGACAGTTATTCTGTTATGGGGCCCACAAGTGGCTGCGCCGTCGTACGAATATTTCCCGACAGCAATGAATATTTTATAACCACTTGCGTATTTTGAAAACAATTCCATATATCACCCTTAACTTTAACTTTTTATCAATTTAACCATTTACTGAATAGTAATTATAAGAAAAATTGAATACTTTTATTTCACAAAATTTAGGGTCTTACATTGACGATGTCTAGGAAGTTCTGTCGAGGAGAGGTTTGGTCACCTAATTGCACGCCACTAGGGAGAAATCCTTATCGAAAATTAAGCCCCCTCTTTCTTGGAAATGATCTGGTCATTAAATATTGTGAGTTATAATATTAATGATGAATAATTGTTGGAAGATTAAAAATGTGTTGATTAAAGATAAAATTATTTGTAGTAATATTTATTCAATCTTTGATATAAATAAGAAGTCTGTTATGAGACGTTTGTGGTAAGTTTGGTTTATTCTATGGGGCCCATATGTCATCATCTAAGAGTCACTTCCGTCAATAATAATTGCCTTTACCAGACGTCAAACCACTTATCGTTTCATATTACAGGCGTCGAACCACTTGCCGTTTCATATTACAGGCCTCGAACCACTTTTCGTTTTATATTACAGGCGTCGAACCACTTGTCGTTTCATATTACAGGAGTCGAACCACTTGTCGTTTCATATTACAGGCGTCGAACCACTTGTCGTTTCATATAACAGGTGTCGAACCACTTGTTGTTTCACATTACAGGCATCAAAGCACTTTTCTTTTCACATCACCAGTCGTCAAGCCACTTGTCTCTTCACATTACAAGGGCTAAGCTAGAAATCTTCTATAAATAGAAGCTTATTTCTTCTTTCATTCTCACCAATTCACTACGACTCACAAGAGAATTCTATAGAGAGAGAATCAGAGAAAAAGAAGAAGAGTATTCTGTTGCTATACTATTTCAGTATCCAATCTCCTACTAAGATAAGGGGTATTATTTCTTTCGTATTCGTAAGGGATATTATTTTTGTTCAATATTCGTATGAAATAATATTTTCTTCCATACTCTGTAGTATGTAAGTAATATTATTTTGTTTCAGATTCTGAATTCTACACTCATGCTGTTAAGTATTGCTTCTATACTCCTTGAAATTAGTAGAATATCCTTGAAATTTGCGCTTCATCTAGTATTGTTTCACAATGATATTTTTATGAACATTCTTGTTAAAGTTTAATCTTTTCATGCCGAAGTACTATTCAGGGGATACTATTCTCAAAGTACTATTCACGGGGTACTATTCACTCAGTTACTATTCACTTGGAGTACTATTCATGACAAAAATTAATTTCTTTTCGGTCAAAATCATTTCTGATACAATATTATTCTTGAATTTTACTCCACAAAGCAGTATCATGTTGATAATTTGGACTTTTTTGAATTCTGGATAAATTAAATTATAAATCTTTAAAAATTTATCATTTGCTTTCTTTTAATTGAATTCTTATATCATTGTCATCATCCTCATGCTTATATTATGGTGAAAGTCATCTGTGGCCCGTAGTGCATAGATGGACTTGGTATGATTATGACCAGGGATTATTCGGTATAATCATGACCGTAATGTTACAAATGATGTGTTAAGAGTCCTTATTGGCCCGTAGTGCATTGGTGGACAGTTGTTGGCATGATCATGATTATTGATGAAAACACAAATATCCTTGGCCCGTAGTGCATGGATAATTCGTGGTCGTGATACTAATGAATATCATTGACCGTAGTGCAGGAATGATTCGATGATGTGGATTATTTATTAAGTAGAGTCTCAGCGATAAAATTGATGATAAACTTTTTAAATCATAGAAGATAGTAGATACCATACTCTACTTGACTCTTCTAATGGATTGCTTGTTCCGCTACAGTTAAACTTGATGTTTATTATATTTTATCAGTTTAACACTGTTGAAGGCTAACAATAATTTATTCTGCATTATCTTAGTCGTAATATTTTTTATTGGGCTAGTTGAGCTCACCCTTTTCCTTTCATTGTTTTCTTCAGGAAATGAGAATATAGCTGGGACTAGTCGGGAAACGGAGTGACGGTCCAGATGTTTGCATTAGTAGTCCTCACTATTCTGTAAAATAGTGTGATAATAATTGTAATGATGACTTATTTTGAGTTTGAATACTGTCTAGAAGACAATATTTGTATTAAAACTCACACCTTATGTTTTGTCGTATTCTACACGACACTTAACAGTTGTATAAATTAAGTTTGTATTTGAATTATGTACCATGTATTTGGCGACTCAGAATAGGTGATGTATACCTATTTTTGGGGCGTCACAGTTGGTATCAAAGTTTAGGGATATGATCCCTGGCTGAAATATGAGACTAGAACTAGGAGGGGAGAGATGGGTAATTCCTTCGCTAGTATGACCTACCTATGTTTAATTGTTATTTAATTGGTCGGTCAGAATATAGGGATAATATGTTGCATGTCAATTAACCCTTGTTTTGTGGAAGTGTTTGAAAATGACATCCGAGAATGTTGAGATAAGTAATGGAGCACATGAGACCGTTGAGTCACCAACGATCAATACCCAGGATAATGTACATCAGGAAGGTAATAATCCTCAAGTGAACAACAACACTGACCAAATGGCGAACGACAGAATGTTTAGGAGTTTCTGTAATTTGTGCAACATCAGGCAAGAGAGACTCCTATTCAAAATGCATGTGGAAACACTGGCAACTCTCGGACGGTCAACGCTAAGCAGTTCAATGAGCTGGGACCACCGAAGTTTTTGGGAGAGCCAAAACCACTTAAGGCGGAGACGTGGATAAAGTAAATCACTAAGATATTTGATGTCTTGGGATGCTCTGAGGAGAAAAAGGTTCCCTTTGCCACCTTCATGTTGCGAGGAGAGGTAGATTACTGGTGGAAATCTGTAAAGCGTACTCAACCTGCCGCACTGAAGATGTCTTGGGAGAAGTTCCAAGAACTGTTCAATGACAAGTACTTTTCTGAAAGTATTCGTCACATGAAGGAGGTAGAGTTCATCAAGCTAGAGCAAGACAATATGACCGTGTCGTAGTACGAAGCTAAGTTTGCCGAGTTATCCCGGTTTGCGTCCCACTTAGTTGATAATGAGGAGAGAATGACGTGGATGTTTCTAAGAGGTTTAAAACTCGAGATACGTCAATACCTAATTTCTCACAAACTGTATTTGTATTCAGATGTTGTAAATAGGTCCCAGTTATTGGAATGTGATAATGAGTCAACCTAACCAAGAGATAGCAGCCAACAAAGCGATACTACTAGTGGAACCAGTCATTGAAACGGTGACAACAAACGTGGAGGAAGTCAATATGCCAGATATGGTAACCACTTCGGTGGTAATCATGGCCAAGACAATAAAAGTGGAAATTTCAAGAAGAGAAGATTCAATAATGATGGAAAGACGTCAGCACCAGCACCTGTTGTTAAAGAAAGAGAATGATCAACGATCGTATGCTACAAATGTTGTAAGACCCCAATTTTTATAAATAAAGACGAATTTTCTATAAATATCATTTTTGAATATTATGGAGTTAATTTGATATAATGCTATAATTGTGGGTAATATTTATAAATTTTGGAAAGTACGTAAGTTGTTATATAATATTCGATTGGTCGGGAAATATTCATTTTAACAGAAAATATTCGTACAACGACACAATCATTGGTGGACCCCACAACGGAATTATTGTCGGATTGAGAAAACGACAAAAATATTTTATTAAAAATAACGGCGGAAGTTTTACCATTGATACTGTTAAACTACTCGGTAGTAAAAGTATAGTAATACGTATGGTTGCATAGTAGCACACAGTATTGATTATTAATGCTTATGTGAGAAGTCACTCAGTTTGATTCAATTATTGTCAGTTAATAATATGAATTATTTAGCGATAATGACGTTTTGTTTTATTCGTATTATTAACGTAATAAAACAGAAACATCTTTTTATATAAAATAGAATACTTTATTAAAGTTATTCTATAAATAGAATATATTATATTTTATTTAAAAGATTTTTCTTTAAATATGGACCGTCAAATTAAAGTAATCAATCTGGACCGTTTATGGATTAGTTACTATGCATTCTATTTTTCTATAAATAGCAGCTCATTCCTTCATTATTTCTTACGAATTCACTGAACTCTAGAGAGAGAAACTATAGAGAGAGAGAAGAAAAGTATTCTGCCACTTAACTACTTTCTTATTTCAGCTCTTCTTTAAAACGGTAAGGGGTGTTATTCTTTCTTGTTCATGAAGAGAACTGTTGTTATTTCATTTTTTATTATTCTGTTGGAATAACCTGTATACGCAGTCTACCTTATACTTGGTGACATTCTTCTGTTATTCTGTTAGAACATCCTGTCTGTGTGTTTTACACCGGACCTGGTTCTGTTTTTATTATTATTTTGTTGGAACATCTTGTCTGTGTGTTTTACACCGGACCTGGTTCCGTCTTGTTATTATTCTGTTGGAACATCCTGTCTGTGTGTTTTACACCAGACCTGGTTCCGTCTTGTTATTATTCTGTTGGAACATCCTGTCTGGGTGTTTTACACCGGACCTGGTTCCATTATTTATTATTCTGTCGGAATATCCTGTCTGCACGTTTACGCCGGACCTGGTTCCATTATTTATTATTCTGTTGGAATAACCTGTCTGTGCTGTCTATCGCATGCCGGGTGATTTCTTTTGTTATTCCATTCTTTATTATACTCAGTTGGTTAAGTTTTAAATTCTATACTCCATGAAATTAGTGGAATATCCTTGATAATTACGGTTCATCCAGTATCTTTTCATGAAAATATTCTTCTAAGCATTCTTGAATTTTACTCTACAAAACAGTATCATGTTGACAATTTGGACGTTGTTAATTCTTGGATAAATTAATTCTTGAACTTGTTTTATTGAATTCTTATATCATTGTCATCATCCTCATGTTTATAAAATGTTGAAAGTCATCTGTGGCCTGTAGTGCATAGATGGATTTGGTATGATTATGAACAGTGATTATTCGGTATAATCATGACCGTAATATTACAAATGATGTGGTAAAAGTTCTCATTGGCCCGTAGTGCATTGATGGACAGTTGTTGGCATGATCATGACCATTAATGAATACACGAATATCCTTGGCCGTAGTGCAGGGGTGATTCGATGATGTGGATTATTTTATTAAGCTGAGTCTCAGCGATAACAGTGTTGAAAAACCTTTTAAATCATAGAAGATAGTAGATTTTATTTTCTACTTGACTCTTTTAATGGATTGCTTGTTCCGCTGTAGTTAAACTTGATGTTCGCTGTATTTTATCAGTTTAACACTGTTGAAGGCTAATGATAATTTATTCTGCATTATCTTAGTCATAATATTTCTTACTGGACTAGTTGAGCTCACCCTTTCTTTCACTGTTCTCTTCAGGACATGAGAATATAGCTGGGACGAGTCGGGGAACGGAGTGATGGACCAAATGATAGTATTAGTAGTCCTCACTATTCTATGTAATAGTGTGATAATAATTGTAATGAGGACTCCTTTTGAGTATGGATACTCTCTAGAAGATAATATTTGCATTCAAACTCAGAGTTTATATTTTGTCGTATTGTGCACGACAGTTGTATTAGTAAGTTATATTTGAATTCTGTACCATGTATCTGTCGACCCAAGATGGGTGATGTATACCTATTTTTGGGGGCGTCACAGTTGGTATCAAAGCTTAAGGATATGATCCCTGGCTAAGATGTGAGAATAGAACTAGGAGGGGAGAGACGGAGAATTCCTTCGCTAGTATGACCTACCTAAGTTTATTTGTATGGTATTTAATTCGTCGGTCATCATGTAAGGATAATATATGACATATCAATTAACTTTTATTTTGTGGCAGTATCTGAAAATGGCATCTGAGAATGTTGAGAATAGCAATGGAGCACAAGCGACTGTTGATTCACCACATATCAATAATCAGGATAATGTGCATCAGGAAGGTGACAATCTTCATGCAAAAAACAACACTGACCAGATGATGAATGATGGAATGTTCAGAAGCTTTATGCAGTTCATGCAACAGCAAGCGAGAGCGGCTCCTGTCCAAAATATAGGTAGAAACACTGAAAACTATCGGACGGTCACCGCTAAACAGTTCAAGGAGCTGGGACCACCGGATTTTAAGGGAGAGCCAAAACCACTTATAGCGGAAACATGAATAAAGCATATCACCAAGATATTTGATGTCTTGGGATGCTCCGAGGAGCAAAAGGTTCCCTTTGCCGCCTTTATGTTGCGAGGAGAGGCAGATTACTGGTGGGAATCGATTAAACGTACTCAACTTGCCGCACAGAAGATGTCTTGGGAGAAGTTCCAAGAGCTGTTCAATGACAAATACTTTCCCGAAAGTGTTCGTCACATGAAGGAGGTGGAGTTCATCAAATTGGAGCAGAATAATATGACCGTGTCGCAGTATGAGGCTAAATTTGCTGAGTTGTCCCGGTTTGCGTCCCACTTGGTGGATAATGAAGAGCGAATGACGCGAATGTTTTTACGAGGTTTGAAACCTGAGATACGTCAACATCTTATTTCTCATCAACTGTGTTTGTATTCAGATGTTGTGAATAGGGCTCAGTTAGTGGAGCGCGATAACGAGTCAACGCAACCAAAAGAGAGCAGTCGACAAAATGATAATACCAGTGAGAGCAGTCATCGAATCGGTGACAACAAGCGTGGAGGGAATTAACATGCCAGAAATGGTAACCACTTCGGTGGTAATCAGGGCCAAAACAATAAGAATGGTAATTTCAAGAAGAGAAGATTCAACAATGATGGAAAGACGTCAGCACCAGCACCCGTTGTTAAGGAAGGAGAACGACCACCTATCATATGTTTAAAATGCGGAGGGGAGGGGCACATCAGTCCAAACTGCGCGATGCCATCTAAAGCATGTTATAATTATGGAAGAGAATGTCATTTAGCTCGATTTTGTCATTTACCAAAAACAAGTTCAGCCAAGATGGAGACACCAAAGGCCGTCCCAGAAAAGTTAAAACCGGTAGTGCAAGGGAGAGCGTTTGTTGTGACCTCCCAGAAAGGAAGGAACCCGAATGAGGTCATCACGGGTAAGCTTATCATAAACTCTAACGAAGTCTATACTTTATTTGATACCGGTTCTACCCATTCTTTTATTTCTCCTACTTGCGCTCATCGATTAAATTTGACTTCGGAGAAATTAGACTTTGACTTATCTGTTGAAACTCTATTGGGGGAAACCTTCATTACATCCACGATTTATAAGTCTTGTTTGGTTCAAGTTGGTATCCACACATTACCTGTCGATCTTATTTCATTAAAAATACTTGCATTTGACGTGATTCTAGGGATTGATTGGTTAACTGCTCATCATGCAAAAATTGATTGTTTTCGTAAGGTTGTTGGCTTTCATATTCCTAATCGACCTATTATGTGAATTCAAGCAACCAAACCATTAAAATCAATCGCTGTCATCTCAAGCCATAAAGCTATTCGTTTATTAAAAAACGGATGTCAAGCTTTCTTAGCTCATGTCACGGATCTAAACAAAAATACGTCAGTTTTGAATGATATTTCTATTGTTAATAAATTCCCTGACGTATTCCCTGAAGAACTTTCTGGCCTACCCCCAGAGCGTGAAATTGAATTTTGTATCGACCTTGAACCCGGTACAAAACCCATTTCCAAAGCCCCATATCGAATGGCTCCTATTGAACTTCAGGAGTTAAAGATCCAACTGCAGAAATTGTTAGACATTGGCTTTATTCGTCCTAGTACTTCTCCTTGGGGTGCTCCTGTGCTATTCGTGAAGAAGAAAGATGAAAGTATGCGACTTTGTATTGATTATCGGGAGTTGAATCATGTCACCATCAAAAACAGGTATCCATTGCCACGTATTGATGACCTGTTTGACCAGTTGCAAGGAGCACAATTCTTTTCAAAGATCGATCTTCGTTCTGGATATCATCAGCTGAAGGTTAGAACTGAGGATATTCCAAAGACGACTTTTAGAACTCGGTACGAGCATTATAAATTCCTAGTTATGTCCTTTGGATTGACTAATGCTCCTGCTGCCTTCATGGATATAATGAACCGAATATTCAAGGAATATTTGGATCACTTTGTGGTCGTCTTTATTGATGACATCCTTATTTATTCCAAAAGTCGTGAAGATCATGAGAAACACTTGAGGCTGGTACTCCAAAAGCTTCGTGAATACAAGCTTTATGCCAAGTTGAAGAAATGCGAGTTCTGGCTGGAGGAGGTAGCATTCCTTGGGCACGTAGTATCAAGTCGTGAAATATCGGTTGACCCGGCAAAGATTGAAGCTATTCAAAGTTGGGAGCAACCTAAATCAGTGACCGAAGTACGTAGCTTTCTTGGTTTAGCTGGTTATTATCGGAGATTCGTGGAAGGATTTTCTCGAATCGCTACTCCATTAACTCAGCTGACTCGAAAAGATACAAAGTTCGGTTGGAGCGAAGAATGTGAGAAGAGTTTTCAAGAACTCAAGAGGAGACTCATTTCAGCACTTGTTCTAACAATACCATCTGGCTCGGAGGGATTTGTCATCTACAGTGATGCTTCGAGCAAAGGGTTGGGATGCGTTCTCATGTAACATAGAAAAGTTATAGCCTATGCATCATGACAACTCAAGGAATATTAGAGGAATTATCCTACTCATGATCTAGAGTTGGCAGCTGTTGTCTTTGCACTTAAAATTTGGAGGCATTACTTGTATGGAGAGAAGGTGGAGATCTTTACGGATCATAAAAGCCTCAAATATTTCTTTACTCAAAAGGAACTCAACATACGACAACGACGTTGGCTTGAACCGTTGAAAGATTATGATCATACCATTCAATACCATCCTGGAAAAACGAACGTGGTAGCTGACGCATTGAGTAGAAGATCATATGCAAGTACGAGTGCAATATTGTCAACACAAAGGCCCATTTTGTGTGACTTGCAAAGGATGGAGATAGAGTTAAAGACTCCAGGGACCCATGTGATGATGGCAAATATACGAGTAGAACCAACTTTAATCGATAAAGTTAAAGCTGCTCAAGCTACAGACCTGGAGCTAATGCGTATGAGGAAGAAAGTGAAAGAAGGTGCTATGCCAGAAGCAAGAATCGATGAAGAAGGAATACTTCGAGTCAACTCCAGACTTTGTGTTCCTAACAACCCTGATTTAAAGTATGAAATAATTATGGAGGTGCACAACACATCGTTTACAATCCATCCTGGAAGTACCAAAATGTATCATGATCTTCGTCATACATTTTGGTGGAGAAATATGAAGAGAGAGATAGCGCTGTTTATCTCAAGGTGTCTAACTTGTCAACGAGTCAAAGCGGAGCATCAAGTACCAAAAGGTCCATTGCAACCACTTGAAATTCCAGAATGGAAGTGGGAGCACATTACCATGGATTTCGTTACCGGTCTTCCTAAGGTTTGTCGAGGTATAGATGTGATTTGGGTCATTGTTGATAGATTGACCAAGTCTGCTCATTTCTTACCGATACGAGAAACTTATACAGTTGAACATCTTGCTCGTATGCGAGATTGTAAGACTGCATGGTATGCCAGTATCCATAGTTTCTGATCGAGACCCAAGATTCACTTCACGATTTTGGGTTAGTTTACAAAAAGCTATGGGCACAGATTTACGATATAGTTCGGCATATCATCCTCAGACGGACGGACAATCAGAGAGGACTATTCAAACTCTAGAAGATTTATTAAGACTCTGTGTCCTTGACTTCAAGGGAAGTTGGGACAAGTTCTTACCATTGGTGGAGTTTTCATACAACAACAGTTATCAAGCAAGTATTGGCATGGCTCCATTCGAAGCATTGTATGGAAAAAAATGTCGTTCTCCAGTATGCTAGGATGAGGTGGGTGAAGCAACGTTGTTGGGACCGGAGTTGGTACGTATGACTACAGAAAAGAGTCAAACGATCCGACAACATATAAAAACCTCACAAGATCGACAAAAGAGTTATGCTGATCTTCATTAAAAGGACGTGGAATTTAATATAAGAGATCATGTGTTCTTACGTGTTGCTCCAGGGAAAGGAGTTACGAGATTTGGAAAGAGAGGAAAGCTCAATTCTCGATTCATCTGTCCATTTTTAATCCTCGATCGAGTAGGAACTGTGGCTTATAGACTCGCTTTATCGCTAAGTATGTCTCGTGTTCATAACGTTTTTCATATATCCATGTTACGTAAATATGTGGAAGACCCGAACCACATTATTGAGTTAGAACCGGACGAAATAGCAGAAGATTTGACGTATGAAGAAGTTCATGTTCAAATATTGGATAATATGGAACATATTCTACGCTCCAAGGTTATACCTCAAGTCAAAGTTTTGTGGAGAAACCACGATGTTGAGGAAATGACTTGGGAGTTAGAATCTAAAATGAAATCAAGGTATCCTTACCTCTTCGACATACCAGGTACGTACCCTAATTTCGAGGGTGAAATTTCATAAGAAGGGGATGTTGTAAGACCCCAACTTTTATAAATAAAGGCAAATTTTCTATAAATATCATTTTTGAATATTATGGAGTTAATTTGATATAAAGTTATAGTTGTGGGTAATATTTATAAATTTTGCAAAGTACGCAAGTTGTTATATAATATTCGATTGGTCGGGGAATATTCGTTTTAACAGGGAATATTCGTACAACGGCACAATCATTGGTGGACCCCACAACGGAATTATTGTCGGATTGAGAAAACGACAAAAATATTTTATTAAAAATAACGGCGGAAGTTTTACCATTGATACTGTTGAACTACTCGGTAGTAAAAGTACAATAATACGTATGGTTGCATAGTATTACACGGTTTTGATTATTAATGCTTATTGTGAGAAGTCACTCAGCTTGATTCAATTATTGTCAGTTAATAATATGAATTATTTAGCGATAATGACGTTTTGTTTTATTCGTATTATTAACGTAATAAAACAGAAACATCTTTTTATATAAAACAGAATACTTTATTAAAGTTATTCTATAAATAGAATATATTATATTTTATTTAAAAGATTTTTCTTTAAATATGGACCGTCAGATTAAAGTAATCAATCTGGACCGTTCATGGATTAGTTACTATGCATTCCATTATTCTATAAATAACAGTTCATTCCTTCATTATTTCTTACGAATTCACTGAACTCTAGAGAGAGAAACTATAGAGAGAGAGAAGAAAAGTATTCTGCTACTTAACTACTTCCTTATTTCAGCTATTCTTTAAAACGGTAAGGGGTGTTATTCTTCCTTATTCATGAAGAGAACTGTTGTTATTTCATTTTTTATTATTCTGTTGGAATAACCTGTATACGCGGTCTACCTTATACTTGGTGACATTCTTCTGTTATTCTGTTGGAACATCCTGTCTGTGTGTTTTACACCGGACCTGGTTCCGTTTTTATTATTATTCTGTTGGAACATCTTGTCTGTGTGTTTTACACCGGACCTGGTTCCGTCTTGTTATTATTCTGTTCGAACATCCTGTCTATGTGTTTTACACCGGACCTGGTTATGTCTTGTTATTATTCTGTTGGAACATCCTGTCTGGGTGTTTAACACCGGACCTAGTTCCATTATTTATTATTCTGTCGGAATATCCTATCTGTGCGTTTACGTCGGACCTGGTTCCATTATTTATTATTCTGTCGGAATATCTTGTCTGTGCGTTTACGCCGGACCTGGTTCTATTATTTATTATTCTGTTGGAATAACCTGTCTGTGCGGTCTATCACATGTTGGGTGATTTCTTTTGTTATTCCATTCTTTATTATACTCAGTTGGTTAAGTTTTAAATTCTATACTCCATGACATTAGTGGAATATCCTTGATAATTGCGGTTCATCTAGTATCTTTTCATGAAAATATTCTTCTAAGCATTCTTGAATTTTACTCCACAAAATAGTATCATGTTGACAATTTGGACGTTATTAATTCTTGAATAAATTAATTCTTGAACTTGTTTTATTGAATTCTTATATCATTGTCATCATCCTCATGTTTATAAAATGTTGAAAGTCATCTGTGGCCTGTAGTGCATAGATGGACTTGGTATGATTATGACAAGAGATTATTCGGTATAATCATGACCGTAATGTTACAAATATTGTGGTAAAAGTTCTCATTGGCCCGTAGTGCATTGATGGACAGTTGTTGGCATGATCATGACCATTAATGAATACACGAATATCCTTGGCCATAGTGCAGGGGTGATTCGATGATGTGGATTATTTTATTAAGCTGAGTCTCAGCGATAACAGTGTTGAAAAACCTTTTAAATCATAGAAGATAGTAGATTTTATTTTCTACTTGACTCTTTTAATGGATTGCTTGTTCCGCTGCAGTTAAACTTGATGTTCGTTATATTTTATCAGTTTAACACTGTTGAGGGCTAATGATAATTTATTCTGTATTATTTTAGTCATAATATTTCTTACTGGGCTAGTTGAGCTCACCCTTTCTTTCACTGTTCTCTTCAGGACATTAGAATATAGCTGGGACGAGTCAGGGAACGGAGTGATGGACCAGATGATAGTATTAGTAGTCCTCACTATTCTATGTAATAGTGTGATAATAATTGTAATGAGGACTCCTTTTGAGTATGGATACTCTCTAGAAGATAATATTTGTATTCAAACTCACAGTTTATATTTTGTCGTATCGTGCACGACAGTTGTATTAGTAAGTTGTATTTGAATTCTGTACCATGTATCTGGCGACCCAAGATGGGTGATGTATACCTATTTTTGGGGGCGTCACAAATGTGGAGGGGAGGGACACATCAGTCCAAACTGTACGCAGCAGTCCAAAACATGTTATAATTGCGGAAGAGAAGGTCACCTAGCCCGATTTTGTCGTATAGTAAAGTCAAGTCCAGCTGGGATGGACGCACCAAAGGCCGTCCCGGACAAGTCAAAACCGGTAGTTCAAGGGAGAATGTTTGTCGTGACCTCCCAAAAAGTGAGGAACCCGAATGAAGTTATCACGGGTAAGCTAATCATAAACTCTTGCGAAGTCTATACCTTATTTGATACCAGTTCTACCCATTCTTTTATTTCTCCTACTTGCGCTCAACGTTTAAATTTAACTCTGGAGAAATTAGACTTTGACTTATCTGTTGAAACTCTGTTGGGAGAAACTTTTATTACATCCACTGTTTATAAGTCTTGTTTGATTCAAGTCGGCACCCTCATATTACCCATTGATCTTATCTCTTTGAAAAAACTTTCATTTGATGTGATTTTAGGGATTGATTGGTTAACTACTCATCATGCTAAAATTGATTATTTTCGTAAGGTTGTTAGCTTTCATATTCCTAACCAACCTATTATGCGAATTCAAGCAACCAAAGCACTAAAGTCAATCACTGTCATATCAAGCCATAAAGCTATTCGTTTATTGAAAAACGGATGTCAAGCTTTTTTAGCCCATGTCACGAATTTAAACAAAAATACGTCAAATTTGAATGATATTTCTATTGTTAATAAATTTCCTAACGTATTCCCTGAAAAACTTCCTGGCCTACCTCCAGAGCGTGAAATTAAATTTTGTATCGACCTTGAACCCGGTACAAAACCCATTTCTAAAGCCCCATATCGAATGTCTCCTATTGAACTTCAGGAGTTAAAAACCCAACTGCAGGAATTGTTAGACATCGGTTTCATTCGTCCTAGTATGTCTCCTTGGGGTGCTCATGTTCTATTCGTGAAGAAGAAAGATGGAAGTATACGACTTTGTATTAACTATCGGGAGTTGAATCATGTCACCATCAAAAATAGGTACCCATTGCCACGTATTGATGACCTGTTCGACCAGTTGCAAGGTGCCAAATTCTTTTCAAAGATCGATCTTCATTCCGGATATCATCAGTTAAAGATTACAACTGATGACATTCCAAAGACTGCTTTCAGAACTCGGTACGAGCATTTCGAATTCCTAGTCATGTATTTTGGATTGATTAATGCTCCTGCTATCTTCATGTATATGATGAACCGAGTATTCAAGGAATATTTGGATCACTTTGTAGTCGTCTTTATTGATGACATCCTCATATACTCTAAAACCCGTGAAGATCATGAGCAACACTTGAGGCTGATACTCCAAAAGCTTCGTGAAAATAAGCTTTATGCCAAGTTAAAGAAATGTGAGTTCTGGCTTGAGGAAGTAGCATTTCTTGGGCACATGATATCAAATAACGGAATATCTATTGACCCAGCAAAGATTGAAACAATACAAAATTGGGAGCAACCTAAGTCAGTGACCAAAGTACGTAGCTTTCTTGGCTTAGCTGGTTATTATCGGAGATTCGTGGAAGGATTTTCTCGAATCGCTACTCCATTAACTCAGCTGACTCGAAAAGATACAAAATTCGGTTGGAGCGAGGAATGTGAGAAGAGTTTTCAAGAACTCAAGAGGAGACTCATTTCAGCACCTATTCTGACAATACCATCTCGTTTGGAGGGATTTGTCATCTACAGCGATGCTTAAGGCAGAGGATTAGGATGTGTTCTCATACAACATGGGAAAGTCATAGCCTATGCCTCATGATAACTGAAAAAATATGAGAGGAATTATCCTACTCATGATCTGGAGTTGGCAGCTATTGTCTTCGCACTTAAAATCTGGAGGCATTACCTGCATGGGGAGAAAGTGGATCTATACAGATCATAAAAGCCTTAAATATTTCTTCACCCAAAAGGAACTCAACATGCAGCAACGACGTTGGCTTGAATTGTTGAAATATGATGATCATACCATCCAATACCATCATAGAAAAGCAAACGTGGTAGCTGACGCATTGAGTAGAAGATCATATGTGGGTACGAGTGCGATATTGTCAACGTAAAGGCCCATTTTGTATGACTTGCAAAGGATGGAGATAGAGTTAAAGACTCCAGGGACCCATGTGATAATGGCCAATATACGAGTAGAACCGACTTTAATCGATAAAGTTAAAGCTGCTCAAGCTAAAGATCTGGAGCTAATGCGTATAAGGAAGAAAGTGCAAGAAGGTACTATTCTAGAAGTAAGAATCGATGAAGAAGGAATACTATGAGTCAACTTTAGACTTTGTGTTTCTAACGACCTTGATTTAAAGTATAAGATCATGATGGAGGCGCACAACACACCGTTTGTAATCCATCCTGGGAGTACCAAAATGTATCGTGATCTTTGACATACATTTTGGTGGAGCAATATGAAGAAAAAGATAGCGGAGTTTATCTCAAGGTGTTTAACTTGTCAACGAATCAAGGTGGAGCATCAAGTGCCAAAAGGTCTATTGCAACCACTTGAAATTACAGAATGGATGTGGGAGCATATTACCATGGATTTCGTTCCTGGTCTTCCCAAGGTTTTTCAAGGTATAGATGCAATTTGGGTCATTATATATTGATAGATTGACCAAGTCTGCTCATTTCTTACCTATACGAGAAACTTATACACTTGAACGTCTTGCTCGTTTGTACATAAATGAGATTGTAAGACTGCATGATATGCCAGTATCCATAGTCTCTGATCGATACCCAAGATTCACTTCACAATTTTGGGTTAGTTTGCAAAAAGTTATGGGCACAGATTTACGATTTAGTTTGGCATATCATCCTCAAACGGATAGGTAGTCAGAGAGGACTATTCAAACTCTTGAGGATCTATTAAGACTCAGTGTCCTTGACTTCAAGTGAAGTTGGGACAAGTTCTTACCGTTGGTGGAATTTTCCTACAACAACAGTTATCAAGCAAACATCGGCATGGCTCCATTTGAGGCATGTATGGACGCAAGTGTCATTCTCTAGATGCTGGGATGAGGTGGGTGAAGCAACGTTGTTGGGACCGGAATTGGTACGTATGACAACGAAAAAGATTTAAATGATCCGGTAACGTATAAAAACCTCACAAGATCGACAAAAGAGTTATGCTGATCTTCATCGGAAGGACGTGGAATTCAATGTTAGAGAATATGTGTTGTTACGTGTTGCTCCATAGAAAGGAGTTACGAGATTTAGAAAGAGAGAAAAGCTTAATCCTCGATTCATTATCCCATTTAAAATCCTTGACCGAGTAGGAAATGTGGCCTATAGACTCGCTTTACCGCCAAGTATGTCTCGTGTTCATAACGTTTTTCACATATTCATGTTATATAAATATGTGGAAGACCCGAACCACATTATTGAGTTAGAACCTGACGAAATAGCGGAAGATTTAACGTACGAAGAGGTACTTGTTAAAATCTTGGATAAGAAGGAACATATTCTACGCTCCAAGGTTATACCTCAAGTCAAAGTTTTGTGGAGAAACTACGATATTATCTGGGAGTTAGAATCTGAAATGAGATCAAGGTATCCTCACCTTTTCGACATATCATGTATGTACCCTAATTTTGAGGGCAAAATTTCATAAGAAGTGGAAGTTGTAAGAACCCAACTTTTATGAATAAAGATGAATTTTCTATAAATATCATTTTTGAATATTAAGGAATGAATTTGATATAATGTTATAGTTGTGGGTAATATTTATAAATTTTGGAAAGTACGCAAGTTGTTATATTATATTCGATTGGTCGGGGAATATTCATTTTAACAGAAAATATTCGTATGACGACACAATCATTGGTAGACCCCACAGTAGAATTTTTGTCGGAGTTAGAAAATGACAAAAATATCTTTTTATAAAAGTAACGGCGGAAGTTTAACCGTTAACTATTGAAATACTTGATGATGAAAAGTACAGTAATACGCGTGATTGCATAGTAGCACACGGTATTGATTATTGATGCTTACGTGAGAAGTTACTCAGTTTTGTTCAATTTTTGCTACAGTAATTGCTGCATAGTATCTCATATTATTGATTTATTTATTGTCACAGTATTATCTACATAATATTTTATATTATTAAATCAATAATTGAGACAACAAAGTTATTCATATTATTATTTGTAATATTGACGATGTCTAGAAAGTTCTGTCAATGAGAGGTTTGGTCACCTAATTGCGCGTCAATAGGGAGAAATCCTTATCAGAAAGCCACCACTTTCCTGAGAATGATCTGGTCGTTAAATATTGTGAGTTATAATATTAATGATAAATAATTGTTGGGAGATTAAAAATGTGTTGATTAAAGATAAAATGATTTGTGGTAATATTTATTCAATCTTTGATATAAATAAGAAGTCGGTTATGAGACGTTTGTGGTAAGTTTGGTTTATTCTATGGGGGCTCATATGTCATCATCTAAGAGTCACTTTCGCCAATAGTAATTGCCTTTACCAGACGTCAAACTACTTGCCGTTTCATACTTATCGTTTCATATTACAAGCATCGAACCACTTGTCGTTTCATATTACAGGCGTCGAACCACTTGTTGTTTCACATTACAAGCGTCAAACCACTTTTCTTTTCACATCACCAGTCGTCAAGCCACTTGCCTCTTCACATTGCAAGGGTTAAACTAGAAATCTTCTATAAATAGAAGCTTATTTCTTCTTTCATTCTCTCCAATTCACTACGACTCACAAGAGAATTTTGTAGAGAGAGAATCAGAGAAAAAGAAGAAGAGTATTCTGTTACTACACTATTTCAGTATCCAATCTCCTACTAAGGTAAGGGTATTATTTCTTTCGTATTCGTAAGGGATATTATTTTTGTTCAATATTCGTATGAAATAATATTTTCTTCCATACTCTGTAGTATGTAAGTAATATTATTTTGTTTAAGATTCTGAATTCTACACTCATGTTGTTAAGTATTGCTTCTATACTCCTTGAAATTAGTAGAATATCCTTGAAATTTGCGCTTCATCTAGTATTGTTTCACAATGATATTTTTTTTAACATTCTTGTTAAAGTTTAATCTTTTCATGCTAAAGTACTATTCACGGGATACTATTCCTGAAGTACTATTCATGGAGTACTATTCATTCGGTTACTATTTACCTAGGGAACTATTCATGACAAAAATTGATTTCTTTTCGGTCCAAATCATTTTTGATACAATATTATTCTTGAATTTTACTGCATAAAACAATATCATGTTGACAATTTGGACCTTTTTGAATTCTGGATAAATTAAATTATAAATCTTTAAAAATTTATCATTTGCTTTCTTTTAATTGAATTCTTATATCATTGTCATCATCCTCATGCTTATATTATGATGAAAGTCATCTGTGGCCCGTAGTACATAGATGGACTTGGTATGATTATGACCAGGGATTATTCGGTATAATCATGATCTTAATGTTACAAATGATGTGGTAAGAGTCCTCATTTACCCGTAGTGTATTGATGGACAGTTGTTGGCATGATCATGACCATTGATGAAAACATGAATATCCTTGGCCCGTAGTGCATGGATAATTCGTGGTCGTGATACTAATGAACATCCTTGGCCGTAGTGCAGGAATGATTCGGTGATGTGGATTATTTATTAAGTTGAGTCTCGGCGATAAAATTGATGATAAACTTTTTAAATCATAGAAGATAGTAGATTTCATGCTCTACTTGACTCTTCTAATGGATTGCTTATTCTGCTGCAGTTAAACTTGATGTTTATTATATTTTATCAGTTTAACACTGTTGAAGCCTAACGATAATTTATTCTACATTATCTTAGTCATAATATTTCTTACTAGGCTAGTTGAGCTCACCCTGTTCCTTTCATTGTTCTCTTCAGGAAATGAGAATATAGCTGGGACTAGTCAGGAAACGGAGTGACGGTCCAGATGCTTGCAATAGTAGTCGTCACTATTCTATGAAATAGTGTGATAATAATTGTAATGATGACTTATTTTGAGTTTAAATACTGTCTAGAAGACAATATTTGTATTAAAACTCACAGCTTATGTTTTTTCGTATTCTACACGACACTTAACAGTTGTATAAAGTAAGTTTGTATTTGAATTATGTACCATGTATTTGGCGACTCAGAATAGGTGATGTATACCTATTTTGAGGGCATCACAAAAGGACTATTTATTATGAATTATTAAAGTTTCGGAAATAAATGTTTTAATTAAAAACATGGGTGGACCCCACTTTTGGTTGTTGCGGAATTTTCTGAATTTGGTGGGCCCCACTTGTGGTGTGCTGAGCTTGATCAAGAGGTGTGCGTGAATTTTTTTATTAACATATTATTTTATTAAATTTTAGTCTGCTTTGTCATTATGGCATTTTCCTATAAATTGGGTGCTTAGTTAGAATTGAAAATCACACCAGAATTAGAAGTTTTCTCTCTTTATAATATCGAGCGTATTTTTGCAAGTATTTAGATACTTTGAAAGTTGCTATTCAGTGTAAGTTTCCTTCAATATTATATCTGATATTCCAGTCAGAAGTACTATTTTTTGAGGTAAGGGATGTTATTTTCTTTGTACATGATGTTATTTCGTTCAATATCATTATGCCGAAATATTTGAATTTTATTATGAAATTTTTACCTTTTTATGTTGAGATTACTATTCACATATATGACACTATTCACGTATACGATACTATTCACAAATACGATATTATTCACGAGTACTATTCACGAAGTATGATTTTTCTTGTGAAATTTCTACCTTTTCGTGTTGGGATTACTATTCACGTATACGATACTATTCACGTATACGTCACTATTCACGAATACGACATTATTCACAAAAAAATTAAATTTTTTTGCTTTGTCCAAGTTGTCTATTATGGTTACCATCTTTGATTGTACTCATATTTTGATCTTTATTATTGAATTTTGCTCCACAATTGATTATTATGGAGTATTTTTGAACTTGGATAAACCGAAGTATGAATCCCTAATATTTATCCTTTTATCTCACTGAATTCATTTTCTTTAAGATATTTTTTAATCATCTTTAGTCCTAAATGATGATATAACTGAATATTTTTGGCCTGTAGTGCAAAGATGACTGATTACTTGATGAATATCTTTGGCCCGTAGTGTAAAGATGGACATGTGTTGAGAAGAATATGACCAACTGATGATACAAATGAATATCTTTGGCCCATAGTGTAAAGATGAATATTTGGTACAAGATGTATTTTGATTGATGTTACAAGGATAAAATATTGATGATGGACTTTTAAATCATAGAAGATAGTAGACTTCATTTTCTACTTAACTCTTCTAATGAATTGTTATTTCCGCTACGAATATTGATCTAAAACTATTTGTCCATTATATTTTATCTGATGTATTGAAGGCTAACGATAATTTGTTCTACATTATCTTAGTTATAATATTCTTTACTTGGCTAGTTAGGCTCACCCTTTTCCTTTTTGTTCCATTTTTCTTCTCAAGAGGCAAGAATATATCGGGAACTAGTCGAGGTGTGGAGTGATGGGTCCAAACAGTTGTTTTAGCAGTCCTCACTATTTTGTAAAATAGTGTATCAATAATTGTAATGAGGACTTATTTGAGTTTGGATATTGTCTAGAAGACAATATTTGTATTTAAACTTACAGCATATGTGTTGTCGTATTTTGCACGACAATTGTAATAATGAAGTTTATAGTTGTTTCTGCACCATGTATTTGGCGACTCAGAATGGGTTGTGTGGACCTATTTTGGGGGCGTCGTAGTTGGTATCAGAGCCATAAGTAAAGAGCCCCGAGCCTCTATCTAGTGACTTCCTGTTGATGAGGGATGCACCGAAGCCAGACTCTCTGTAGGGGACGCCGTTCTGCGGTGGCAAGCTGATAGGTATCACTGTGAGGTGCTATCCAAGGTTGGGATGAGAGTCACAGTTGGTATCAAAGCTTAGGGATATGGTCTTTGGCGGAGATCGGGGAATAGAACTAGGAGGGGAGAAACGATTAATCCTTCGCTAGTGTGTCCTACCTAAAGCTTATTCGGTATTTATATGGTCGGTTAGAATATTGGGATAATATGTGGTATGTCAATTTCTTTAATTAACCCTTGTTTTATGATAATATTTTAGAATGGCAGCTGAAAATGTTAACAATGGAGTGAATGAGACCGTTGAGACACCTTTAATCACCAACCAGGAGAACGTGCAACAGGACGACAATGTTCGTCCTGTAAACAACACCACCGATCAAACGATGAATGATGTGATGTTTAGAAGCTTTTTGCAGTTCATACAAAATCAGACGAGGGAGATTCGTGTGCAAAATACAGGTGGAAACAATGGTAACACATGGCTTGTCACAGCCAAGCAGTTCAAAGAGTTGGGACCACAAGAATTTTTGTGAAAGCCGGATCTGATCAAGGATATTTGATGTCTTGGGATGTACGGAGGAATAGAAGGTTCCATTCGCCACCTTTATATTCCGTGGTGAGACAGATTACTGGTGGGAATCTGTGAAGCGTACCCAGTCAGCCGCACTCAATATGTCTTGGGAAACATTTCAGAAACTATTCAATGACAAGTACTTTCCTGAAAGTATTCGTTATATGAAGGAGGTAGAGTTTATTAGACTGGAACAGAACAACATGACCGTGTCCCAGTACGAGGCTAAGTTCGCGGACTTATCCAGGTTTGCACCTCATTTGGTAGAGAATGAGAAATGTATGACGCGAATGTTTCTAAGAGGTTTGAAACCAGAAATTCGTCAATACCTTATCTCTCACAAATTTTCTCTATATTCAGATGTTGTGAACATGGCTCAATTATTAGAGCGAGATAATGAGTATGTTCAATCGAGGGACCACACAGTCATCGGAGCAATGACAAACAGCGGGGAGGAAAATATCCGGACAAAAGCAGTAACCACTCTGGTGGTAATCGTGGCCATAATAGTAGAAGAAGCGAGTTGGGGGGAGATTTCAAAAAGAGAAGGTACAATAATAACAACGTGAAGACGTCAGAACCGACATCAACTGTTCTTAGGGGAGGAGAACGACCACAGGTCGTATATTATAAATGTGAGAAAGAGGGACACATCAGCCCAAACTGCCCACAACAATCCAAGGTGTGTTATAACTGTGGAAAGGAAGGTCATATAGCTAAAGATTGTCCTGTAACGAAACCAAGTCCAGTGGGAATGGTGACTTCAAAGGCTGTCCTGGACAAGTCAAAGTCAGTGATTCCTGGAAGAGCGTTTGTCGTGACTGCCCAAAACATGAGGAACCCAAACGAGGTGATCACGGGTAAACTAAACATAAACTCTTGTGAAGTTTATACCTTATTATATACCAATTCTACCGATTCTTTTATTTCTCCTGCGTGTGCTCAACGTTTGAACTTGACCCCTGAGAAATTAGACTTTGACTTATCTGTTGAAACTCCGTTAGAAGAAACTTTCGTTACATCCACGGTTTATAAATCTTACTTGATTCAAGTTGGGACCATTATATTACATGTCGATCTTATTTCTTTGAAAATACTTGCATTTGATGTGATTTTAGGGATTGATTGGTTAACCACTCATCATGCCAAAATTGATTATTTTCGTAAGGTTGTTAGTTTTCATATTCCTAACCAACCTATTATGTGAATTCAAGCAACCAAACCACTAAACTCAATCACTGTCATATCAAGCCATAAAGCCATTCGTTTATTAAAAAATAGATGTCAAGCTTTCTTAGCCCATGTTATGGACTTGAATAAAAATACGTCAGATTTGAATAATATTTCTGTTGTTAGTGAATTTCCTGACGTATTTCCTGAAGAACTTCCCGGTCTACCCAAAGAACGTGAAATTTAATTCTTTATTGACCTTGAACCTGGTACAAAATTTATTTCTAAAACCCTATATCGAATGACTCCTATTGAACTTCAAGAGTTAAAGGTCCAACTACAAGAGTTGTTAGACATCGGTTTCATTCGTCCTAGTACATCTCCTTGGGGTGCTCCTATTTTATTCGTAAAGAAGAAAGATAGGAGTAGATTTAGTATTGACTATTGGGAATTGAACCATGTTACCATCAAGAATAGGTATCCGCTACCTCGCATTGATGACCTGGTCGACCAGTTGAAAGGAGCACAATTCTTTTCAAAGATCGATCTTCGTTCTGGATATCATCAGCTGAATATTATAACTGAGGATATTTCGAAGACTGCCTTCAGAACTCGGTATGGGCATTATGAATTCTTAGTCATGTCTTTTGGATTAACTAATGCTCCTGCTGCTTTCATGGATATGATGAACCGTGTGTTCAAGGAATATTTGTATTAGTTCGTTGTTGTCTTTATTGATGACATCCTCATCTATTCCAAAAGCTGTGAAGATCATGAGCGCCATTTGAAGCTGGTACTTCAAAGGCTTCGTGAAAATAAGCTATATGCCAAGCTGAAGAAATGCGAGTTCTGGCTTGAGGAAGTAACATTCCTTGGGCATGTGGTGTCAAAACATGGAGTATCTGTTGACCAGACAAAAATTGAAGCAATATAAAGTTGGGAGCAACCGAAGTCGGTGACCGAAGTACGTAGCTTTCTGGGCTTAGCTGGTTATTATCAGAGATTTATGGAAGGATTTTCTCGAATCGCTACTCCGTTAACTCAGCTGACTCAAAAAGATACAAAATTCATACGGAGCGAGGAATGCGAGAAGAGTTTTCAAGAGCTCAAGAGGAGACTCATTTTGGTACCTGTTCTGATAATACCATCTGGTTCGGATGGATTTGTTATCTACAGCGATGCTTCAGGAAAAGGGTTAGGATGTATTCTCATGCAATATGGAAAAGTCATAGCCTATGCCTCACGACAACTCAAAGAATATGAGAGGAATTATCCTACTCCTGATCTGGAGTTGGCAGCAGTCATTTTCACGTTGAAGATCTGGAGACACTACTTGTATGGGGAGAAAGTGGAGATTTATACGGATCAAAAAGCCTCAAATATTTCTTCACCCAAAAGGAACTCAACATGCGGCAATGACGTTGGCTCGAGCTGTTGAAAGATTACGACCATTCCATTCAATATCATCCTGGAAAAGCGAACGTGATAGCTGACACGTTGAGTAGAAGATCATATGCGGGTACGAGTGCGGTAATGTTAACATAAAGACCCATTTTGTATGACTTACAAAGAATGGAGATATAATTAAAGGCTCCAAGTACCCACGTGATGATATCAAACATACGAGTAGAACCGACTTTAATAGATAAAGTTAAAGCTGCTCAAGCTACAGACCTGGAGCTGATGAGTATGAAGAAGAAAGTACAAGAAGGTGCTATTCCAGAAGCAAGAATCGATGAAGAAGGAATACTTCGAGTCAACTCTAGACTTTACATTCCTAACGATTCTGACATGAAGCATAGAATCATGATGGAGGCACACAACACACCATTTGTAATCCATCTTGGGAGTACCAAAATGTATCATGATCTTCGACGTACATTTTGGTGGAGCAATATGAAGAGAGAGATCGCGGAGTTTATCTCTAGGTGTTTAACTTGTCAACGTGTAAAGGCGGAGCATCAAGTGCCAAAGGGTCCATTGCAATAACTTGAGATTCTAAAATGGAAGTGGGAGCACATTACCATGGATTTCATTACAGGTCTTCCCAAGGTTTCTCAAGGCATAGATGCAATTTGGGTTATTGTTGATATATTAACCAAGTCTTCTTATTTCTTACCGATACGGGAGACTTATTCCCTTGAACGTCTTGCTCGTATGTACGTGAATGATATTGTCAGATTGCATGGCATGTCAGTATCCATAGTTTCGGATCGTAACCAAAGATTTATTTCATGATTTTGGGTTAGTTTGCAGAAAGCTATGGGCACAGATTTACGATTTAGTTCGGTATACCACCCTCAAATGGACGAGTAAACGGAAAGGACTATTCAAACTCTTGAAGATCTATTAAGACTCTGTGTCCTAGATTTCAAAGGAAGTTGGGATAAGTACCTACCATTGGTGGAATTCTCCTACAATAACAGTTATCAGGCAAGTATAGGTGTGGCTCCATTCGAAGCATTGTATGGACAAAATTGTCGCTCTCCAGTATGCTGGGATGAGGTGGGAGAAGCAATGTTGTTGGGACCGAAATTGGTACGTATGACTACAAAGAAGATTCAGATGATCCGACAACGTATACAAACGGCACGGGATCGACAAAAGAATTATGCAGATCTTCATCAAAAGGACGTGGAATTTAATGTTGGGGATCATGTATTGTTACGTGTTGCTCCATGGAAGGGAGTTACAAGAATCGGGAAGAGAGGAAAGCTCAATCCACGATTTGTTGGTCCATTTAAAATTCTTGACCGAGTAGAAAATGTGGCCTATAGACTCACATTACCTCCAAGCATGTCTCGTGTTCATAATATTTTTCACATATCTGTGCTTCGTAAATATGTGAAAGACCCAAACCACTTTATTGAGTTAGAACTAGACGAGATAACCGAAGATTTAACGTACGAGGAGGTACCTGTCAAGATATTGGATAGGAAGGAACATGTCCTACGTACAAAGGTTATACCATAAGTCAAAGTTTTGTAGAGGAACCATACTATTGAGGAAATGACCTGGGAGTTAGAATCGAAAATAAAAACGAGGTATCCTCACCTTTTCGAAACAGCATGTACGTACGTTAATTTCGAGGACAAAATTTCATAAGGAGGGGAGGTTGTAAGACCCCAACTTTTTATAAATAAAATTAATTTTTCTCTATTCATTATTTTGAAATAGTAAGGGGCGAATTTGATTAACGTGGTTAGTTATGGGTAAAATGCGCAAATAATTTAACTAAGCAAGTAGTTATAAAATATTCATTGTTGTCGAGGAATATTCGTTTGGTCGTGGAATATTCTTGTTGTCGGGGAATATTCGTACGATGGTGCAGCCATTTGTGGGCCCCATAATGAAAAACTATCGGATGAAGAAAACGATAAGTTTGAGTTTTTTATAAATAAAGGTGTAGTTGTTACCGTTAACACTGTTAGAATACCTAGTAGTTAAAGTACAGTAATACGCGTGGTTGCACAGTAGCACACGATATTGCACAATATTTTTGGATTATTGATTCTTATGTAAGAAGGCACTACTCAATAATTATTACAGTAATTACTGTTCAATATTTTATTTTATTGATTCAATAATTGTTACATTAATATTTTATATTATTGATGTTTCAATAATTGTCATCGCACAGTATTTTCTATTATCAGATCAATAATTTATATTATTTAAATAATATTATTAGATAACATTATTGACAATGTCTAAGGAAGTTCTGTCTAAGAAAGGGGTTTGGTCACCTAATTGCGCGCCAATAAGGAGAAATCTTTATCGAAAAGCCCCCTCTTTCCTGAGAACGACCTGATTGTCATTATTGTGATTCTGTAATATTATTTGTGAATAATTAATTATTAATTTATATGATAAGAAAATATTTATTTTATGTGGATATAAATGAAGGAATTAATGCTGAGGTGTTTTATCAGTATTTTATCAGAATAAAGATATTAAAAATCATCCGTATGTCGTTTTCGGTCATTTTTTGTTTGGAATTTGAAAAAAATTTCTTCTACAAAGTTGTAGAGAATTAAATTTCCTATAGACTGGACATAAAATTTGTATTTATCTGATAAAAAGGCTATTTATTATGAATTATTAAAATTTTAAAAATAAATATTTTTATTAAAAATATGGGTGGACCCCACTTTTGGTTGTTGTGAATTTTTTTGAATTTGGTGGGCCCCACTTGTGGTGTGCTGAGCTTGGTTAAGAGGTGTCCGTGAAATTTTTTATTAAAATATTATTTTATTAAATTTTTGTCTGCTTTGGCGTTCTGACATTTTCCTATAAATAGGGTGCTTAGTTAGAATTGAAAATCATACCAGAATCAGAAGTTTTTTCTCTTTATAATATCGAGCGTATTTTTGTGAGTACTTAGATACTTTGAGAGTTGCTATTCAGTGCAAGTTTTCTTTAACATTATATATGATATTCCAGTCAGAAGTACTGTTCTTTTGAGGTAAGAGATGTTATTTTCTTCGTAAATGATGTTATTTCGTTCAATATCATTATGCCGAAATATTGGTATGAATTTTATTATGAAATTTTTACCTTGTTATATCGAGATTACTATTCACGTATACAACATTATTCACGTATACGACACTATTCACGAATATGGTACTATTCACGAGTACTATTCACGAAGTATGATTTTTCTTATGAAATTTCTACCTTTTCGTGTCAGGGTTACTATTTACGTATATGACACTATTCACGGATACGTCACTATTCACAAAAAAATTAAATTTTTTTTTCTTTGTCCAAGTTTTCTATTATGGTTACTATCTTTGATTGTATCTATGTTTTGATCTTCATTCTTGAATTTTGCTCCACAATTGATTATTATGGAGTATTTTTGAATTTGGATAAATCGAAGTATGAATCCCTAACATTTATCCTTTTATCTCACTAAATTCATTTTTTTAAAAATATTTTTCATCATCCTCAGTCCTAAATGATGATATAACTAAATATCTTTGACCTGTAGTGCAAAGATGAATGATTACCTGATGAATATCTTTGGCCCGTACTGGAAAAATGGACAGGTGTTGAGATGAACATGACCAACTGGTGATACAAATGAATATCTTTGGCCCGTAATGTAAAGATGAATATTTGGTTCAACATGTATATTGATTGATGTTACAGGGATAAAATATTGATGATGGACTTTTAAATCATAGAAGATAGTAGACTTCATTCTCTACTTAACTCTTCTAATGAATTGTTATTTTCGTTGCGAATATTGATCTAAAACTGGTTGTCCATTATATTCTATTTGATGTATTGAAGGCTAACGATAATTTGTTCTATATTATCTTATTCATAATATTCTTTACTGGGCTAGTTGAGCTCACTCTTTTCTTTTTTGTTCTATTTTTCTTCTCAGGAGGCAAGAATATAGCGGGAACTTGTCGGGGTGTGGAGTGATGGGTCCAGATAGTTGTTTTAGTAGTCCTCACTATTTTGTAAAATAGTGTATTAATAATTGTAATGAGGACTTATTTGAGTTTGGATATTGTCTAGAAGACAATATTTGTATTTAAACTTACAGCATTTGTGTTGTCGTATTTTGTACCACAATTGTAATAATGAAGTTTGTAGTTGTTTCTGTACCATGTATTTGGCGACTCAGAATGAGTTGTGTGGACCTATTTTGGGGGCGTCACATCAACTACCTTAGGCTGTGTCATTCTCATTGTAGGCCACTGGTAGTTATTAGCCACCATTATTTCAATTAGCTCATACGCCTCCTCATAACTCTTAGCCATGAACGCTCCACCAGAAGCTGCATCCATGCTTGTCCTGAGATTACCATTTAATCCATTGTAGAATGTGTTCATCTGCAGCCATTTAGGTAGTCCATGATGTGGGCACTTTCTGAGTAATTCCTTGTACCTCTCCCATGCCTCGTACAATGACTCCCCATGCTGCTGCTCAAACATGGTGATCTCGTTTCTCATCTTAGCAGTTTTTGCCGGTGGGAAAAACTTGGCCAAAAACTTCTGAGCAAGGTCATCCCATGTAGTAATCGACCCTGGTGATAGAGATTGTAGCCAACTTTTCTCCTTGTCCCACAGTGTGAACGGGAATAAGCGAAGTCTAAATGCATCATCCGACACCCCATTGTATTTGAAAGTGTCACATATTTCCAAAAAGCTAACCAAGTGCTCATTCGGATCGTCGTTGGCTAATCCCCCAAACTGCACTAAGTTATATATCATTTGTATGGTCCCAGGCTTGATCTCAAAAGTATTTGCAGCAATCGCCGGTCTAGTGATACTCGATTGAAGCTCAGTCACCTTGGGAGTAGTATAATCCCTCAGCGCTTTCTGATCTTTTACAGCCATAGGTTCTTCCTTATCAAGATTTTCCTTAGTATCCTTAATCCACTTACTCAACCTTTGAAACCTTTTCTCGATGTCGTCCTCAAAAGGAAGTAAGTCTGGCTTCTTAGACTGAGTTTGCATACACTAAGTCAGAAAATCTGCAACAAGAAAGAACAAAACAAAAGAAAAAATTGTTTAAGTAAAACTGAACTAATTAAACTGATATTAAAAAATGCAAAATTCAAAACTAGTCCCCGGCAACGGTGCCAAAAACTTGTTCTTCAAAATCTAAATACGCTCTACACGCAAGTAGATGTGGTCAACAAGTAATATAATAATGAGAAAAGTATCGTTCCCACAGAGACGAGTATGAAATTAAACCTATCAATTACAAGTTTTATATTAACTCAATTCTATTAAACTATTCAAATTAATGATTATAATCCACAAAAACTAAGAAACTAAAAATCCCAGCCAATTAACACAACTTAATAACCGTAATTTCAACCAAATAATGGAGAATTAGGCTTACAACTTCACTTTAAGTCTCACTCCGATTATCACACCTTATTCTAGTTCAATCCACTATCTCAGTTTATTAATCAAGAACACTTAAGTAGAATTAGTCATCTCTCGATGCACTAACACCTTATTAACTTAAATCCAAAAATTAGATAAATTTAAGCCAAACACCCTAATTAACTATTCACTATATCTCTATGTGAATTAAAATCAAAGAAGGTTTAAATCTCAAGTTCTTTACCCGATTACATGCGATGCTAGGTATATCTCTATCCTAGCATTCATCAAGATTCCATTAAAACACAAAATTCATGAACACATGCTAAAGTGATTAGGTCTAGATTCATACATCATCTCTCGAATCCATATAAATCCACATAAAATTGGTGATCAAGCAATTCATGAATTAAAGTGCAAATCGCAATAGATAAACTGAATTGATAGATTATTGAACTGAATTCAAGACATGACAATCATTGTTTAACAATAAAAATCCATTGCAAGCCTAAAAAGTAATTTAGTTCATCATGAATGAAATAAAAACTGAAATAATAAAAGAATCCATCATCCCAATTACAAAATTCGAATTAAAAAAAGAGAATAGTTACAAAACCACCCTTCTTCACCTTCAAATATGTAATCTTCGTGACCCTGACCTTCCTTACTTTTCTCCAATGTTCCTCACTCAAATTAGGGCTTCCAAGTTGAATTGATTGATTTCTGTGTATTGATTATGTTGTTGGTGTGTTCTCACATCATAAGTCATGTAATTAGTTCATAAACGACGCAAAATAGAGTTTCGGTCCATGCCAAATTGTTCCTTGTACGCAGCTACAGAGTTCTAATTAAAAAACAACACTTGCTCTTTCCCCGTACCCCCGCCTCAGCGGGGGTTTTTGCACTGATGAAGCCCACCCCGGCGAGGGGTTTCCTTTGTAAATGTGCCCGCCCCGGCGGGGGATGTTCCTGCAGGGCTGAATTCTTGCCCTTTGATGCCAAATCTTGCCACAACGCCACCAATATGCCACAAATGTTACGCAACACAACCTAAACATAAAAAAACACAAAACAAGTAAAAACAAATATAAATAGACATGATCAACACAGTTTAAGTCCAAATTAGAAGCCGATTCGTAGGTATAAAACCCACTCATCACCTGCTTCGACTTAGTGCAATCACGAGCGAAGTGTCCTGCTGTGTCACAGTTGTAACAAATCAACTTGGCATTTTCCTTCTCATTAGCCTATGTAACCATCTGAGGCGCATTAACATTAGCAATCTCTATTTGTTGAGCCTTTAGGCTTTCATCTTTTAGTCGTTTAGTCCTTAAACGCTCAACCTCTAGCTGCTCAGCTTCTAAGCGCTCAAGGTGATGAAAAATATCTTCCAAAGATTTAATGTTTTCATTTTGAGCAATATTAGTCTTGAGATTGGTCCAATTGTCAGGAAATGAACATATCACTACCCGAATTTACTGTTCATTTGACAAAGGGTTGCCAGCAGCTGCTAACGCTTCAATCATATTCGACATGACCGAAAGATGTTCTCAAATGATGTGTTCATCTTTCTTTTTATAATTGTCGAATTTGGTAGTTAAGAGATGCAACCTGCCATGTCCATTTTCTTTTGGGAAAAGAAAGAGGGATAATTTTATTAGAGATATTCGAGTGGTTCACCACAGTATATAAATCATTTTTGTCGCATGAACCAAATTAACATAAAAATAATAGGACATGAATATAGAAGGGAGACTTTGCCAGGCTTAGGAATCACAATCCGTATAAATGTCTAATTATTTAAATTTATTTTTTCAACGCACAAGACGTGTAATTTAGGGAATAATTTAATTAAATTACTAGAACCTAAATCACTCCCACTAGGAACAGGGGTATATATATAATTACATCATAGTAATTTAATTCCAAACACCAACGATTAATATTCCAAAAATATTAACAAAAGGAATTAAATAATAGGCAATATTACTCAATTAATATACCAAGTATGCTATAAAAACATTAATATGCATCCATAAAATTTTCAACAATATATTACCATAACTAAATATCACTATAATTTTCTGGAATTTATTTTGATAATTTTGCTAATTATCATAATTAATTAAGCAGTGCACAAATAGTTGGAAATTAACCAAATACATCTAAATTTGTTAATTTCATCCAATTTATTTTAATAGCAGTAGCTTATAATCATAAAAAGGTTACTGTAACTTTCTGGAATTTTCTGATAATCATGCAAATTATCATAAATAATAAACTATTGCACAATTAGTTGGAAATTAACCAAAACTATCCAAAACAATCATTTACCTCTGGAAAAATTACAACAGTAATTTAGTATCATAAAATAGTCACTGTAATTTTCTTAGAATTTTCATGATACATTTGCTAATTTTCATAATTAATAAACTATTAATTAATAGATAGAAAATTAACCAAAATTATCCAAAATAATTAATATTTCAAAATTCTAGTACAAACATTAATTATATGCTAATAATTAAGTTTTGTTAATTTTCTAGAATTTAGTAATGAATATAACTATTTTTTAAATTAATTTCTATGATTAAAACAACTAAGAAATCATTTTCTGGAAATAAGAATGAAAAATAATTAAATTTCTGCCAAACCAGGTTGTGACCACGGGTTAAAACTGGGTAAAAGGGTCTGGCAGCCAGGTTCGCAGGTCAAGCGTGTGGACCACACATGTGTTGCTTATGCAACAAACGCGCATTGCACGGACGCGCGTGGGATGGCGCTGCGCTTTGGCGCGCGTGAGTTACACGCGTCGTGATATGTTAAAATTATGTACTGCAAGTGTACAGTGTCTATTGTAGATTTGACAAGTGCAGGTCGAACCACAGAAAGTAGATTAATTCTTTAATATATCCTTAATTAATATTTTAGGCAAATTAGAAACAAAAATGGTGGAGCAGATTTATTAACTAAATTATGCAAACTATTAATTAATAATGAAAACTATTAATGAGAAAAGATATGTAGGAATCAGAATCCATCAAATATTAATATAATAAATAATTTCTTATTTCTTAAATTAATTCTCAATTTTTTTCCTTTTTCCTTTAAAAATAATGATTCATATAATTAATATGAGCAATCATAAGTTATGAAAAATTCACAGATTAACTATAACTTATCAAAACCTCGCAATCAATATAAAAATCATATGCAATTTATGCGAAGGAAAATATGAAGGCGAAAACAATTAGGCATTAATTTTGGAACGAAAAGAAAATATTATTATGAAATACATAATTTCATCATCCTAGGTATTAGAAATTTAGCTAGTCATGGAATTAAAATAAATAAATAATATTAGTACTACTATTTTCATGAAATAAAAATAATAATTAAAAAGAGAATTTCTATTATATTAATAAAAGAAAGTTACAAATACTCTCTGACAGTAGTACCACACATGATTGGAATAAGAGAAAAGATAAAATATCTAAATATCTTACTCCCTTCTACACCAGTGAAAAACTAAGGAAAAGAAATAACAAGCGGTGTCATTTCTCTCCAAAACAAGAGGCCTATTAATAGGCAAAAATAAATTTGTATCCTAATTTAGGTTCATTGAACTTGGACATTTTTGTTCCTTTTTTCCTTTTCTTTCATCTTTAAAGGTTGGATACAAAATCTTTATTTGCTCCCCAAGAAAAATAAATATTATTTCCTACAAAACAAAATAAAATGTATTAGTTAAATAAAATAAGCATATAAAATAATAAATATGAGAATATTAAAATGTATAAAAAAATGTGTATATCAAATACCCACATACCTATCTTTTCCTCGTCCACGACTAAAATGAAAAGAAAATAAAATAAAACAAAAAACTATAATACCTCATTTTCGTCGGAAACACGATTGCACTTAGCATGTGCAACAAGCCTTTAAACCCCAAGGTTATCCCAAGTGGACGAGTTGTGTCTCGTGAGGGTTTGTAATGAATATACCCACAAAATTCAAAAATATTTTTTTTTTGGTTCAACAAGTTAGGAATTTGAAATTAACTTCTAAATATCCATGATCATTATACATAAGCAAGATTAAATTCAAAATCACACTTTCACCCTATCAAAAAAATTCAATCTTCATTCTAGACAACATCCTTCACTAAATTAATTTCATGTGATGCATGCATTGTGTATATGATGCAATTCTTAGTAGGGATTTTTACAATGAAAATCATGCAAACCCATTTTATTTATTTTTTTCTTTTTTTCTTTTTTTTCCTTTTTTTCATTTTTTTTCTTGACTTGTGCAATGTCTCGTTTTCTTAGGCTTTTCAGAGTTACTCATGTAGCAAGCGTTGAACCAATGACTCCCAAACCAGTTGGCTTTAGGGCACTAGGTGTAGAGATACCACTAAGGGCTTACTAACTCGAGTAACAAAGGCCACAAAACCAGGCTAGTCAAGTTGTTTTTATCCATCTCATTTTTCAGCGTGAATATCGATGCTTCCTGAGGCTTGAATACCCGATTATTTTGTTCGATGGACATTGAAGCAATTATTTATTTATTTTTTTTAACTTTTTTTTTCCAAATTCTTTTCTTGAAATTTCTCGCATCATAGTTTATACCCTACAACTAATAGTTAGTGCGAACGTGAAGTGCAGAAATGCATAAGAACTTTATTTTACTCAAGATGGTGTTTCAAACTAAGATTTTGTATCTTATCAAAGGTTCAAGAGTTCTTAATCTTTCAATCTTACTCATGAGTTTTAACTCCACAAACATTTATTAGAATAAATTTAATCCATAAAAAGTTAAACAAAAATTTTCATTTTTTTCAATTTTTTTTAAAAAATATTAATTTCCTAAAAAGAAAAGAAAACAAAATAAAAATGCAAAACTCCCCCCATACCTAAATCATGCATTGTCCTCAATGTATGCAAATGAAGAAAATGAAGAAAAGAGAACAAAGATGTGAAAGAATTGTACCTTATATGGTGGAACATTTGGTCAACAAGAGAATGTGGTGAGAAGGAAAACAAATATACATAACTACAAATTTTATGCATCCTAAAAACTATGCGACTGTAAATGATCAGTGATACAAACAGACTACCTAGAGTGGATTTTGTATGATTTTCTGGTGGTCTGGGTAATTAGAAATAGTTAAAATTTGTAACAGAAGAACAATTGTGAGCATACCCGACTGATTATTTTAAAATTGAGTTAGGGAATGACAACGAAAAATGATAGTTCCTTTTGAAAAATTCTAACTTCATAAATTCTATCCAAACTTGCCATCCATATTCGTTACCAAGGGGCACTAAAAATTTTCATTATTTTGAATAACTGTTATACTAAGATTTTTAGGCATAACTGGATTGATCTCATTATCTAAACATGGAAGATTTTTATGGTCCATAACCTTTGGTTCATTTGTTAAGGTACATTTAGTGATTCTGGAAAGTGCTTCGGATGGACCTAAGGTAGACTTAAAATGATCAAAAAAGGGTTTAAATTCAAGGTCAATGTGATTCCCTTGAAAATGCTTAAAATGTGTCAAACTTGATTCAACTATAGGTTCCAATCTATAGTAAGATATTTGGGTAGTGGAGTCCAACATCTCATTGATCTCATTCAAATATTCCGTTTCATCCTAATTTTGACCAAAATGATTTAAACAAAAGTTAAATATTTTATCTTCTCCCATAAGTTCATTTCCAAACATTTCTTGAATCATGTTCACTTCAACAGAATGGTTAGAAAAATCACTAGATTGCTCTCCCACGTTAAACACATTTAAGTCAATTGTTATGTTTCCAAATGTCAATTTCATTAATCCATTTTAAAAATTAATTAATGCATTAGAGGTTGCTAGAAATGGTCTACCTAAAATGATAGGAATTTAACCATTGGGATTGACAACAACCTGTGTTTCAAGAACAACAAAGTCAACAGGGAATAGAAAATCACCAACCTTAATGAGTACATCCTCAACTATTTCCTTTGGTACTTTTACATAGCGATTAACTAGTTGGAGTGTGGCACTTGTCTTTTTCAACTCCCCTAAACCCAAGGCTTGGTACACAGAAAATGATAATAGGCTCACACTAGCTCCTAAATCATGCAAAGCTTTTTCAATTAGGGTGTCACCTATGATGCATGAGATAGTAGGACAACCAGGATCTTTATATTTCATAGGGACTTGGCATGATAAGATAGAACTAACATGGGCTGTTAGAAAAGCTTTCTTAGGAATATGAGTGGTTCTTTTATGTGTGCACAAATCTTTTAGACATTTATCATATAAGGGAGCTTGTTGAATGACATTTAGAAGAGGAATATTAATTTTCACTTGTTTGAACACTTCTAAAATTTTGTCTAGCTGGGCTAACTGCTTGTTTGAAATAAGTCTTTGAGGAAATGGGGCTTTTGGTTTAAAGGCTTTTTTAGTTGACTTAGAAGGTGTGGTTTGATCATGTCTTGACACATGCTTAGTGGATGGGCCTACTGACTAAGAGTTTGTGGGATTTTCAGGCTGGACTGACTTTGAAGATAGATTGTTAGATTCAACATTTAAAATTTTCTCTTTTTCAATATCAATGCCAGCATGATTGTTAAAATAATTTCCAGACCTTAAAGAGATTATAGAATTCATATGATTGAATTGGTTGTTTTCAAGTGAATTAGCATGATAAGGTTTTTGATTAGGGACTGGAAATTTTGGATTGGTCTCGGGTTGACTAGGAAGCTTACCCTTCTCTTTTTCACTAACTGTAGTGGTCAATTTACTCATTTGGATCTCTGGGCGGGATAAGACTTGGTTAGTGTTTTGCATGAAATTATTGAAATTATTATGAGATTTCATTAAAGTTTCTATGCTTTTCTTTAAGGTGTTAAGTCTCTTCTCACTTTCATTAGAAAAACATGGTGGATATTGAGTTGCTGAATTTACATTTTGGTATGGACCTTTGGCTTTTGGTAAGGTTGAAAAGATTGATGTAGAGACTGATTGACCTGATTTGAAGAATTATTTGGGTAGGGTCTTTGGTTCCATGCAAAATTAGGATGATTTCTCCAACTTGGATTATAAGTAGGTGCAAATGGGTCATTCCCAGGTCTTTGAAACATTACATTGACTTGTTCATATTTTTCAAATTGGGCCATGACTCTAGGACATTCTTCTATCACATGACTTGGTGAATTACACCTTAGACACAAAGGTGTTGGTGTTGAGACTTGGTTCACATGTGATGGACCCTAGTTTCTAAAGCTTCGAGTCTTTTAAGTACACCAACCAACTTAGCTTCGGTAGCAATTGAATTGTCAATTATATGAACACCCCTAGATGAACTAGGTTTATCGGTCTCTCTTGTGGTTTCCTATTGCATGGTTTTTCAACTAAGTCTTCTAAAAACTCCCAAGCCTTTTCCTCATTATTATTCAAAAAATCTCCTTGACATATTAACTCTAACATTGTTTTAGTGGGATAGTCTAAACCTTCGTAAGCAATTTGACACAATCTCTATTTCTTAATTCTATGGTGTGGGCACTAGGATAGCAAAATTTTAAATCTATCAAAATATTTCCAAAAGGACTCTTTTTCAAGTTGACAAAATTGATGAATTGTGGTCCTAATTTTAGCAGTTTTATGATTTGAAAAATATTTTTTTAGAAATATAACAACAAATCCCTCCCAGGTTGATATAGAATTATTTGGTAGGCTATATAACCACTTTTTAGTATTATCTTTTAAAGCAAATGTGATAAATCTTAGCCTAATTGAGTCATCAGACAATTGTTGAATTTTCTTTAAAGCACAAACTTCCTCAAATTCTTGAATGAATAAGTATGTATCTTCTATACCAGTGAACCTTGGTAACATATTTATGAAATGTGGTTTAAGTTCAAATTTCTCAAATTTCTTATTGACATGTCTTCATTTTTTTAGTATTTTGATGATAATAGTTATTGGTAATATAATCTTCTATTAGGTTTATCATTTTGTATATTATATTATTTATTTTAATATTTTCTATATTTGAATTAATTTTTTATTGACCTTGATAAATTATATATCAAGTGTTAAATAAATTGATTCATATAAACATTTCCAAGGTAAGGAAATCCTATTTTCTTTCAAACTCACAAAAACAAAGTTGGACAAAAATTGTTTTATTGCATGTATGTATACATATATTATATAAGTCTTATATATTATAATATATATATATATATATATATATATATATATATATATATATATATATATATATAAACATGTGTGTGTGTTATAAAGTAAAAGTATTATATATATACATATGTACATGAGCCGTGTATGTGTGTGTGGTTATTTGGTGACAACCTTTATGGGACATGATTATTATGCTTTGACCGAATTGATGATTACTTTAAGTTATCAGAGAAATGTATGGGCGAAAAATTGAATACTTTGTGTTTGGCAATCTGTGTGTTTTATTCGCATCCGAACCATTAAAATAAAATTGAAGCAATCTCATCCATTGATTTCAAAATTACCATTTTGCCCCCAACCTCAAAAATCTATAAATAGAAGGTCTTTCTTTCATTTTTAATTTGCCAATTCACTTGAAAAGAAAAGCTTATTTCTCGCCTACATAGTCTCTCTAAAGCTTTATATCTCTTCTTACCAAAAGTTTTAATTATTTGAGAAGAGAAAATTGGTCCAAATAATTGAGATAAGTCATTTGATCTAATCCAGTTGAATTATTTCTTACTTTTTTTTTAAATTTATAGATATACGAATATAAATTATTATACACAATTTTATATATCTATATTTTATTTATTTATCAAATAAAAAATTACACTTAGACGCCGCAAGGCTACGGAGATATTCCTCTACGGAGAAAAATCGAACCGTACGATTCCTTACAGTACTAAGTAACTTTTTATTGATATTATTTATATAAATATTATAAAATAGATAATACACTTGATAGTTCAAAACGACAATGAGATATTCCTCCAAAAAGAGTGAATCATCCGAACCAAATTTGAAAATCTAAGTGATCTATGTAAAATATTTATATAAATATAAATTGTGAAAATATAAATTCTGTCACATTTAGACGCTGAAAGGCTACAGAGATATTCCTCTTAATTGGGGGAATCGAACCGTACTAAACCTTATAGTACTATGTGACTTTATTTATAAATCACATAATAGATAAAATATTATTATATATTATCCGAGTTAAACACATATGTTTGTTATATCAAGTAAATAAATTGTTATACTTGATAATCATTGCTTAAATTGATTTATTCTTTTAAATACTTGAACACAAAATCATTCATATAATACTTATTAGAGAATATCTGAGAAACAAGTCTTTTTAATTCATAGAAAAACACTCTTTATTATAAAGAATAAACAATTCTTTATAAAAGTGCGTTAAAACTATTTATCTGCTTATACAGATGCATCCTTTAGTAAAAGCTAAAAGTTACATATTTTCTTATCCAAGAAGCACTTTTTACACGAAATATAAAAGTAATTTAAACTTTTATAATAGTGCATAATTTTACATATTTGCTTATATAGAAGCATTATTTGATCTAAGCACAAATTACTATCTACTTACCAAGAAGCATATTTTCTCAAGTATAAAAGTCTTTGAACTTTTATAAAAATATTTACTCTTTAATTGATATTTGCTTATTTGAGAAGCATCAATCTGTATTAAAATTTTATCTGCTTATTTTAAGAAGTAAATTGTTGTAAAATCTTTTGTAAAAAGGAAAAAGGGTAGAGTTAGTGTGACACCCCCAAAATAGGTATACATCACCCATTCTGAGTCGCCAAATACATGGTACAGAATACAACTACAAACTTAATTATACAACATGAATTGTGAGTTTTAATACAAATATTGTCTTCTAGACAGTATTCAAACTCAAAATAAGTCATCATTTATTATCACACTATTTCACAGAATAGTGAGGACTACTAATGCACCATCTCGGGCCATCACTCTGTTCCCTGGCTAGTCTCAGCTATATTCTCATTTCCTGAAGAGAACAATGAAAACAAAGGGTGAGCTCAACTAGCCCAGTAAGAAATATTATGACTAAGATAATGCAGAATAAATTATTGTTAGCCTTCAACAACGTTAAATTGATAAAAATATAATAAACATCAAGTTTAACTGCAGCCGAACAAGCAATCCATTAGAAGAGTCAAGTAGAGCATAATATCTACTATCTTCTATGATTTAAAAAGTTTATCATCAATTTTATCGCTGAAACTCAACTTAATAATTAATCCACATCATCGAATCATTCCTGCACTACAGCCAAGGATATTTATTAGTATCACGACCACGAATTATCCATGCACTACAGGCTAAGGATATTCGTGTTTTCATCAATGGTCATAATCAAATCAACAACTGTCTATCAATGCACTACGGGCCAATGAGGACTTTTACCACATCATTTGTAACATTACGGTCATGATTATACCGAATAATTCCTGGTCATAATCATACCAATCAATAGTACATCTATGCACGTAAGCCACATATAACTTTTATCATAATATAAGCATGAGGATGATGACAATGATATTATAATTCAATCAAATGAGATCAAGAATAAATATTAAAGACTTTAAATTTATCCAGAGTTTAAAAATATTCAAATTGCCAACATGATACTGCTTTGTGGAGTAAAATTCAAGAATAATATTGTATCAAAAATGATTTGGACCGAAAAAAATTAATTTTTATCATGAATAGTACTCCAGATGAATAGTACCCCGTGAATAGGAACCCGTAAATAGTAACTCGGTATGAAAAGTACCCCGAATTCTCGGGTAAATAATATTTGAGTGAATAGTAACTGAGTGAATAGTAACTTATGAATAGTATCCCGGGTGAAAATATTGATATTTAATAAGAAAGTTCAGATTAATATTCCAATAAAATGATACTAGATGAAGTACAAAACTCAAGGATATTTCACTAATTTCAGGAATTATAGAAGCAATACTTACCATAGTAAGTTTAGATTTAAGAATATGAAAAGAAATAATATACGAAACTGCAAATGAATTTTCACCCATCATGCTGTAGTCCGCATAGACATATCATTTCTACAATTTAATAACAATTGAATACGAAGGGTTATTCACTACGCATGCGGTAGTCCACATAGACAGGTTATTCCTACAGAATAATAAAGAATGAAATAACAAAAGGATTTCACCATGCATGCGATAATCCGCGTAAACAGGTTATTCTAACAGAATAATAAAGAATGAAATAACGAAAAGAATTCACCATGTGTGCGGTAGTCCGTGTAGACATGTTATTCCAACAGAATAATAAAGAATGGAATAACGAAAAGAATTCACCATGCATGCGGTAGTCCGCGTAGACAGATTATTCCAACAGAATAATAAAGAATGGAATAACAACCCTTACGAGTATTAAAATAAAATAACTCTCTTCATGAATACGAGAGAAATAAAACCCCTTACGAATACAATAAATAATATCCCTTACGAATATTGAACAAAGATAGTATTTTTTACAAATACGAAAAATAATATCGTAAGTCAATATGAAAGAAATAACACCCCTTACCTTAATAGAAGAGTGAATACTGAAGTAGGGTAGTAGCAGAATACTCTTTTTCTTGCTCTCTATAGTTTCTCTCCCTAGAGTTTCAGTGAATTCGTAAGAAATAATGAAGGAACGAGCTTCTATTTATAGGAAAAGGACTGAATAGTAACTAATTCATGAACGACCTAGATTAATTTACTTTTAAACAGACGGTCCATATTGATTTACTATTAAAACTTAAAGCAACAGTCCATACTGATTTACTTTAAACCAGCGATCCATAATGATTTACTATTATAACTTTCCACCAGCGGTCCATATTGATTTACTATTATATCTTCAACCAACGATCCATATTGATTTACTATTATAACTTCAACCAATGGTCTGAAAAATTAGCACATCTTCTCATGGAATAATAAGTCATACTTATAACAAATACCTCATAATAAACCCCTCTATTTATATCAAAAATTAAATAAATATTTACCACAATTCACTTATCTTTAATAAACTCACTTTTAATCTATTAACAATTATTCATCATTAATATTATAACTCACAATATTTAACAACCAGATCATTCTCAGGAAAAAGGGGGCTTTCCGATAAGGATTTCTCCCTATTGGCGCGCAATAAGGTGACCAAACTGTTAGTTCCCAGTAGGCACAATAGATCTAGAAGGAGGGGGTTGAATAAATCCTTTTTATTTCAAATATTTTTCTGGTTTATTTTGTATTGCTAATAATTTAGCATATGACAAACATAAGAATCTTTTCAAGCACAGCGGAATAAGTAAAAGATCCCCTTTATTGATATATTCATAATCATACATGCATTGTTCGTAGAGTTAGTTCAGTGGTAAGCAGTTAAAACATACATAGAAGTTATAGCAGTTAATGTACATGATGTAAATGACATAAAGTAAAAGACACAAGGGGTTTTAAGTGGTTCAGAGACTCAAGCTCCTAATCCACTCTTCTGCTTTCAACTAGTAGGATTTCCACTAAAGAAGGGCAGCACCTGGAATCACTAAGATTCCTTCAAGGCCAGAAGCCTTGGGACTTCAATTCACTAAGAACTCTTCAAGGCCAGCAGCCTTGGAACTTCTCTAGTTCCCTAGGAACTCTTCAAGCCCAGCAGGCTTGGAACTTCATTTAGTCCCTCCGAACAAGGACCCCTCAGGCCCTGGCTTCTTGTTGTTGAGTTATTTGTTTGTTTGTTTGTAGGAGTTGGTACTGAGCTGCTAAGATGTCTTTATGCTCTGAACATCTTCTGTACTTAGCAGCTTGGCATGATCATCCTTGAAGTGCAGTTGAGTGTCGCATGATGCTCAGCTTCTTTAGTTACTCTACCACTTCTGATGATCCTTTGATGAACTGCCTTAAAGTTCATTCCTGTTGATACTTGATAGCTACACATGATGGATTTCTAAGATGACTGTAAGCTCTTCTGCTAGGTGCTTAGAAACTTTCTCATGCTTACCACCATGATGGCATTGGTGATCTTCTTTCTGTATACTTAATGCCTTCTCATGATGAACTTGCTAAGATGACTGTAGGCTCTTCTCTCTAGTACTTAGAGTCTTCCCATGATGGACATCAAGATGACATTGATGCTCTTCTTTCTCTCGGCAGTTCAGAACACTCTTCTTGTAGTAGAACTTTCACTTCTACATTATAGAACTCTCACTTCTACTTCTTTCTTTTTCTGTCGCTAAGTGTTCTTGGTGGATCATAGAGTGAGCCTTCAGACCTTCATTGGTCACTCACTATTTACATTGGTTAGATCAGTCCACCATCTCTCCAAAATCAGTAACTCCAGCAGCCCTTGGTCTTTGAAGCTCTAGCTGATTTATACTCCTTCCTAATCTTTCCGTTGGAAAGTAGCCGTTGAAAGCTCTGTTGAAGTCTCAGTTCTGCACACTACGATTCAGCTACGACTGTGCAGACACTACGACTCCGAGATAAGATCTTGACACTCTACGATTTCTATCGTTGTGCTTGTTGTCTTCATCTGATCTTGCTCGACTACCATCTCTGCTTTTGATACGATCAGTAGACTCTACAACTCTGAGTGTAGTCTACGATTCTTGACTTAGTTTCGACATCAGTAGACTCTACAACTCAAAGTGTGGTCTACAATTCTTGACTTGGCTTCGACATATGCTCGGTCGGCTCGTAGGCAGGCTATCTCTATGATTCTGAACATGACTTCCTCAGCAGACTACGGCCTTGAGGAAGTTCTCCTCGACACACTACAATCCTATCTCGTCTCTCCTGGCAATCTACGAACTCTGAGATCTACTATCTTGCAGACTACGATTCTGCCTCGATAGCTCTTGAGTTTTCCTTGACTCTCCTGCCAGACTACGATTTCTAGTGCAGTGCTCGACGATCAGACAAGCCTATCTATTGCATCATAAGATCAACCTAACATGCTTGATCTTTTTATATTTATAGTCCTTGTACATCATTTCTTTTTAAGGACTTTACAAAGCTGTTTTGCTTATGTAGGATCAACCTAACACATTTGATCAATTCATTCTAAGTCCTTGTATATATATTTCTATTATCTATCAAAGGACTTTACAGATTTTTTTAATGGAAGTATACTTGCATATTCATTCATATATATATATATATCATAATCAAATCATATATAAATTGGAATATCATTCATATGCTTATTCCTGATAATCTCCCCCTATTTGATTATGAATAAAACAATAAGTGCATACGCATGTTATGAATGAATCTTATATACAGTGAGCAGCTGTATTTCTAAAACAGATAATCATGCATTTTACATCCTGAATCCAGAACATACCTAACTAGTTAGAGATGTACCTCTTTGGTTCCATGTATGCTTCCAGGATGTCTGTTGATCAGTTATTCATCTGTTTGATTTCTTTGCTCCTTCTCCTCCTAGGATGTTAACTTCATTTCTTTTGTCTACTCCTCTGCAGATGTATGCTCCTCTTCTTCTTCTGGCTCCCCCTCAGCCTCAGGCTCATCATCCTTAGGCTCCCCCTTAGATGATGACTCAGCTACTTCTTGTACTGTCTTCTTCTTTACTTTCTTCTCTTCTTTCCTTATGCTCTCCTTGCCTTTTCTTGAGTGCCTCTTACTCTGCCTCTTTTTCTCCCCCTTTTTGTCATTAATCACTTGGGAGAGCTGCTCCATGTTGGAAATTAGTTACTCCATCAGGTAGAAGGAATTATCAACTTTAATCTTGAGTTCTTGTTGGCTCAGCTCAAGTTGCACGGAGAAAGATTGATTCAGGATGTCAATCTTATCAGAGAGGACTTGGAGTTACTCCTCATTGGCCTTCTGTGCTCGTAGAGCTTCTGCCTTCTGATCATTTATGGCCTTCAGATAGATGTGATCTCTTTCTTTGATTTTGAGAGATGCATCAACCATAGTGGCTTAGAGTCTGTCTTGAACTGAATTATCTTTTGTTGCTGTCAACATCTTTGACTCTTCATTGATTAGAGATATCTTCTCAACCAGCTCAGCAGAATTCTGCAACAGCTCCTGCTCCATAGGAATTTGGGCATCTGGTTGGGCAACCTCTTGTTGAACACTAGATTGGACTTTACTATTTTCATCCTTGGACAGATTTTTGAAAGCATTAAGAATCTAAAAAATCGTTGAGTACCAATCGCTATTGGAGGATGAAGGAATGTCAGACAACAGCGCTTGGACCGATGGAAGCTTCTCATTTTGGACTTGATCAATATCAGTGGTAGAGTGAACAGACTCTACGATCATGTCCTTGGTCATAATCCTTCTGCCATCAGAGTCCACTCTACGATCATAAGGAATGTAATGATTTCCAGCATGTCGATAGACTTTGAAGTGGGGCTGGTCTTTGATCATGTTGAGTGCAAACTTCTTCACCCTTGGGAAGTTCTAAGCCTCCAGCTCCAGGCTTGGAAATTGAGAGTAGTACCATCTGAAGTAGCTTTCATCTCTTTTAGTATGTGCCTTTAACTAAGGCATCCATTGGAAAAACCATCTCATCAGCAGATCGTCAGGGTTGTAGAGGATAGTAGTGTAGTCCATCTCCATGTTGTTCCAGTTTTTAAACACTTCAAATGCAGTTATCCTTACAATCTTGAGCTATTCATTTTCATAGTTTATCCATCTTTCTGGAGGTACTTCTGGTGGTTCATCAGAGACTTCCACCACTATTCTCCTGGTGATTTTTGCTGGAGAAAGAACAGGGTAGAATTCTGGTTCCTCTAATTCCTGATTTGCAGAACTGGAATCCTTCTCCATTTCTTCTCTTTTTGAGCTTGAAACATTCTAACTTCTTTCATCAGATTCATTAGTGAATCCTTCTTGCTGATTTTCATTACCAGAATCTTCTTCAGCATCATCTTCCTTGGGTTCAGTTTCATTATCACTTACTTTAATAATTGTAGTGGGGGATTGATCTTGCTTCTTTGAGACAAACTTAGCAAGTAGTCTGTAGCTCTTTCTTCTCCTTGGAGGTTCAGCTATAGGAGAGACAGACTTTTCTTTTTCTTCAAATTCTGAAGCCTATGAATCATCAGACAGACTTCCTTGATGTTCAGCGTTGACAGGGGCATGTCCTTCTTCTTCAGAATCAGCGTCATTTGACCCATCATCTGGGCTTGTTGGAGCATTTACATTTGGAGATGCAGTTGGGTCATCTTGTAGTTTTTCTTCATCATCAGAGTGAATGCTCTGAGAGTCAACCACAGGGCTTGTGCATTCTTCTTCATCCTTGTCTTTAGTTAAAAGACTTCTTTGTAGAGCCTCAGTTTTCCTCACACCTTTGGATTTCTTTCTGGCTGGTGTGGTTGCTGCTGGTACAGAGTCACCAGACTCAAAGCTTCCACCTCTTTTTCCTTCCTCTTTTTCACAGAGATCTTTCTGCTGCTCCCTGTTGTTGTCAACCTCCTGTTTTCCATTAGATTCTTTTTCCAGTTCACAAACAGTTGTGGCGACATCACTTTATAAACATTTAGGGGCTATCCTTCATCATCCTTGATTTTTCCTCCCAGCTTCTTCTTCATCACAATACTTAGCAGTCTTCCATGAAACACCTTTGTAAGTGGTTTTTCTGTAGACTTCTTCAACTCAGCCTTTTCTACCCATTTTGAGATTTGATCGAACAAGATAACTCCAAAGTTTATCCGCTTCTCCAGAACTATTGCAGACATAATCTTCAGTTGTTTATCAAGCACAGTGTCATGTGCCGTATCCTTGCATAGTATACATTTGCCTACTATCTCAACAAGGAACTCGAATTCCTCAGGAAACTCCTTCTTCTTCATGTCCTTCAAACAAGGGTTTCTTATGTACCACATTAGCCTTTTGCCTTCTTCAATGTCGACTTCATCCAGGTTTATCAGACCTTGATTGGGAAACCCTAGACATTAATTGATGTCTGATGCTCTTATCTTCAGACTTGATCCTTTCACCTTAGTGGTCAGCAGCCTAGAATTTGTTAAAGCATTTGAGTAGAACTGCTTCACTAGCTCTGTATAGACTGGAGTGTCAGCCTCCAAGCACTCAGAAACCCCAGCCTTCTTTACGAGCTCAAGTATGTCCTTGAACTTCGTTTCTAATTTTTCAAACTTCTTGAAGCCGAGTTAGATTCCTGTTATAACTCGCCATTCTGCCATTTGAAGAGTTCAAGGTATATGGGTATGTGATTCAGAGAGATTTATGAGAGATAGCTGATTGTGATTTGGGTTCTAGAGGTTTAATTGATTTAAGCTTCAAAAAGGGTTCTAGGGTTTGAAAATGGGAGGGAGAGAGGTTCGATAGTTTCTGGTAACTGTTTGCAAATTTTGAATTTGTCTTTATGGCAGTTCCTTCTAACTCTACACACGCTGTGATGTGTCAACTAGCACTTGGTTGCATGATGCCCAGTAATGAGATGTAACTCCCTATAACCTTTTCGGTTTTATATTCCTTTTAAGAGAATAAGCATTACTGACGTGGATTTACCGTTGACCTTTTTAGTTCGTAGAGTAGCATGGTAAGGCAGCTGTGGACTCTATGTTTTCCTTTGTTGACTCAACGATCATCTTTTAAGAGATGCTGTAGTGGATGGTTTTGACATTACTCCGTATTTTGAAACTGCATGGCTCAACCACTGATGTACTTCATGAAGCCTTGGGCACTTTTCTTCAGCAGGACATCTTTCCAACCAGCATTCAAACTTATCTTCACATAATCTGAATGGTTGAGCAATTGTCCCGTTCTTCCAAGCTCCTCATGAGCTAGAGTATCCTCTTGTAAGACTGCGATCATCGAGTCTGCTTCTACGATCGTTGAGGTTGCTCCACGATCATTGAGTTTGCTTTTACCTTTACTCTATGATCGTTGACTGTCTTGGTCCTTGAGATGAACTTGACTAAGCAATCCTTTTGGGTTAAGGTAGCTTAGGAAGGGCCAACCTCTTAGAGTGAGCTAAGGGTCAGATTTATCCCTGAGGCGCTTTCCAGATGAAATACTTTAGAAGTGAATTGTGCTGATATCTCATTTGGCCTTTTCTGGTGGGGAGGTCCTCTACCAACTTTAGACAATTGCATTTGTTGTAATCGTGGTGTCCTCCTGCTCTTACACTACGATCAGATGTTTGATCGTAGGCACTCCACGATTTTGAGTTGGGTGGCTGATAGGTTATCAGTAGTACGTTTTGAGACGTTCCTACTGACTATGGATCTTTATTTGGTTCATCAGCCACAAAGTTTTGGGACTCTATAGCTGGTACATTGCTTCATAGTATATCTCTGATGTTTTAGAGCTTCTGTACTGTTAGCAGATTACTGCTCCCCCATAGTTGATACTGTCTTCTCAGAGAAACATAAGTTCTTCTTCTTCATGTGTAGCAGAAGGCAGCCATGCATATCTCATTCTGGCTGAAGTCATTATATCTTCTTGTATCGTAGAAATGGGCATTTTCAGGGTTGATCATTCTACGATCCTTTGACAGCACTATGAACGTAGTCTTCCTTGTCAGTTTGTGCTTGTTGAGTTCTGCTCCCATAATGAGTTCCTCATGTTTGATGCTCCATGATCCTCTGGTGAGCTTCCTTGAGGACAAGCTTTGCATGCTTGAGCATCTAAGACCCTTTTTCATCT